>JAJEJO010000088.1:2573114-2616835 GCA_020662805.1 Glaucomys volans | reverse complement strand
AAAGGAGACTGCCTTTGGCTGGGGGTCTCTGCTGACCCAGGAAGATCTCTCCTTGCACCAAGACCAGCGCCTCCTGCCAGCTCAGGTGGACCTTAACTAGAGTGCGGCCATGTTTGTGCTGCTCCCCCGCTGAGGCTGTGCTAACCATAGCAAGTCAGAACACCAGGCACCCTGGCCAGCACTGGGGCCTCTATGATGCCATTTCCCAAATGCCCACGCACACCCTCCCCTCCTCTGGCTCCAGCATCTTAGCAACTGTATTAGGAAGGGACTTCCAGAGAACCAGAGCCCAGAGGGTGGACATGCACGCTTACACACACACACACACCACAGAGATTGACACTGGAATCAACTCCACAGTTACAGAACCTGGGAAGTTCCATAATCTCCATCTGTAAGTTAGTGACCCTGGAAAGCAGGTGGCATTATTCAGCTAGGTCTGAAGGTCTGAAAACCAGGGAGGCCAATGATGGCAGGAGAGATGAGCTGAGGTATCCCAGCCCAAGCAGAGGGGCAGGAAGAAAAGAACCGATCCCTCCTTCCTCTGCTTTTTGTTCTATTCAAGCCCCCAGCCAATTGGATGATGCCCCCCATCCCTGACTTTACTCAGCCCATGGATTTAACTGTAAACTCATCCACAAAAACATCATGGACACACCCAGAAATCATGTTTAGCCAAATAACTGGACACGCCTTGGCCAGTCAAGTTGACATACAGAATTAGCCATCATACCCACCCCATTGTTCCCCCATGTCAGATCCAGTGCAGGAAGTGGAAGGGATTGGGTGCCTCACATTGGGCATGTGAGAAGAGGAGGGAGTGACCGAGCTGACTGGGTCCTGGGGGTGCTGGAGGTGGCTTGCCCCTGGGACACCGTGGAAGAGGAAATGTCACACCATTAATGCTGCGATCCTGCCCACTAGAATCCAGCTCAGTCAGCGTCAGTGAAGGTGTAGCCAGATGTGCCCCTGCCACAGCATGGACAGTGGCCGGAATGAGTGTCTGGGGATGAGCAGAGAGACCAGCAGCAGGTTCTTCCTGGGGCAGGAGACACCATCAGCTTCAGTTGGAAAGAAGTCAATGAAGTGGGATTAACCATAAAGGCAGCCTAACCATCTGCAGTTATTATCAAAACCTAGTGTCTGTGTACAATTGTGTCATGTGAATTCCAGGTCATTTCTCCCCCTTTTACAAGGCTCTGAAATTAGTGCTGAAGAAGCCACTGGGAGCAGATGATACTGAAAGTTTCTTCAAAATTGCCCACTCAGGCCCCATTCTGATGGGTTCTGCTTACACAGCACCTTCTGGACCGTGGCTCTGCCAGGCCAATGCGGTGGGGAGACTCAGTGGAACTTCCATCCCCTGGTAAGGATGACGGGCGGGGCTGCATTTTCAGCTCCCTCCCAAGGTTCAGGTAGCCTGGTTCTGGAATCTTCTTTTACATGACAGATGCACTAGAGGTTGCCATTCACCATCTGTCGTGGGTTCCTTTATTCGGTGATGCTTACTCCAATAGATGGTATGTTTGTGTCTCCCAGAAATTCACGTATTTAAACCAACCCCCAACATGATAGTGTAAGGAGGTGGGACCGTTGAGAGGTGATGAGGTTCTGGAGTGCAGCCCTTATGAATGAGATCTGAGCCTTCCTAACACAGACCACAGAGAGCTCCCTGTCCCCTTCCACCAGGTAAAGACTTTGAACTTCTGAACCTCCAGAACTGTGCGAAATAGATCTCTGTTCTGTGGTATTCTGTTTAGCAGCCCAAACACACTAAGGTACTTTCTAAGCTCTTTCTTTGCCTCATGTTTGCAAAGTAGATACTACAGCTCTGGACATCATGTCTGTATTCAAAGCAGAAAGAAAGAAGCTAGGGAGTAGAACTAGCTGTGTCCATCTCTTTAAAGAGAAAAGCAGAACAAGTTTCCTTGTGCTCTCATTGGCCAGATGTGGGTTGTGCAGCCACTACTGTTGCAGAAGTTGGGAAAGTGAGGAGGATTCTCATGACTCATTATCTGGTACTGGGCATGCGGCCAGGGTACAAAAAAGGAAAAAGGGAGAATGGATGTCGTGCAAGTGACCAGCATGGCTGGCCTGAACTTATATTTAAGAATCACATCTCCATGTAAAATATTTTAGATTGGGATTCATTTCCGATATCATCTTTAGAGCAAACAGGCTTTTCCCACTGACTGCCTTATGTAAACAGAATTGCTTCTACAGGGACCTTATCAACATCCCGCCGAGCAACCCTGTGGTTTGACCTTGGCTTGCCACCTTGGAGGCAGTTGCTAACGCTGCATATTTACCAGCTGTTCGCTTCCAAACGTTAGCGTATCTGCAGAGAATAGAGCAGGTGGACTTGGCTTTCAGGGGGAGTCAAGGTACGAGGAGCGGCGACCTCCTTTAACAAAGAACATCCTTCCAGTGGCAGCCACACGTGTGTCTGTAAGAAGGCTTCGCAGAGCCGAGGGACAAGTGCTGGTTGCCCATGGTAACCGAGGTGAACTTTATTCCTGATTGGATGGCTTCAGGAGGAGGGCAGTGGTGGCCCGGCTGCTGGGCTCTTAGGCAGATTGTTTTTTTTTTTTTTTTTTTTTAAATTATGCAAAGGAACAAAAACCAAAGGGTGAGGACACAGAACCCATGCTCAGGGGCTTTCTGTTTTCTCTGTTAATTACGAGTTAAGGAGGACTTTTCTCATGTCAGGCTAGTGGAGAGGAGAGCTCAGACAGGGGCAACGTTGTCCCCAACATTTCCAGCACTAAAAAAGTGTTTTTCCAGTCCAAGGGAGTTAGTAGCTGTTTCGTAGGGGTAGAGTGTCTGGTGAGTTGGCACCATACTGTTCTCATAAATAAAACCTCAGGTGACTTTAAGTAATAAATATGCTCATGTATTTATATTAAAATAGAAAAAGAACTATTGACAGGATCATAGCTTTTCCCAGCATCTGAGGCTGGAGGGCAGCTGGTCCCCCAGGCGCAGCGCCACCTGGTGGTCACTGAACTCAGAGCAGGGTCCGCAGGAACCAGCTTTCCTCCCGGTGGGTGGGTGACACCACAGCTCTTTCTTCATGTAGAAAAGACACACAAGGGCTGGGGTTGTGGCTCAGTGGCAGAGCACTTGCCTGGCATGTGTGAGGCACTTCTTAGCACCACATATAAATAAGAAAATAAAGGTCCATCAATAACTAGTGAAAATATTTTAAAAAAAGAAAAGGCACATAAACTGATTTGCAGCTCAGCCTGGATTTGGAATTCTGAATTTTGTTTTTCAAATTTCCTCTCCTCCTCTTCCTCAATGCAGCCTTCAATGGGCTCCTTCTCATCATGGAGCGGAGAGGCTGAGCTCTGCTTCCTGACAGCTGAGGACATGTCACTGCAGTGGAGAGCCGGCAATCGCAGGACCCTGAAGCACCACTCCCCGCTCGCAGGAAAGCCAGCGGGAAATGGAGCTGAGGAAGAGGCAGATAAAGTGGGGGGCATGGGAACCCGAGAGCTGAGATGGCTGCTGTACCAAAGGCAGGATGAAGGGAAGCTACCGGCCCCTCCCTCGACGGGCCAGGGGCACAGGCACGGGTAGGTGTTAGGTCAGAGCCACTGTCCTGCCAGCGTCACTTTGAGGTTCTGTGATGTTCTTTCAGGAACCTGAATTGGGTGAGCCTACGTTTTCCTGTGGGCTCATGTGAGCTAAGTCCTGTTTGCTCCCTCAAAGTGTCAGGAACTTTCCTGTGTCCACACTGCCTGTTGGTTCGCTGTGGCCTCCAGAGCTGGTTATGTGAGATGCTTCCTGGTGCCTTCCTCCCATTCCAGTCTACTTGTTAATTGTGTGTGTGTGTGTGTGTGTGTGTGTGTACACGCGCATGTGTGCATGTCTGCACACCAGTATTTATAAAATAGAATGATAACTCAAAATCTGTAGGGGCACAGGAGTGGGGAAAGGCTAGATTTCTCTGTCGGGGACTGGGTAAGAGAGGACCCCCCTCTGGCCCACCCCCACACTGCCCTTTCCTAGGGACTGGAATCCACAGGGCCTGGGGAAGTAGAGCCAAACCTCTCCTGTCTAGATCCTGGAACTGTGGAATCCCCTGCCCACAGGCCCCCGTTTACCAATCTAGGTCTTGGGCAGGCCTCATCCCTGGTGCCCTCCTGAGGTCAAAGGGCACCCGAGATGTGCCCAGCTCAGACTCAAGGGCTGACCAGGGTGCTGACATGTCTACATACCTGTGTGCAAGGCCCCTCAGGGTGGGAAAGGTTGATGAATGGGGAAGAAAGGGCAGGTGGTGCCCAGGTGGCCGAGTTTCAATGTGACACCCCAGTGAGCCAAGGATTCTCTGCTGAGAATTGACCTTCCACATCAATGTGAAGTCTAAGTGGGTGGAGCATACTCTATTTAAGAATTTGTTGGCTCGATTTATCACTTTTAAATACACACATGCTAGTATATGGGCCTCTGTCTGTAACTTTGTTCCATGAATTAATGTTAACTTTTAAAAAATGTGTGTTATTATCACATTTTTTAAAGTCTATTTTTTAGAGATACATGTTAAAGCATTTACAGATGAAATGGGCTTGTATCAAAAAAAAATTGTGGGGTAGAAGTGGGAGAGATTATGTAGACAAAACAAGACTGGCTACGAATTGAAATGATTGAATTAGGTTACAGGGTACTATCATGGTGCTTTTGAATGTGTTTGAAATCTTCTAAAAGAAAAAGCCTCAAAAGATTTTTTTTTTAAACCCTTCATTTTTAAAAATGGATTTTTTTTTTTTTTTTTTTTTTTTTTACAAAAAGCAGTTTAAGGGTCACAGCAAAACTGAGAGGAAGGCACTGAGCCTTCCCACCCGCCCTTCCCCTACATGCCCAGCCTCTCCTGATCAACATTGCCCACAGAGGGGTGCATTGGTTGGAAGTCCACGGTTTGCGTCAGGGTTCACTTTCGATGTTGAACATTATTTGGGTTTAGACAAATCTATCATGATGTGTAGCCTACAAATTTTGATAAATTATATTTTCATGTAGCTCAAAACATTTTAATTTCTCTTGAGATTTCTTCTTTGACCTATGGGTTACTTATAAGTGTGTTGATTAATCTCCCAGTATTTTGGAATTTTTTGGCTATCTTTCTGGTATTGATTTTTAGTTTAATTTCATTGTGGTCTGAAAGCACACATTGCATGATTTCCTTTCTTTTAAATTTATGAAGGTGTATTTTTGTGGCCCAGAATATGATCTATCTTGGTGAATGTTCCATGCACACGTGAGATAAATGTGTGTTTTGCTGTTGTTGGATGGAGTAATTTATAGACGTCCATTATATCGTCCACTGTATCTGGCTGACAGATGGTGTTGTTCAGTTCAACTTTGTCCTTATTGATTTTATGCCTCCTGGATCTGTCCATTTCTGAAAGAGGGGCGTTGAAGTCTCCAACTACAATAGTGAGTTCCTGGATTTTTCCTTGCAGTTCCATTGGGCTTTTGTCTTATTATTTTGATACTTGGTTGTTAGGCACCAACATTTTAGGATTGCTATATCTTCTTGGGAAACCAACCCCTCTATCATTATGTAATGTCCTGCTTTAGCCCTGATAAGCTTCCTTGCCCTAAAGTTGGTTCTGTCTGGAAGCTACTCCAGTGTTCTTTTAATTGGTACGAAGGTGGTATATCTTCCCCCATCTATTTACTTTCAATCATATGTGTCTTTGTATTTATGGTGGGTTTCTTATAGATATCTTACAGCTAGGTCTTGTGTTTGGATCCACTCTGTCAATCTTTGTATATTAATTGGTAAACTTAGACCATTGACATTCAAAGTGATGGAAGACGTGGCTGGATTAATGGCTACCATATTTGTGACTGTTTTCTATTTGTTGCCTTTGTTCTTTGTTCTTGTTCTTTTTTCTTCCACTCACTCTTTTTCTGCCTTTGGGATTTTAACTGAGCATTTTATATGATTCCATTTTCTCTTCTCTCTTAGTATGACAGTTGTATTTCTCCCCACCCCCCTGCGTTTTTAATTGTTGCCCTAGAATTTGCAATATGCATTTATAGCTTAGCCACATCCACTTTCAAATAACACGATACTTTTCATGGACACTGTGAGGACCTTATAACAACAGGATAATCCTCATTCCTCTCTCCTGTCCCTTATATCATGCTGGCATTTCACTTACATGTGAGTGTATATATGTGTGTGTATCAACATTGACGTCCATATATATGTAGCATACATAATTGAGTACATTGTTGGTCTTGTTTTGAATAAACTATTAATGTTACATCAAGCAGGAATAAAAAAATAAGTTGTTTTGCTCTTACTTATTCCTTCTCTGATGTTCTTACTTTCTTGTCTTGTATTTATTTTAATTATCTTTAGCTCTGTTTTTAATTTGTTCTTTTTAGGTATACATGTCTGATTCATTCTACTGTCTTTTCCTATTCCCCATCCCCAA
Organism: Glaucomys volans; assembly: GCA_020662805.1. Taxonomy (NCBI): domain Eukaryota; kingdom Metazoa; phylum Chordata; class Mammalia; order Rodentia; family Sciuridae; genus Glaucomys; species Glaucomys volans. The sequence continues at coordinate 2,610,383 of JAJEJO010000088.1, read as the reverse complement.
CTTCCCTTCATTCTGCTTTTTCTAATCCAGAGTACTTCTATTCCCTGCCCCACCCATTGTTGGGTTAGCATCCGCATGTCAGAGAGAACATGCAGCTTTAGGTTTCTTAGAACTGACTTATTACACTTAGCATGATTGTCTCCAGATCCATCCATTTACCAGCAAATGTCAAAATTTCATTCTTCCTTATGTCGATTTAAATTTCTAAGCTATATCATTTTCCTTTTCTCTGAAAAGCTTCTTTTAACACTTTTTTGCAAGGCAGGTATACTGGCAACAAATCCCCTCAATTTTTGTCTGATAACGTCTTTATTTCTGCTTCACTTTTGAAGGATAACTTCTCAGGACACAACATTCCTTTCAGTTGTCTCTTTGAATTTCTGTATCTCTGCCTACACTGCCCTTCTATTCCTGCCTGCTTTCCATGTTGTCCATGAAAGCTCCTAGTGTCACACTCAATGTTTTTAAATCCTTCAGTCAGTTAATTCCATCACTCTTGCCATATCCGAGTCTGACCATGATGCTTGTTCTCTTGTTTTTAAACTATGCTTTCGTGACTGTGGTTTGTTTTTACATTTGTTTGCTTGCTTGCTTTCATCTTTCAGATGTTTTATAATGTTTACGGATGGACAGATATGATGTACTGGGTAAAAAGAACTGCCGCAAATGGGCCCTTGCTGACGTGGTGGTAAGGTGTGTTGGGAGGGGAAGCATTTTAACAGTATTATGATTAGGTCTCAGTCTGTTAATGAGCCTGGGACCTTGGCTGTGAACTTCACAAGTGCTTCTCAGTGTTACCCCACTTAGGTGGGACAGGATGGTTCAAGTGGGCAGGAGTCAGGTATTCTCCCTCCCCCAGGGGTAGGCTGGGTTCTGATAAAACCCCTGTAGGTGAGGTTCAAGTTAACTAGTTTTTCCTGAAGGCAGACCTGGCTGGTTAAGGAAACAGAAGGCTTTGGTGCACTTCAGAATGGTTTCTTTTCCCTCCTTCTGCAGAAACACAAACATAGGAAGTTTTTCTCTGCTATTCACTATGAGAACCCCGTTGAGCTCCTGGAAATAGGATTCACAAAAGTGTGGGGGATCGGGTAAGACTGGTGACCCAATGCTCTTTTCTCTTAGACAAAAGTGTGGGGGATCGGGTAAGACTGGTGACCCGATGCTCTTTTCTCTTAGACTTGTCTACACTGAGCCTCCAGCAATTTGTCCTTGAGTTCCTTTTTCTCACCCCACACTGGCATCCCAGGGAGTTTTCTGTGGGCTCTCTGCTTACTGTGTGTCAAGCGTGGTGCTAGTGCTTTATTTAGAGTTCCTTAAACTCTGTGTGGCAGACAACAGTGGCTTTCATTTACAGTTGGGGAGGAGATTAAGGCTCAGTGAAGACACAGCTTCTCTCTGGGGCACAGAGCCAGTGGGGGCAGGGGGTGGGGCTTGCACCAGGGCACTGTGACAGCAAATCCTGTGTGTGCACCTGCACTGCTCCACCTCCATGGGAAAAGCAGCTCACAGTGGCCAACTGGGCAGAGGTGGCTCTGTGAGTGACTAACTGGCATGCACTTAGCTGAGCTGCCTCTAAAGTTCTCTGGTCTGTGGTCCAAGTCAGAGAAGGCAAGTGGACTCCAATGCCCTAACCTTGGCATGACTCTCTAAGACTGAGAAATAAATCATCTAAAAATCACCTACTGGTTTGCATTTCCTGCAGTTTGTCCCCCTCCACACCATCCCTCCCCCTGGCCACATTTTCCCATTGAATCAAATCAGGAGCATGGAGCTGTGGGGCAAACTACAAAGAATTCTCATAAGTCTACCTCAGGGCTTTAGTAAACTAATTTCACGGTGGCTAGAAACCTTGACTTCTGAACAGTTCTGAGTTTTACAGCAAGGCTTGTTTCCCCTAAGGCTTATGCACACCCTGTGAGTTAGGGCAACCATTATTGTCCCTATTTTCAGAGGGGAAAACTGAGGTTGGGAGGGTTACTAACTCACCCAAGGTTACAGGGTGTTAGCGATGGAGAAGAGTGAGAATTTCAGGCTCCCACCCCTGTTTCGGTCCTTGCTTCATGACAAATGGTGGCCTGCAGTGCTGGGGATTCCTAGTATCTCAGTGAGGGTTCAGGCTAAGCTGATGTAGCAAAGAGACCCCATAACACAGTGGCTCAAACAAGACTGGATTTTGCTTGTTGCTCATGTAACAGTCCAGAGATGAACAGGCACCCAGGGCCCTTCTCCCCTGCTGTGCTGCGGCCTCCAGGTTGTGGTCCTTCTCTGGTGGTACTATCGTGCTCATGCTCCTGTCCGCCAGGAGGAAAAGAGAGGGCAAGCGGTGTCCATTGAGAGCAAAAAAAAGCACAGAAGCTGTGCCATCTCTCTGCTCTTATCCTACAAGTCAGCACTTTCCACAAAGTCGCACAGACTGCCAAGGGAGCCTAGACTTGCCTCCAGCACTAACTTGGTGGAGGGAGGGCCTACTGAAAGGGGAGAAAAGAGGACAGATCCTGTGGGATAATTTTCAGCCACTGGCTCATTGGTCCCCTGTCCACCCAGCTCTCCAGGCACACCTTTCTTCCCACCTAGAGGTCACACTCTCACTGTCCACAGGGCACATCTGGGTGCTCCATCCAGCCCAATGACCAGCATTCCTGAATTGTGTGTGTCTTCCCCACGCAGCCCAAATAAAGCTCCCCATGGTCCAGTGTTACCACTCTGCCTCATTCTCCACTAACTCAACCAATTGTTCAGCAGTGGGACAGGTGCTAGACAGGATTGTCCAGAGGAGGGCCAGGTTCAGGGCAACTCTGCTGCTCAAGGCGATCAGGAACACTAGGTCTGTACGCATTACTGCTCTTCTGATCCCTGAGGATTGAGTTGGGATCATTCCATCTTATCTGCATTCTCTCTGTTTGAAGACAGAGTAAGAAGAGATGAAGGAGCTGCCTGCCTATAATCCCACCTAAACGGAGGCTGAGTCAGGAGGATCACAAGTTTGAGGCCAGCCTGGGCAACTTAGCAAGATCCTGTCCTGTCTCAAAATAAAAAATAAAAAGGTCTGGGGATGTAGCTCAGTGGTAGGGGGTCCCTGGGTTTAATCCCCAGTACAGGAAAAATAAAATGAAGGCGAAGAAGAAGACATAATGAAGGATAAGTAAGAATATCCTTATGAAAATAATTTGTTGCTCTCTTGTCCAGAAAATTATAGTCATCAGTTCCAAAAATCAGGCAGCTCATCAGGTCAGATCAGGGAAGGGTGTTAATTGGAGGGCTGTCTTTCCTCAGGTTGACCATTCTAAACAAGAGCCCCAGCTGCATTGGGACAGGCAGGTAGCTGTAATAACAGACAGTCTGCCATTTATTAGACATCCTTCTCACACTAGTTTTTCTTTTAAGGGATTTACATGCAGTCTCATTTAATCTTCACAAAACCGGTGAGGCAGGTATTAAGAGGGCTCTTCTTTCTATTAGGAGACTCTGCCCGAGACTGTAATTTAGAGAACTTTCTCACCAATCAGCTAATCCCAGGCGCACCCAGCACAGGTGTCCAACACAGTCTCTTAAGAGCAGGTGAAAAGCTGGCCAATTATGTCATCATAGGAACAGCCAGGAGGGTGCTAAGTAACTCGATTAACTGGGAGTCTGCTGGAGGATCAGTATGTCTTTGGAAACTAGTGTTCTCTAGAGTGGGGAGCGTGCGCCTCAAGGGAGACAATGGCTCTCTGGAATGGGGAAAGGCAATATTAGACCTTTCGTCCGTATTGATTTTCATCTCATCCTCTAAGCCTTACTTTGAGGCATATGTTTTATTACATGCACTCTATAATTGTCCTAGTAGTGAATATATATTAAATATATACATTAAGTATATAAATAAGTATAAGTGTACCTTAAGGTTATGAATTAATTATAAGCAGATATACACACATTGTAGGGATTTCTGGGCATTTTTAGATAATGGGATGCATGATCCAAAAAGCTGGGGAGTAGATTACTGCTCTTGTGGCTGCTCCCTGCCCCCCAGGCCCACGGCACAGGGAGGAGTAGAGGGCTGGGAAAGTTCTGTGACAACAGCATTTTGCACCCAGGCCAGGGTGTGTGATTCTGCCTGACACCCCGCGGCAGCTGGGAAGGCGCACTGGCTCGACCCATCACGGCAGAACGAGCTTCCTCGCAGCCAATTACAAATCCACACAGAGCTCGGAGAAGGTGTAAACCTTACAAAGCTCCCCGGGGCCCCTTTCCAGTGTGCAAAATGGGCCTCCCCAGGGCCCTTTATCTCCCTTCCCTTTTCTCTCTGAAGTCTCCAGCCCCACCCTGAAGCTATTCCTTTAGTTAAGTCAGCAAGTCTCATTTGCTGGGTACCAATTAGGGTGCCGGCAAGAACGGCAACACACTTTCTTGTTAATACAGCCCATTCTCTTGTCTGCTCAGACTGCCACATTTTGCCACAGTTAAATGCTATAGACTGGGTGGCTGGAACAACAGGCATTTATTTCTCACAGTTGTGGAGGCTGGATGTCCAAGATCAAGGTGTCTGCCTGCCAATTCAGTTCCTGATGAGGACCTTCTCCCTAGCTATCAAATGACTGCCTTCTGACACCCACACATACACACACACACACATACACACACACACACATACACACACACACACACACACAGATCTTTCTCTTCTTCCAAAGCCATCGCTACTATTGGATTAGGAGCCCACCCACATCACTTCTTTTGACTTCACCTCCTAAAAGCCCTATCTGCAAACATAGTAACATTGTGGATTGAATTGGAGGGAGCACCATAGTCAGCCATATTGATTTGGAAGGAGCACCATTGTCAGCCATATTGAATTGGAAGAAGCACCATAGTCAGCCATATTGAATTGGAGGGAGTGCCATAGTCAACCCCCAGCAGCCTCATAGCCTCATTCACTGTGTTTGTGAATAGTGATGATGGACCACTGCTGCCTCCTTATTATGGATCATGTGTTATCCCCAAATTTATGTGCCAAAGTCCTTACCCTAGTACCTTGAGTATTTGGAGAGAGAGGGTCAATACAGAGGTAAAGAAGTTAAAATGAGGCCTAAGGATGGGCCCTTATGCAATATGGCTGGCGTCCTTGAAAATAAGCACAGAAATTTGGATACAGAGATAAATACACAGGGAGATGGCATGTGAACATGAAGACGGAGCTCTACAAGCCATGGAATACCAGGGCAGAACCAGCAGAGACTAGGGAAGGGTGTGAAGTCTGTCTTCCTTGAGGCCCTCAGACGGAACCAACCCTGACCTCATTTGATCTCAGATTTCCAGTCTCCAGAACCCCCTCCTTGTTCAGGTCCATGTTGGGAAGGGCACAAGAGCTTCTTCATGACAATCAGCAGAGGCTGTCCAAGATTCTGCCTTCTAATCAGAGGGGCTTGACATGCCCTGGACAGTGGAATGCCTTGGGTGCTGGGTCAGGGAAGCTGTGCTCTCTGGTCTGGTCTCTGTTTCTCCAGGATGAAATCTTCCCACCATTCCCATTCCTACATAATTTCCAGGAGTTGTTTCTTCTTCCTCCAGGCCCAGCCTCACCTTCTCCTAACAGAAATTCCCTGGCAGGGCCCTTATCTGCTACCACTGGCATTGCTGAGGAAACACTGACTTCCTCCTGGGCACAATAGATGGTATCTCCTGAACCCAGGATCAGGTCTTTACTGTTTCTGAGTTGTGAAGATATTTACACAAAGACATGCAAAAGCATAAGAACTCAATTATATCAGGTTATTCACATTACAAAATATATTAAAAAGAATGGAATAATATAAAACCAGGACTGCCCCAAAGAATAAGATTATCTGTGAAGTCTGTCCTCCACAGATTTGGACTCTCTCTTTCTGCATTGCTCCAAGGACAGCCCCTTTCTGGGGATAGAATCAACAAGTGTGTCACACAGAACTTTCCAGATTCAGTATTCTCAGCTCTGCCCATTCCCTCGTCTTATTTCTAAATTCTGTGACCTTCAGTCTTCTCTACTCTGAATCATCTCTCTCTTTTTTCTCTCTCTCTACATCTGTTTCAAAATGGAATTTCACAACCTTTGATGGCAATCAGGGGGAGATCATGTTTGGAAATGGTTTGAGGGAATAAGTTAAATATTTGCCCAAGCAGAACAAGTTGCTCGGCCCAGTTGGGAACTCTACAGAGAACCATCTCTTAACTACTGTGGGGACTTGAACGCTTGCTGGTCCTCTTTGAACACCAGCTGCTCACTGTCAAATAGAGACCACAGCAGTGCCTGCTCAGGATGCTGAAATGATTAAATGAGCTAATTCTTATAATAGAAATTTAATAAAAATTACCCTGTGACCTAATCAACTTTTTAGAGCTGCTCAGTAAGTATTGGGAGTTTGAATAAGTACATATCTCATGCTATCTTTTCCTTCTGTTCAATTGCAAATCTAAATACTTCAAAGATAATGCCCAAAACACTATCCTCTCTGGATATTTCAGTGTGGGTCCAATCAGGAGACAGAAACCACATAATAATTTGAACAAGGGAAGATAAGTATAGAGAATTGTTAAGCACTGATATGAGAGTAACTATAAAGATGGAGAGAGCACTCCAATGGACACCCTAGAGCTAAGGCACAGTATTGGAGGAAGGACAAGCTTGGAAAAGGGGTCACCTCTCACTGAAAAATTTGTAGTTGTAAGTTGCTAGATGACATAGATGAATATTGGGTAGTCTTGGCCAGAACTGGTCTGTGTCACTGAGCCCAAGTCCTCCAGGACACAGATGAGCAGGGCCTTATGGTGAATGCAAAAAGAGGTCAGGGCACTGCTGCTGACCTGAGACCTGGAGCACACCAGTGTTTGCACTGGGGTAGCCGCAGTGAGCTGGTCATGGAGGAGACCCAAGGAACTGAAGCCACCTGTGTGCTAGGCAGAGTACCACTGGGTATCCCACACTTCATCCCCAACCATGCACAAGCACCACCGAGTAGCAATGCAGCAGGAGCAAAGAAGAGCAAAGCCCAGCACAATGGAATGAGGGCCAGAAGGCCACCTCTTGCAAGGGCCCTCTCACGCCCTCTACTGACCAAGCTTAACAATGCTCTCACTGTGGAGCAGAAGTGCTCCGGGAGACCACCCCAACACCACAGAGCAGGTTCTGAAGGGTGAGTTTGGAGCAGACAGGCAATAAAGAAGATAACCGAAGCTCTGGGTGAAAACGCTGTGGTGTTCATCCACAGGATAGAATAATATGAAGGAATTAAATACTATGTTTTAGAAAACTCCTAAATTGGCATTTCCTTGAAAATTTGTGATGTTGAACACCTTTTCATGTACCTAGTGGTCATTTGTGTGCCCTCTTTGGAAAAATTTTTATTCAAGTCATTTGCCCATTGTAATGGTTAATTTGAATTGCCAACTTGATTGGATTAAGAGATGCCAAAAATGAAGAGGCTTCTGGGTGTGTCCATGAGATTATGTCTAGGAATTATTGGAATGTAGGAAAGCAAACTGAAGTGGAGACCCTCCCTAAGCATGGACAGCACCATCCAATAGTTGGTGGCTTGGATGGAATAAAAGTTGGAAGAACAAGGAAGAAGCAGATGCAAGCTTGATTCTTCTTCTTCTTTTGGTGTGGTGGGGGGGCAGGGAGGTACTGGGGATTGATCCCAGAGACACTCAATCACTGAGTCACATCCCCAGCCCTATTTTGTATTTTATTTAGAGATAGGGTCTCACTGAGTTGCTTAGCACCTGGATGTTGCAGAGGCTGTCTTTGATCCTCCTGTCTCAGCCTCCCCATTCATTCTTCTTGAATGGGTTCCTGATTGCTGCTGTGGTTGCCTGAGGACATCGTACTCTCACTCCTTCACTCCTCCAAAGCAGAGTCTGCCAGTGATTCTTCAGGGAGTTTTTAGAAGCCTTCAGTCTCAGACTGGGGTAGCACTTTGATCCCTTTTGTTCTGAGGCTTCTGCCTCTTGGACTGCATAGCTACTGGTTCCTCCAGCTCTCAGCCTGTGGACAGCCGTTGTGGACTATTCAACTTCTAGTCATGTAGGCCAATCTAATAAATCTCCTTTTGATAGTGATACCTCCTGTTGATTCTGTTCCTCGACCGAACCCCCACTAATACATCCATCTTAAAATTGGGTTATTTATTTATTTCTCTATTGAGTTGAGGGAGTGTCTTGTATATTTTGAATACTAACTCTTTTTAAGATTAAATGGTTTGCAAATATGTTCTCTCATTCCATATGTTCATTTTCATTGTTATTTTCTTTGCTGTGCAAAAGATTTACAGTTTGATATAGTCCCACTTGTCTCCTTTTGCTTTTGTTGTCTGTGTTAGTCAGCTTTTCATGACCGTGATCAAAATACCTGACAAGAACAATTTAGAGATGGAAAAGTTTATTTTGGCTCACATGTTCAGAGGTTCCATGGCTGGCCAAGGACCCTCCATTGCTCTGGGCCTGAGACAAGGCAAAACAAGATGACAGAAGGATGTGATGATGAAATCTGCTCAGCTCCTGCAGCCAGAGAGGAGAGAGCAAAAGAAGGGGGTCTGGAGAAGACATAGTCCAAGACCACGCCCCCCTGACCTACTTCCTCCAGCCATACCCATCTGCCCACAGTTAGTACCCAGAAGTCCAAACTATTAAGCCATCAAATGGATTAGTGCCCTAACGAATTGTGGCTCTCATAATCCAACCTTTTAACCTCTGGAAACTGCTACATGGCCTAACACATGAGCTCCCTGGGGGACATTTTTAGATCCAAATATAACAGTTGTCCATACTTAAAATTTGTCACATTTAATTGTCAAAACAAAAGTCAAGAGGCTTTCCCCCTAGATTTTCTTTTAGGGGTTTTATAGTCTCAGGTCTTACATTTAAATCATCAATCCAATGTTGATTTATATCATGATGAGTCCAATGTAATTCCTTTGCATGTGGATATCCAGTTTTCTCAAGAGCAGTTGTTAAAGAGACTGTCCTTTCTCTATTGTGTTTACCTAGCACTCTGTCAAAGATCAGTTGATCAACAGATATGGATTCATTTCAGGGCTCTTTATTCCAATGTCTTTTGTGTCTGATTTTTATGCTGGTACCATGCTGTTTTGATTATTGTATGTTTGTAGTATATTTTGAAATCAGGAAGTGTGGTGCCTCATCTTTGTTGTTCTTTCTCAAGACTGCTTTGGCTATTCTGGGTATTTTGGGCTTTGTATGAATTTTATGATTTTTTTTTCTGTTTCTATAAACAGTGCCATTGGGATTTTTATGGGGATTGCATTACATCTGTAGATTTCTTTCAGTATTGTGGACATTTTAGCAACATTAAGTCTTACATATTTTGTTCTTTTTGATGCTATTATGATGGGATTGTTTTCATAATTTCCTTTTTGGACAGTTTATCATTGGTTTATAGAAATGCAACTTGTTTTTGTATGTTGATCTTATATTCTGAAATGTAACTAAATTTTAAAATTCATTCTTGCAGGATTTTGGTGGAGTTTTTATGTTTTTTTTTTTAGATTAATTGTATCTGCAAACAAATACAATTCTAATCCTGTCATTATAATTTGGGTACCTTTATTCCTTTTTCTTTACCAATTTCTCTGCTCAGGACTTCCAATACTATGTTAGAATGTGTGATATATTTTTCACACTCACTTTAACAAGTGTGGGAGAGGATGTAGATAAACTGGAAACCTGTACACTCTCAGTGGAATTGTAAACTTGTGCAGCCACTATGGAAAAGATTGGAAGTTACTAAAAAAATTAAAAAGGGCTGGGGATATAGCTCAGTTGGTAGAGTGCCTGCCTTGCAAGCACAAGGCCCTGGGTTCAATCCCCAGCACTGCAAAAAAAAAAAAAAAAAGAAAGAAAGAAAAAAATTAAAAATAGAACTGCATATGACCTAGCAATTCCACTCCTGCATATGTATCCAAAGAAAATAAAATCACTATCTTAAAGATATATTTGCAACATGAGTTGAACATAGAGTTACTGCAGCTTTATTTATAATAGTCAAAATACAGAATCAACCCAAATGTCCATCAAAAGATGAAAGGATAAAGAAAAATGCAGTATTTACATACAATGGAATGTTATTCAATCTTAAAAAGGAAGGAAATCCATTATTTTTGATGACTTGGATGAACCTGAAGGGCGTGATGCTAACTGAAATCAGCTAGTCACAGGACAAATACTGCCTTATTCCACTTACACAAAGTACCTAAATAAATGCATAGTAGCAGAGAAGAGAATAGTGATTGCCAGCAGCTGAGAAAAATGAGTGATTGCTCAATTGGTGTAAAGGTTCAGTTATGCAAAATTTTCTAGAAATCTGCTGTTCAACAATGCCCATACGGTGGACGATACGGTAACAATGTGCACTCAGTTTTGTTCAGAGGGTAGATCTCACATTAAGTGTTTTTCACAACAAAAAATAAAAACACCTGAAAAACGAACACACACAGGGGCACAAGGAAACTTTGGAGGTGATGGAGTCGTCTGTCACGGCGGTTGTGATGATGATGTCACAGGAGCATGCGTATGTCCAGACTCATCGGATTCTGCCCATCCAACACCAGCATGGGTTACAAATCAATTAGACCTCCACAAAGCTGTTTTTAAAAAAGAAGGCTGTTTAATGCTTTGAACAAGTCTTCATGATCTATTAGGTGAAAATTTCAAATTACAAAAGGAATCAGTACAGTGTAATCCTAATTTTATAAAAAGAACAAAGGCATATATATATATATATATATTTTTAAAGCCTCTTCCCACTGCCTGTCACTTCCCCCTTCCCATTTCTTCCCTTATTGGGTGACAATGAGCCCCTTTTCCTCTCCCTGTTGCTCTCAGAGTTCCCCCAGTGACATTGGATTGGCCTCTCCTCAGGCCTGGAGGAAATGGAAAGAGCCCTACACAGGCCGGACACGTGATTCCCTGCACTATGGGATCAGCACCCATTCATGTTGGTGTGAAAAGACATGGCCCCTGGTCGCTGATGCCAGATAGACCCTGTTCACTGGGTCCTTGCTGCTGGACTTCCACTGGACACCCCTATCCAGTCTGCAGCATCTCCTGGTTTTTACTGAACTTTATTTTGTGGACCATAGTTCAGAAAATGCTGCTAAAAATTATGAAAATTGTCTAAAATAAACATTTAAAAATGTTTAAATATTAAAATGCCCATGACCTCTTAACATCTTTACATGCTGGTGATTGACTGCTGTTATAAACCCAAGTGTTTTCTCATAACAACATCACTGCACGCATGTACATGTATTTGCATGTGTTCGTACGTGCATGCATGCAGGCTGACAAAGAGGAGAGGATTCTCCACCATGATGTGAGCAGCTGTCAGGGATGAAAGTGTAGATGATTTATTTCACCTTTGTGATTTGCTCTAATCTCCAAATTTCTATGATTGTTCTTTTGTATGAAGACAAGACAAGGGTCACTGTGAATTGCCTTTTATTAGTAGTATTTCATTGCTTAACACCATCTGCCAGTCACCACTCTGCAAGACGGCTGGACACATCACCCCGCATCAAGGTGACTGCAGAGGGGATGTCACCAGCACCAGATTTCTTGATGAAGCAACAATGACACAAATGCCAGCTGGGGAAGGTTCCCTGACCTGTTAATGGGCAGGACCTATTTCCTCTGAAGGGGCACCCTGTGTTCCTCAGCGGGTGAAGCCCTGACCCTCTTCTGACAATTATTACTTGGTGTCAAAAGGCCGCCGTGCTGAGCTGTTCCAATCTGACAGCAGAAGATAGAGCAGCCCCCATCAAAACAGGGCCAGAAGGCTCCAGCGAAGGGAGAAAGGTTCCAGAGTTTTCTATGAAAAAACAACCACCTCCTTCCCATGCTGTCTTGGGGCTGGCCTTCGTGACAGGCTCTCCCTGGCCTGTAGTGCCTCTCAGGGTTGGACCAGGGGCCTGCCTGTGTCAGTGCCATCTTGGGGCCAAATCTGTGACAGGCTTCCTGACCATCTCTAGGACCCAGACTCTTAATCTGGAGCTCGTTCGGATAGGAATTAGAGGTGGCTTCTCCCTCCTTGTAGTAACAAATGACTCACTTAACCTCAGGCTTTCTGCAGGCTCAGGAAGAGGGGCACAAGGGTCACTACTGGGTGCCCACCCTTCATCCCATGTTGCTTATGACACTTAGCCTTTTGGAAGGGAACTGATCTCTGAGGAGAGCAGGGGTCTCCAAGCAAGCCAAGGGCGAGGGATGACCTCCCCCACAGCAGGTCTCCAGAAAAATGTCACCAGGATGACAGCCCAGGTCCAGGAAGAAGCTCCTTGGGCAGAAGTTGCAGTTCTTCCAGGTATCAGAATTCTGACTGGTGTGGGCTGGGGGTATAGCTCGGTTGGTAGAGTGTTTGCCTCGCAAGCACAAGGCCCTGGGTTCAATCCCCAGCACCGCAAAAAAATAAATAAAATAAAAAGAATTCTGACTGGTGGCTTCTGCCCAGCTCTGTGTGCACATGAGGGTGACCATGAGGAAATGCACCCACTTCCTACCAATACCAGGACCTGCTCTCTGTGTGAGAATCACATCGTCGTGAATAAGCTGAGAATGAGCACAGCTGCTGTGGCAATGGCCAATATTTCCAGAAGGCTTCCTGCGTGCCTGAAAGAAGCACTTTGGATTCCTTTATTGAAATCATTCTTACAGCATGTGCCTGAGCACCTCCTGTGTGCTGGCATGGCCCTAGGTGCTGCGATCCAGCTGTGGGCAAAAGGGACACAGACCTGGGGACAAACATGGAGGAGGCTGTTCCAAAGCTTGCTATGTACGAGGGGGAGCTTGAAGACACTAAGCTCAGTAAACTAAGCAAGCCACAAAAATACAGATACCACATGAGACCATTTGTAGGAGGTCCTTAGGGTAGTCAGATCCACAGAGTGGTGGCAGCCAGGAGCTGGGAGGGAGGACGTGGGGAGTCATTGTTTAATGGGGACAGCATTTTAGTCTGACAAGATGAAGGCGTTCTGGAGATGGCGATGGTCGTACAACAGTGTGAATGTCCTTCATGCCCCTGAACTCATCACTTAGAAATGGCGGAGATGGCACACTTATGTTTTATATCCTTTGGCATAAGTTAAAAGGAGTGACAGCACCCCTGCTCTCTAGGGGCCCATGTTCTGATGGAGACATTATTATTCTAGTAGGTTACATTTAATTTAGAATTCAGAATAATCATTTAATGCTCACAGTAATCCAGGTGATGGCTGAGAATCCTGGCACAGAGAGGTGAAATGCACCCAAGTTCACCCCAAGCAGGTTTTGGAACAGGGCCTCCTCCAGCAATTCCTGGCAAAAACCAAGACCCCACCGTGGGCTCCCACATGGGTTCCAATGAAGCACATTTGCCTTTCGTCATCTCTCCTTGCCCATCTGGCCCTGACTGTCTCCCCAGGCCAGGCCTGCCTGGTGTCTCCTGTCATGCCCCTCTCTTGGGTCCTTCCCCAGAAGCCAGAACCTGGGTCCCAAGAAGTTCCCACCTGGGTGGAGGTGGCTTAGCCAGCCCGGCCAGTAGGTCCTGTGGCCTCTCCTGGCCCAGAGCCTTGTGTGGGTAGAACCCCATAGTCCCCTTTCCCCTCACCCTGTCCAGTCCCCCACCCCGTTCTCTCCTGAGGCCTTTTGTCCTCTTGAATGCAGCCCTTCCTGTTGCCTCCATGTCCTGTGTCACATTGTCACTTGCAGAGCACCAGTTACAGATGCCATATCCTCCATCCCCAGTCAGAAGTTGGGACAGAGACACAGAAAGCCATGTCCCTTTCAAGTTTGCCTGTCTTTAGGGTCTCCAAAGATATTGATGTCATGATCACTAACTCTCCCTCGTCCCTTCCCACTACTCTGCCGTGTTCAACCTTTAGCAGCCCCAGGGGCAGGCCTCACAGAAATTCCAAGAAAGAGGGCTGGCAATGGAGAGCCCCAGAGACAGACAGGCCCCAGACTCAGGCCTTGCCAGGAGCTGACCGTGGCTTTCTACACATGGACCCTAGGATCACTGAAGGCTTTGAAAATACTGACACCCAGCTTCCTCCATCCCAAGCCTTTGTAATTTAGTTTTTTAAATTGTTTCCCAAATGCAATCCTTTTAAATACAATGCAGAACTGTACATATTGAATTCTGCTGGCATTTAGATTCTTCTGGATGGTACACATGTTTTCTCCCCAAGTCTTTTTCAGAAAGCTCCTTGGATAATTCCATTGGAGCAGTGGGAGTCGAAACCATGATTCTCAACTTTGACCACACATTTGAGTCAACTTGGCAGCTTTAAAAAATTACTGATGTCTGTTTCCTGTCCCCCGAGGTTCTCTGGTCAATGTTTGAGTGACACTTGGGCAATAGAGTTTCTGAAAGCTCCCAAGGATGTTCTCATGAGATCATGACACCAGCTCTAAGCCAGACTGTCAGCTCACTGAAGCCAGCCACTGTCTGCCAGGACCAAGTACCCAAAAGGCACACGCCATAATACTTGGAGGAGCTCCTGGAAATGTTTTGAAAATACCCCAACTTTTAGACTGAAGAAAATGTTGTCAGAGATAACATATCCATCTTTGTACCAACACATGAAATATGATTTTTAAATATTATTGGAGGAGGAAGTACCCACCAGTGTCATCTTGTGGCTGCTGTCTGCTTTGCTGCAGAAAACTACTTGCATATAATAGAAAGAACATCTCATAGGGCCTGTGAGTCTCTGTGCCTCTTTTTGTCTCTGTTCTCAGTCTGTCTCTGTCTCTCAACAAGAGCTGTAGGTTCTATTTGATTTGAAGCAGAAAAATATAGCATGGATGTTAGGAAATTCAAACCAACACATTATCCAACATAAGGAAGGATTATTCCCAACCAGGTCTGGGTGGGGGTGAGCCAGGTGCTGGGTATAAAACTTAAGGAACCACTCAGTCTGGTCTGAGAATGGGGCCCCTCAAATCTGCACCCAGGACACCTCCAGGGCCTGACCCTAATGTCTGCCCTGTTTCCACAAGTTAGTATGGCTTGCCCTGGTCAGGTGATGTTTGAGATGGCAGGTAATTGTCTTTCTGAGATTCTCCCAGCCTGCCTTGGGTGGAAGCAGGGAACAGATCCATTGCTGTAGACAAGGGCAGCCTTCCTGAGAAAGCAGGAGAGGATCCTGGCCTGTGGCTTATTTAAAATCATTGAAATAAAAAAGCAAACTGACTATAAAGAGTTTCCTGGGACTCCAGAGAGTGTGACCTCAACCCACTGTTCTGTGCTTGCATTTCCACAGCTCTCAGCAGGGAGAAGAGCTCTAAGAATTCTGTTGTCAGAGCCTCCCAGGAGGCCTGGCCCAGGGACACTGCCTCTTTTCTGTGGCCTGGCTGAGAAGCCTGGGCAGGGCGAGCCGTGGGAGGAGAGCTGCCCCGTGTGACTTGCTCCACCTGGAAGCTCAGGCCTGTCAAGGTTGGGGCTGAAAAAGGGCTCACAGGATTTTTCCAGGCACGTGCAGCAGCACCCCCCCAGCCAGGCCTGCTCCAGGGAGGGCCTGCTTAGGAGGGCGACTCTCCCTAGCAGGGTAGGACAGCAGAGCCTCAGGGCCACTCTGGGGGTGGAATCTCGGTGAGCTGCAGGGTTGGTGGCAGCAGGGCTGGCGCTTTCAGGCCCCTAGTCGCTTTGTTCCTGTGACAAGCTTGTGGAGGAGGCGGGGGCTGGCGATTTGGAGCCACTGTGAGAATGTGACCTGGGGCTTTGTGCTCTGTTATTAGACGTTATTAGGCGAAGGCACGTTGTGCGGCTGTTGCTAGGCGCCCCCTCCCTCTCTCGGCCCCACGATACCCTGGAAGTGGTTGACCCAGTATTTAAGATTGGCCCAGGCACACGTGAGAGGTTCCACTCGATTCCAGGGGCCGCTTCCTTTAATCAGTGAACACCTGCCAGGCAATTGTCTGCCCGGATGTCCCCAAGTGCGCCACTCATTTGGGGGGAAGGGTGCCGCCATTCCCTTACCAACCTCTAAAGCAACCTGAGATCCCATTTGCCCTCTGCTGGAGGAAAAGTACGTCTCCACCTGGTCCCAGGGTTGTTCTCTAGAATATTGGGGGTGGTCTCAGTGCTGCTGGGGTGACTTGCCGCCTGCTTCTGGGTGACTTCCCGTGTCCTGCCTCACTTCCTGAGCAGCCAAAACTCCGGGCAGTGGCCCCCTTCCTCCATCTCCTGAGGTGCCTCCATCTGCCCAGGATCTCTTCCTGATGGCTTGGGACAGTGGAGAAGGGGCAAAGATGTAAAATGTAGCCATCCCCGTCCTAAGGAGCCCTGCTGGCTTCTCTGCCCCTGGGAACTCCCCACTGGTCTTCCTGTGACGCCACCATTCTGGCCTCTGCCTAATCCTTTCAGTCCTACAGGGGAAATTTCAAGGGTTTTTTTGTTTTATTTGTTTGAATTTTCTTTTTCTTTTTTCTTTTGTACCAGGGGTGCTTAACCAGTGAGCTGCATCCCTTTTTATTTTTTATTTTGAGACCAGGTCTTGCCGAGGCTGGCTTTGACCTTATAATCCTCCTGTCTCAGCCTCCCCAGGCTCTGGGATTAGAGTCATGTGTCACCACCGCACTGGGCAACAGCTATTCTTTATTACGCTGAGCATTCAATTAGATTTCACCTAAACCACCATTAACTGGGTGGTGCCTTTTTTTGGTAAGGGGCTGGCATGCATTTTAAACCCAAAAGACCCAGGAAAAGCCAACAAGGGTTGGCATTATTATTTAAAAAAATTTTTTTTTTTTTTTCAAAACAAAGGCTCATCTAGCCTGAGGTTCAATTTTATCACTCTCCAAGAAGGTAGAAGAGGCTGCAAGGGGCTTTGATGGAAACAGCAGCTTTCCCTCCGCACAGTCGTCTTTGAGACCTGCCTGTGGACTTGACCCTGAGACAGACCCTGGGTACCCAGGGAGAGTGGTGGGTGGACAACATGTGTCATGATTGCCTCTGTGGGTATTGTGGCTCCTCAGGAAATGTGACCAGTTGCTGAGCAGGGTTGTCCTGCCTTGGGGACCATAGGCCATCCTTCCTCATTGCTACTCTGTGGAAAGGTTCTTTCAAGGCAAAGTTGTGTTGAGTTGATCTTTGGCTTCAGATCTGGTCACCATATCAGGACAGGAAGATTTCTCCAGTCATTTGTGGTTCTTCTCCTTGTTCCAACTGGAGGTTGCATCTGGTTTAGAAAACTGAAACTCCCAAGGAGACCGTCCCTGAATCTCTGTGAAGAGCAGAATACAGTTGTCCCTCCCCTTCTTGCCTGAAGCCTCAGGGGAGACAGGGCTGCAATGATTCTCTCTGAGTCAGGGAGGACAGGCCAGGAGACTGGCTTCCTGAAGGGCACTGGTCACATGCACACAAGCACATGCACATATGCACACCAGACTTGCTTATACGCATGCACACCCACATGTTCATATATGCATGCACTCGCATGCCTGTGTGTACACGCAAACATGCATACCTGCATGTGGGAACACATGCACTACATACTCAGACACACCTATGTGCACACACACGTATGTGCACACAGACACACCTACATGCACACTTATGTGTGTGCAAACACATGAATGTACACACAGACACGTGTTCATGCTTGCATACACCCATATGCACACACAAGCATTCCCTGAAGATGGCTTTGCCAAGTCACTGTCACACACAGAGATGGGTCCCCAGAGCTCTGCGAGCTGACCAGTGCAGATTCAGAAAGAGCAATCCCTGAGTATTTTTCTGCCCAGGTTAGTAGGTCTTGATGGGAATGGCTCCAACCAGAATGTGGTTGCCCAGGCAGGCTTTTATGGGACAGGAAGAAAATGAGGGGAAACAGGAGGATTTGAACTAGGTCTTGACAAATAGGTGGTATGGAAGAAGAAATGTGGAATATTTTTGAAAGGGAGTGACTAAAGGTACAGTTTAGAGGTAGGGCACATGCTTAGCATGTGTGAAACCTTGGCATTAATTCCAGCACCAAAAATAAATAAGTAAATACAGGGGTCACTGTAGGCAAAGGTCAGCAAGGAAGTTAGCAACTCCTGTGAGAGCAGGCTGGCTGGAGGAAAGTGACAAGTACATGGGAGAACAGTCTAGAAACAAGATTAGGTGGATTAAGTGGGGCCAGACCCAACGGGGCCTGAAAGTCTGGACAATGGAATGGGTGTGAGGAGCCATAGATGTTTCTCAGAAAGATTGAGAAGAAAAGGAGTGTGTTCTGATACTCTTACTATTTGTAAAATTGTAAGCTAGGTATTTTACATTTATTTAATCAATTCTGTGAGGCAAAATAGTGTTCTTCTGATTTTCATGAATGAGGTGACTGAGGATCAGAGATATGTTATAACCAGTCTATGGCTTCATGTTTTGTAACTGAACCACATTTTCAAACAGCCCTCCCAGTTCTGAAGATGTTATCCTGACTCATACTGCCTCCCAAGAAGAGAAACAGAGCTAAAGTTAATTGAAAGAGAGATTAATCTAGCTACACTGAAGACACAGACAAATTGGAGGCTGGGGTCAAGGGACTTGCTATTGAAATAAACAAGAGTAAGATGAATAGACAAGAGGAGTAGGCGCATCTCATCACACCAGAAAGTCAGGAAACTATCAAAGTGGACACGGGAGCCAAAGCAGTTCCTACTGCTCCAGGACAAGGCAGTTCAAACATCATTTAGGGTCTGCTGGCATAGGCCTGTAATATCAGGAGGTTGATACAGGAGGCTGAGGCAGGAGGATTGCAAATTCAAGGCCAGCCTCAGCAATTTAACAAGAGCCTGTCTTTAAAAAATTAAAAGGGTGGAGGATGTAGCTGAGTGGTAAAGTGCCCCTGGGTTCAATCTCTAGTACCAAAGCAAATCAACATCAATTAGCATAGTAAGTATAAGGGACTAAAATGCAACCCATATGGTGAAATTCAAGCCTCAAAAATAATGCTAAAAATAATACCATAATACCCACATTGGCCAATTTTGGAGAGCATTAGGGAAACAATCCATGCTTTGGGAAATTAGTACAAGAAAAGAAAAAAACAGTATTGATTCTGCTTTTCCCATTCCAATTTTTGCATTTTGGAAGCATTCCAGCTAACAACTGGGGAAAGTATTATGGAGTAAGGTCTTCGCCATTTGGCAACCTCTAAAGAATGAATAGGGATCTGGGCAAGGATCATGGATGCCTCCAAACATCACACAAAGCTGACAAGACACCACACACCTCGGGGTAGAAGGGATGTTGCCATCTTTGAAGTTTCCTACCCCAAATATCCATGTGTGAATGGGATTAATCTAACTCTACATATCACCTACAGGAAGTTCAAGGGAAAGGAGAGCATATTAAGAGATGCCTCAGTGGTGCAATCAGCCAATCCAGCCTGCGGGATCACTGAGTGGGTATTTGATAATATTCAGAAATTGATATTATCTTTAAAAGGAACCATAACAGTACCAGGGATGTGTGTTAAGAAAACTCTGGTCTTTTGGAGATGTATTTGGAAACATTTCATGGATGAAATGATAGGATATTTAGGAGAGAGGTCAGGAAAGTGGGAAGAGTATGTGGATGAAGCTAGACAGGCTATGAGTGAAAAATTGTGGAATTTAGGTGACAGAGGTTCATTCAATCATTTTCTCTACTTTTGTCTATGTTTAAAAATGTGCATTGAGCAGAGGGCTGATGTTGCAGCCGTGAAGATGGGTAGTGATGTCTGAAGGAGGCATTTGGAGAAGGGAAGGATGAATGAATCAGAGCTGGATCCAGGGCAGGAGTCGAGGGAGGAGCACAGCTGAGTCTGAGCCCTGAAATCCCCTCCATCCGCGAGCTGCCAGGATGTGGCCTGACATGACCTGGGTTCCCGCAGAGCCAGGCCCTGACTGCAGAGAGCTCCTCTGCCCTGGGGGAGCTGAGAAATGTTCTCGGCCCAGCTGGGAAAGTTGTCTGCCAATTCTTAATGATCTGCTCACTACTCCCAGCTCCAATGTCACCTATTCTGTGAATCCTCCCAGATCCCCCCAGGCAGAAGCAGTCACTCCCTCCCCTGGGCTCCCCAGGCATCTCGCAGACCTCCTTCCCTGATTGCAGTCTGAAATGCATTTCAGCGGGTTATGTTCAGTCCTTCCTGCCACCACATGTGCCCCTTCGTTGGAGCCTGAGTCCCCACATGGAGGAAGCCTATGGATTATGAAACCTGGCAGGTGAGCCCAGTCAGGACTTGGCTGTAAATTGAAGCAGAGAGTGGAGGGATGGGGGAGCGATTTTGAAGCCTTGCTCACCATGAGGTCTGATGCTTGTGTTCTTCACCCATGGCTAGGGAGGGCTCAGTCATAATGGAGACCCTCAGCTGTTGCCATGGTCCCCCAAACTGCTGGCTTTGGAATCCCCTTCTCAGAGTCAAGTGCATGGAGGACCCAGGACAAATGATCCTGAAAGTCCTTCCCATCAGGGTATTTTCTGGATCTCTCACATCCTCTGGGGCTTTAGAAGATGAGCACCTATCTCTGTGTTGGGCTCTGAGCTGGACCCAGGCTCCACTGTGGAACTGATGGCAGAGATCACCTTACCAGGTGCCGTCGGGGAGAGAGCTCAGGCAGCCCAGTGCACCTGGAGGGAGTAGAAGGTAGGAAGGACCAGGTGTCAGACCCACAATCGCAGGTCGCTTTCTAAACCCCTCCCTGGGGGAAGCTGGGCTGCCTTTACACCAACCACTGTGCTACTGCCAGTGAGACCAAGTGGACTCCCTGGGAGCACCAATGTCTTGGCCACATTCCAACTGTGTAATTACATTCAGCCTGTTAAACTCCCTCGCAGTCTCACTTGGATACTGTTTTCATTGAATTTGCTTTTTCAAATCAGCTTTCAGAGTGACATCTGCAGACAGCACGGTACTTGAAGCTGCCTCATAAAGAGACACAGAGCAGAGACCAAGACTTGCCAACACAGGCTTCAGGAGCTTCCGGCCATATCTCCTCATCCCCCTGCAGAGGGATGCACCCCTTGGGGACTGCTGCTGGTGGATGGGACAAGGAGGTGGTAGGGGCCTCCCTGTCCATTTGTCCTCCAGCTCAGGTGGGGTGGCTCATGAAGGTGTCTGAGCAAGTGAGCTGCTGCACAGACTCATGGTGTGAGCCTCCCTGGCTGTGTGACTTTGGGCAAGGTATGCCATCTGAATTGGATGCTGCTGAAGTCACTTCTAATTTTAGTGGATGCTTTTTGGACACTTGGAATTGTGCTGGTACTATGAAATGGAATGTCTACCTTCAGCCAACAAGTAGGAGGTGTCTGGCAGAGGCTCCCTGACTCCGTGGCAGTCAAGGGGGAACAGGATGAGTGTAGCTGGAGCCTCCTGCTGGCAGAACACCTCCTAGCCAGAAGGATCCAGACAGCATCCAGTCCAGTCATGGTCCAGCCTTTCAGAGATGCAGACTCTTCTCGAAACTCCACGTGTAGCAGAGAGAAAAGTGGAGCTGCTCTGGTGCTGCTGCTGTTCTCATGGGTGTTGAATTCCAGGCCTCTGGCAGTGTTGTCTGTGGTCATGGTCCATGTGGGTTCTGGGCGTAGGTGAAACCAGGACAACTGGGCCACACCCAGACACATGGGCCTGTCATGAAATCCTTGAGCTCCTCAGAGCCCACTTGGAACCCACTGATTCAGTGGGAATCCTGATTCCTCTCTCTGCAAATGGGAAACAGGCTCAAGGTCAAACAGCCTGTCAGAGGCAGCAGGCAGCCCAGAACCAGAACTTGGCTTCTAGTGCCATATCCCAAGGTCTCCCCACAGCAGGCCCACTCTCTGTTGCTTCCAGCAATTCTGGACTCCAAGTGTGAGGGTTGGGAGAGTTCTTATCATCTTCAACACCTATAGTCTCAGGTGTCCATGCAGATTTGCTGAGTGCAATGGACCCAGGTGACTATGAAATCATGGACACGTGAGGGAGTGTCACCTGAGGACCTGGAGACCACGAGTGGCTCTTTGCCATGTCTGTGCTACAAGATGGTGTGCCCACCAGGAGAAAGGTGAAGTTCATATCCAAGTACTCCAAGCAGCCTGGCTTACTTAAGAGTTCTGAATGTCCCCAGATACTTGCAGGCAGCTGGAATGGCATCTGACACTGAGGATAACTGGCTTCTGCTGACCTGGGTGAGGAATGGACATATTAGTTTATTTTCTACCAGGCAACCTGAAAATTCTCCCCTGTGTAAAGTCCCTGTGCAGGAAAGACAAGGTAACTCCTTGCCAAAATGGTAAGAGTAACGACTTCACAGGGCCTGGAGGTGATTACTTGGTAATTTGAGTGGGTTCCCAAATGTGCGTTTATGTAGGTGCCCTGTGCCAAGTCATCTTGAGTGATTAGGGTTTGAGATTAAGCATTGCCCACCTAAGTGTTTAGATTTTGCTCTCAAGTGCTCCTGGGGGTTGCAATGAAGACAAAGCATGGCCCGATGGTCTAGGCTTAATTCCTAGGTCTGCCCCACATGGTCAGTGATCTTGGGCAAGCAGTTAACCTCTCTGGTTTCCTCACGGTTTCCTCATCTGTGAAGTGGGAATCATAGCAGTGCTAGACTCACTGGGCTTTCCTGGGTTGGGATGAAGTCACCTGTGTAGGATAATTAGTGTTGTTGTGTTGTCTTAAATATGATTTATTAAGCAGGAACTTTCCTCTAAGATGAGGGGTAGAGCCTCAATATTTTTAGTGCTTTGGAGAGGAAGAGAGAGGGAGAGAAAGACAGATGGGGTACAGAAAGTGGGAAGTGGGTGACTGTGGGGACCCAGAATGGGAGGAAGGAGGTCATTATGGAATTTCCTTAATGGCCACCTGATCCTTTTTCCTACCTGGTTGATTTTAGGGAGTGGCACTGTAGGAGAGGTCTCTGAGTCACAGGGTCCTCCTGAACCCTAGTTGTGCTTCATTTGGTTGCTTGGTGATGGCTTTCTCCTGGTCTCCCAGCAGGTGATGTAACTAGGCTAGGTAAGGCCGTGGGTTGTGAAAGTTTTCTGACCCACTTGCAACCCTGCACATCCCTTTTGGGCCACTCAAATGGATGCTTGGTGAACCCTTAGCAGGATTCATGGTGGGTGGGCTGCTGGGAGAGAGGGGCCTTTGATGAGTCCCTGCATCGTTCCCAGTCCTCAGCTGGCCCCAAAGAGCTGCTGCTACCTAAGAATGACAACTGCAACAACCAGCTGTGGTTGGGGACTGGAACGGAGTCGGGCTGAGCAGTCTCTAATTGCTTTGCCTTACGTCACTTGCCTACAGGGAAAATGATCTACAGTGAATGAGTTAGGAAGTCCCAGAACCCAGTCCCTTCCTGTTTCCATGCAATTTAGCATGAAAGATTTTAACAGGACCAGTTAGAAACCATTCACCTCATGTGTGCAAGGACCTTGACAGCACTTCTAAGATGTGGCAGTAACCATTCTGCTATTGTCCTGCAAGAAAAGACTTGCCAGCCTATACAGTTAGGGCTGCTCTTAGCTTTCTGCTTATTTCTAGAACTCCCAGATCGAATTCCTCTTTGTTATTAGATCTCACTTTCTTAGAGTGATCTGATTTCTAAACAACTCAGCATGATTGGAATAGGACAGGTGGACCATAAGGGGCACCCCCTTTCCTCTATGGCTCCTGGCGTGGCCCCTGGGGGAGGCGCCAACAGTCTGAACTTAGAAAGTGCTTTGAACTCAGAACCTTCCCATTTTCAAGCAGCTGCAGACATGTGGGGGCCAGGCAGACAGCTGAATGCTTATTTCCAGTTGTCAAGGTTCTTCACACCCCTGGAGCGGGGAACCTGGTTGAGAACCTGTGGTCCTTGTAGTCTGAGTCAACGCAAACCATCTGCTCCAGCAGACTTTATTTTTCCTGGCCAGCAGCCCCCACAGCTCCCACAAGCTTTTTCTGGGTCCAAAGATCTCACATGCTCTGGCCTATGAACAGGATTAGCACTGGAACCTTCTGGGGTGATAAATTCCAGAACTCCGGATGTCCATCACTGGGATGCACAAATGAGAGTCTGTTCTGCTTGTAAGTATATTGGGTGAATCCATTCTTCATGCTCCAGATCTCCCATAGTTTGGAGAAAGTTCTTCCAAAACACTAAAAACTTTGGGGCTTTAGTCAATGACCTTTTCTTCCCAGTTTCTCCTTAGTGAAGCAGTACAGGGGCCACTTTCCCTCCTTCACTTGCTCATGGCCCATTAGTGGGAAGAGCTGTTCCATTATCTGAGCCCTAATGAACCCACTAACTGGAATGAGAAGGGCCTGTGGGGGCGATTTAATTTGAAATTCAATGGCCCAGTTATTCTAGTGGGCTTTAATCTGGACCCCAGAGCCCACAGAGACACGTGTACCGTGTACCTGCACTGGTGTTGGGGAGGACCAGAGGCAGGGAGGGAGGAGGAGAGCGGAGAAAGGATGGAGGACAGAGAAGCTCAGCTCCAAGGCAGTACTGCCCATAGTTATACCCCTTCAAATGACCCAGTCCCAGACATGCTCTGTGGTTAGCAGCTTCAGGGGCCTTAATCACACTCCTCCAGGTTTTAGACTTAATTCAAAAATGTTCTGGAGAAAAATGTTGGCTTGCCTGTGGGTAGCTTGATGGCCTACTTCCATGTGGTAATAGGTAGTTCAGGCTGCTACTCCAGATACCTAATCGCCAAGGGGCACAGGATGGTCATCTTGGGACAAATCTTATGTAAAACAATAACAGGTCTCAGTTGAATGCCTATTGCTCGCGTGTCGGGGTATTCATTCATTTGTATATTCCTTTGTTAATTCATCCATTCAACCTACATTCATGATCAACAGCTTCAAATATTCCCTCCACACAAACCCCTTAATTGGGGGTCCCATTGCTTCAATTATAGGCTCTGATTGCGCTGGTTAAAGTGGAGTTGTCCCAACTCTTTCCTGAGGCCAAAGCTCCCTCTTGTCTCTCAGTGTCTATTGCTCTTTCTCTATTGGCTCTTTCTCATTATCTCTGTGTTCAGATCTTTTCTGTGGTAAAAATTCCTTTGGAATTCCTAACCTCTTCAGCTTCAACTTCTCTCTTCCTATTCCCAGCCAAATATGCTGAAACCGGCTCCTTCCAGGAAAATCTGACTTCCAGCCCTTTCACACAGGTCAATAATGTGGGTCCATCCAGCACTCTTTCCATCCTTACGTGTGTGGCCTTGGTGCCCTTCAACCCGTCCTTTCTGGGAACACTCCCGTCTGTAGGCTCCTGAAATGTCACTTTTGCCTTTCTGGTTGCTCCTTATCAACTTCTCTTCTTAGTCCTTAAATGTCCCTGCCTCCCAGGGCTCTGTTCCTCTCTCCCTCTCCCGACTCCCATGGTTTTAGTTCACCTTGATGTCCCAACAGCTTCCTAAACTATATCTTCCACCCAGGTCTCTGTCTTCTTGTGGCTGCCTATTTTGATATTTCCATTTGGACAGCTCAAAGTCATGTCAGATTTTACATTTCTGTTGCCATCTCCCCAAATCAGTGTCTCCTGCACCGTTTCTTGCCTTACTTCCTAATTGTTCCTGAGCTTTCCCTTCCCATCCTCCCACTTCTCACGTCCACCCAGAGCAGAAGATTCTAATTGTAAGCAGCTTTCCAACCTGTCCGTTACCCCTGACACCCAGCATTGCAGTCCCAGTCACCCTTCCCTGCCACTTGGACTTCCCACATCCACTCTTGTTCCCTCCAATTCATTTTCCACAGTGTGACTCAAATAATCTTTCTAGAATGCAGGGATGATCCTGTAAGTCTTCTGCTGAAAGTCCTTCAATCATCTTAGGGTTACCTTTAAAATAAAGTCTAAAATATTTAACCTTCACACTCACACCCTGTTTTTCTCCAGCTGCTTTTTTCTTTCTAGAACATTTTTTCCAAGATTGGTCTCCTGGCAAGACCCTAGTAGGTCTTTATGGACTTAATTGTGTCCCCCTGTGAACACAGAAAATCTGTGTTCAGATTTTCATGCTGAAATCCTAATCCTTAGTACCTCAGAGGTGAGTGCCTCCAGAGATGGGGCCTTCAAAGATGTGATTAAGTTAGAATGAGGTCATTAAAGCAGCTCTGATCCAATCTGACTGGTGTCCTTATAAGAAGAGGAGATTGAAACATAGACACACAGGGAAGATCATGAACCCATAAGAAGACAACCATTTGTTGGCCAATGAGAGATCCTCAGAAGATATTAACCACTCTGACACCTTGAGCCCAGGTTTCCAGTCTCCAGAATTATGAGGAAGTGCATTTCTATTGTTTGAACCACCAGGTCCTCTTTGTTATAGCAGCCCTAGCAAACTCATACATAGGCTTTGAAGGCTGTTTAAATTTCATTGAGTCAAGGAGGACTTTTTTGACTCACCCTCATAAATTCTTCCCATGCCCTTGACTTCCCTTTTATAACTCTTCTCACATGTGGCAGGATTTCTTCAGCAGCTGTGTTCCTTGCCAGTCTGTGAAGTTCTATGAGACTGGAAACTTGTATCTGCCCTGTTTATGACCATATTGCTAGTGCGTAGCACATTGCCTGGTATCTGGAAGACATTCCAGTAAGTATAAGTGCATGATCAGCTGAATAAACAAGTGAACCAACTTGAAAGTATTAATAGGGGAATCCTCTGAGTTTGAAGATTGCCACTCCATGCAAACTGCCTTAACCACAAAATTGGACCACAAGTGCTGGGTGTGAGGAAGACAATGGGAACCCAGATGCCTCAAACTTGTCTACACCACTGATAGTACTTATTGTTCAGGAGTCAATTGAAATGAAATCAAAATTTCAATATACTATTAAAGGGAATGGTAGTGTGGATTCCATAATCAGATCCTATTTGGCCAGTTTATCAGGCCTCTGTAGTGAGGAGCCTACTTGGTAAAGGACAGATACCAAGAAGCATTAATGGAGGGGGAGTTCTGGGGCAAGATTGCCAGAAGGAAGGTTGAGGCATGTACAATGGTCTTCACCCATGGCTCACTTTTCCACAGGACTCCCTGGAATAAGATGGGTCCAGCAGGCAGCTCCTGTCTCATAGCTACTGAAGAAGACAAAGATGGAAGGGGAGATTCCAGAGGGTTCCACAGTACCTCAGTGCATGTCTCTTTAAACCAGATTTCTCTCTGAAATTTGTCTTTTTAAACTGAGATCCCAAACTTCTTCAGAAAAGGAAGACAAACAAGTACCTGGGGTCCTCCTTTGTCCCTTTTCACATTTTCCTTTTTTACTCTTTTCCCAAATGTTTGCTGACCTCAACTTTTCCATTTTCTCTCTAGCTTCGGAGTCTGATGGACTCTGGCCCAAGCTCACAAAATGTGACTCCCTCCTGCCTGCATAGGGTTGAAGAGGGCATGTGGGCCCACCCAATTCACTCTTGGGAAGATGGATTTGGGGTTCAGAAATGTCCAGTTGGCTTCTTCAGACAGCTGGATGTGAGGGATAGATGTACACAGTCTTAAGAACTTGGAGTCTTCGTGTGCAGCCACATGGTCCTGGAAGTGGAGAATGCTGGGCTGTGGAGAGGGCAAGGAAACAGATAAAGAGTGGGAGGGGATGGGTGAGGTGGGCCAGCAGTAAGAGACTGAGAATGGTTGGGCTTGGGAAGATTTCTAGTTCTGTTCCAGAATGTTCCTGAGGCCCCATCTGCATGGATTTCCATGGATCATCCCTCTCCTGTCTTTACCTGGCCTGCCACTTTCTTCTTTAAGCTTATTTCTCTTGTGTAGGATCAAAGGCATGTCAAATCTTCTCTTTCTTCAGCCCCCGCCTTCTACTTTTCCTCCCCTACTCTCTCATTCTCCTCTCCCCTCCTCTTTTCTTCCATTCCTTTCTAGTGTCTGCACCTGAAGTGCTCACCGCTGGGAGCACAAAAGCCCCAGGCTGCAGACACCAGCTGTCGGCCATGGGTTTCTTCCCAAGCCCTGGGATTCCATCCTTTGATGTTCAGCCACGTGGTGACAGGTCTCCTCCTCAGGCTTTGGCCAAGCCAGCCTGGTTTTCTTCTCTGGCTTCTCAAAAGTTTTATTCCCAAACCTAGCTCTGCTTCCTTGACCTAATCAACATATTTTTCTTGTGTTTCCAAGTTCAAAACCACCACCCTGGCAATGGAAACCAGCACTTATTTTTATGTATTAAATCTGGGCTGTCATCAGATACACATTTTGTATGTGTGGATTTTCCCTCAAGTGATCCTAAAAGAGAGATTGAATCCTACAGAGGGTCCTATTGTCCTCACTGGGTAGAAGTGACACAGCATGTGTGTGCATATCTATATTACATATAGAATTGAATCACAGTAATGCAATTTTAATCAAAGAGGGAAAGAATAAAACCCTTTAAGATACTTTGCTTGATCAAAATTTCTAGGCCCTATACCTCACATTTGTTAATCCTCCTGGAGGAAAAAGTGCTACAGTAATGACTGAAGCGTGCTGAGTTTAGTCTATCTTTATTGAAAATGTTGTGGGTTTTTTTTTTTTTTTTTTGAGTTTAATTTGAACAGCAGCATCGGGCAGGCTCACTTTAATTACAGTCTTCCGTTTCTATTGCCAGTTGTATCAACCTCGGGAGAGTCGTGGGGTGAAGCAAGGGCTGGGTACAGGCAGGGGAAGCCTTCTTTCTGGGAGGATTTCAATTGCTTTTATATATATTTTTCTTTTTTAGTGAGCCTACACTGCACAAACAGGGTGAACAGTTGGATTTCCAGCACAGGGCTTGGTGTGAAAGCATATCATTATTTATTTTTCCCCAATGACAAACTTCCCCCGGATCTTTGTTGTGTGGATCCTCCACCCTCCCCACATCCCTTCTGGCCAGCTGGATTATCGGGATCAAAGCTTCTCATACAAATGGAGAAAACAGGGCTGCAAGCAGGTGCTGGCTTTGGTTGGTCCCAGAGCAGCATGCCATTGGATTCTTCTGACTGTCCCTGGGACACTGTTGTCCTATTGGGCACCCTGCTTCTCTCTCCAGTCCTGTCTGCAAGACCCCTCAGGCCATGTTCAGCAACCACTGATTGTGGACATCCACTGGTGCTGGACATCAACTGTCCCTTGTTCTCTGGCTCCAACACTGTGGGAACATCCTCTATTTTTATCCTGGGCCAACTTGAGAGCAAAACTCAAAAAGAATTGCCTCCCACAATAACACTAGTGAGCAGAGTTCATAGGTCAACTGAAGGAGTCAGACACAGGGGACTCACCACGGCAAGCAACTTAGACGTTCACTTTCCACGTTTTGTCTCTCTACAGTCTTTCCTTGGAGGATCTTTCTGTCTCCCTATCCCCAGGAAGTGCCCAACGCAGGTAGCTGTCCTCTTTATGCAAGGCAAAATGCAGAGTCCAGTACCAAAATCTCACAAAACCCCTACAGACCACAGCAAAACCAAATGGTTATTGAGTTCACTAGACCCATTTCTCATAAAAGCCAGTTTTATGATCATCTTTGATACATAATTATGACATTCGTCATAAGCGATGCACCAAAATAGTTCTTTCAAAGAGTGTTTTCTGCCTATGAGGACAACAGTTTTTCCTCATGATTAAATTTTTAATTGGGGGTTGTAAATGTCATGTTGTTTTTAACATCCATTTGAACATCCCCTCCCTTTGGATTCCTGTCCATTGGTTACTTGAGGAAATTCTTTCTTCTCCCCTCTCAGTGCCAGGCTGGCTGGGAGGAGAGTGGAAGGGAGGCCACTGGGAGGCAGAGGTGCTGCCGGCCTCCACTCCACCTGTCTCCTGCCTGGCCTCAGGTCTTCCCATTGCTTTCCAGGAAAAGCCCACACCCCTTAACCTGGCATGCAGGGCCCTCCACATCACTTGGATTTCAAATGTTACCTCCTACCATTTCTCTGCTCTTTTCTCCCACCAAGGAGTCCCATATAATGCCACCAACAGAGTGTTCTTTAATATGGTTTCTAAAAGTGTCGGCTTCTAGAGTGCTCTGGGGTCTTCCCCTCCTCACAGCCCACATCTCATCCCTGGAGGGGCCACATCTGGCCGTGAGCCTATCGCTGGCTGAGTCCTGAGGCAGCTCAGGGCATGGCTGGGTGAGAGACAGGGAGCATCTGTGCCCGTGTGGGTGTGATCTCTATCCTTCTTATAAAGCCATCAGGATTCAGTCCAGGGCTCCAGCTTGATGACTTGACTGGTCCTAATGTCCTCTCACAGACCCCACCTCCCAACGCTATCGTCGGTTAAGTTTCCACCCTCTTGAATCCTCATGGTGGGGATTTGATTTCATCTTGAGTTTCAAACCCAACAAACCATATTTAAGCTGCAGCGGGGAGGAAGCCCTTACACCTGTCTCGCCTGTTCCGCCAGGCAGGGACTTGGGCAGGAGACGTGGGACAGCTCTGAGCTCACTGGGGACTGGTTCATACCTGTGACTCTCAGCTGTTTTCTCTCCAACCCACATCTTCCTCAACACCAAAGGATATTTCACAGGACATATGCAACACAACTTTGATACCATCCTATCCAGATTGTAGTCATTAAAAATGGGGAGGTAGAGGAGTGAGTTGGGCCCTGGGCTTCACATCTCAGGAGAAGGGGTTTGGAGCTTTCCCGCCCCACCCTGATTGGGGCAGGTGCTCATCTCCCTTTGTGACTCTTTCTCCTTGTGTCTCTAAGACCTAAGGAGACCTATTCATGTTCTTTAAAATTTGTATAGCTTCTACTTTTTCTGCTTCTACCCAAACTAATTATGAAGATTCTGGAAGACCCTCTGGCGGTTCTTGAACCCTGAGGTTGTTTGTTAACACTGTCAGTTTTTCTAGCAAACTCTTCACTGGGTCATGCTGAGACTCAGAACAAACCCTCCACAATTTTTTTCAATCTCATTTCCCACTTGTGGGTCTTTTCACCCCATTTCTGCCAGGGAGTAAGAAATTTTATTTGCATTTTCCCCAGGAATCTTGAACAAATTTACCTTTTTTTCTAAAAGCTCTCTGACATGGGTGGATGTGCGTGTCTCTCCCACCTAATTCATGTGTTGAAGTCCTAACCCCCGATGTAATGATATTTGGAGATGGGATCTTTGGAAGGTGACTGGATCATGATGGAATTAGTGCCCTTATATGCAAGAGAAATCATCTCACTTTGTACCACATGAGGATAAAGCGAGACGGTGGTGTCTGAAAATCAGAAATAGGTTCTGACCAGGAATTAAATCAGCCAGCACCTTGACCATAAACTTCCCAGGTTCCAGAAACATGAGATACAAATATTCATTAAGCCACAGAGTATACGGTATTCCATGATAGCAGCCTCAATGGCCTAAAACACCTCTTCTTGGAAATACTGTGCCGGAAGAGGGGTGGAGTCCAGTACCGAGATTCCAGCTGCCCATACTAGCTCCCTCTGGCTCCAAGAGGCGATTCTGATCTCTGTAGCCATGTCTTGGACACCAGAATGGCTCTGCATAGTAGCAGGACCCTCCTTCTTTCTCAGTGGGACCCTAGATTTGATTCAGACATTGTCCCTTTCTTATATAACCCCAAAACAGGCTTCTTATCTTTTCACCTGGGGTGTGAAGCTAAGAATGGGAAGAGAGAACCTAAAGGACTCTCCCTTATTATTTTTCCAGCAATTGAAAATGATTCATCACCTACACTAAAGATGATTCTCTTGTCTGGGGTGACTGGTGCTGGGGGTTGGGCTTATTCTACAACTGCGACTGCCAACCAACTGCCACTATCCCCCTACAGTGAACAAAGCCAAGAGTGCAGGAGAGGCCAAAGGCACTCAGGAGATCACAAGGTCCTCGGAGGTGGGCATAGAAAAAAACTCAGCTGTTAGACACTCGCCCCCACTGAGTTTTGGATTAGCAACCTGTATTCTGTCACCTTCCAAGAGTATGGCCTTCTTTGGCTCAGTCCTTTGGGATGGCCTGGCAGGACGTCCCTAGACCAGCATGAGAGGCCCTTTCTGCTTTTCTAGCTATTTCTTTCTTTTCCACTCAATTATTTTTTGGTCCTTTTAACTCCTCCCTTGTCTAAGTCTGTTTTGTGCTTCTATAACAGGATTCCTGAGACTGAGTAATTTATAAAGAAAAGAGATTTATTTTTTGCAGTTCTGGAGGCTAGGAAGTCCAAGGTCCAGAGATGGCATTTGACAGAGGCCTTCTTGCTTTGTCACCCCATGCAAGAAGGCAAAGGACTAGAGAGCACACGAGGGGGTGCAGAAGGGGCTGCAGGCATCTCTTCATAGGCAACTCCATCCCACAATAGCTAACCAGCTCCCCCATAACAGTGTCAATACATTGAGGAAGATGGTGCCCTGGTGACTAGATGGCTGCTTCAAGGCTGACCACCCTTGCACTGGGGATCATGCTGCCAACACAGGAACCCTGGGGAACCCATTCAAACCCTCACATTCCTTTTCCCCCGAGACCCCTTTCCTCCTGCTCTTCTTCCTACCCAGACTCCACTAGAATTTGAGGAGTTTCATGTTTCTTCTCCCTTGTGAGCTTTTACGACTTTGGGTCCAGCCTGGGGTCAGGCATGCAGTCCATTCTGCCACCAAGTGAATGACAGCCGCAGTGGTGGTGATTCTCTGCTCTCATTTGCAATTGATCCTTCCTCTTAAATACTTCAAGTTCCTAAAATCAATTGGATACATCTCACATTGCAAGGGTTTATTTAGCATAGCCTTGACCCTAAATTTTGGCTCTGAAGGGGCAAGAGTTGGAGCTAGGTCACACTGCTACACTTCAGATGCATGATAACTGAGAGGAGGTCTTCCCTGAGACCTGTCTTTTTAAATTAATTAATTTACTTATTTATTAATTTATTGGTACTGGGGATTGAACCCAGGGGTACTTAACCACTGAACCACACCCCCAGTCCTTTTTATGTTTTATTTTGAGACAGAATCTCACTAAGTTGCTCAGGGCCTTGCTAAATCTCTGAGGCTGGCTTTGAGCTTGCAATTCTCCTGCCTCAGCCTCCTGAGCTGCTGGGATGATAGGGGTGGGCCATGGCACGTGGTGAGAATGTCAAAAATGAGAAGCCTGAGTCTTATTGAGGTGAAGTGACTTATGAATTAGGGGCAGAATCGGAAGTGGAATTCATCTCGTCTGACATTGTGGATGAACATACAGACCCCGGGCACACATTTCCCCCGGGGTAGAGTCCACCATCAACACCTGGTGTCCCCTCTAGGACCTCCACTGAGGGAGAAGCTCTCTTCAGAGGCAGCCTGCTCACCTGTGCGGAGCATATCTTTCCTTTATCAAAATAAAATGTGTCTATTGTTCCTGCCCAGAGGTTCTGGTTCTGCTCCTTGGATCCAGCACCTCTTCACCGCTATTGGTTCTCCTGGGCAGCCAGCCAGCCTCCTTTCTCTTCTCCAGGTGAGATGACCCTATTTCCTTTTATGGTAAGAAGCTCTGTTACCTCTGGAAAAACTCTTGGGGGTTGCCTTTCCAAATAAGAAAACTTACACCCAACACTTGACACAGATGTGTGGGGATTTTTTCCACAAGAATCACTTCTCAACTCTCTGGACACCAGTGTGTGACCTAAATTCTGTTGTGACCCTAAGTACCTAGAGATAGCCCAGATCCTTCAGGGTAGGGCTCAATCCCAACAAAACTACCCCCATCTCAGCAGCTAGTCTCAAGTAGTGGGTCCCCAGCTTACCTATGATTCTGTTCGACTTGGCTACAAAACAGGGTCCCCATCAAGCTCTTCTCGGTTCCATAATTGGCTATGCTGGCTCATAGCGTGGAGAGGAAACACCTCAGTTTACTGGTTTGTTACAAAGGATGTGAAAAAGGATGTAGATGGAGAGCAAGAGGAAGAAATGCATAGGGCAAAGTCCAGAAGGGCCCTGAGCACAGAATCTTCAGTCCCTTCAGAGCTAGGGTGTGTCACTCCCAGCATGTGGACATGTTCACCAACCCCAAGCCTCCATCCTCGGTCTTTCAGAGATTTTTGCGGAGGCTTCCTCACGTGGGCACAATCGGCTACTAACTCAGCCTCAGGTCCTTCTCCCTCTCTGGAGGATGGGGAGGTGGGAAGTTCCAAGCTTGTAATCATGGTCTGGCTGTTCTGGTCACCAGCCCCCACCAGAAATCCTAGGAGTCACTTGATCAGAAAAAATGTTGCTCCTGGCGCACAGGAAACTCGAGGGATTTAGGAGCCCTCTTGGCACCTGGGGTCAAATACCAAATGGTAGAGTGAAGGATGCAGCCATAGCCACCCTATCACTCAGAATGTCACAAGGGTTTTCGGAGTTGTGAGCCAGCAACTGGGGGCAGAGAGCAAATACATGTGTGTGTGCGTGGTATCTGTTTCTTATGCCACACCCTCCTCTCCATTCATGGGGCTGAAAGCCAGGTGCCATCTGGTGGGCCCTAGTATACAGGATCGCAAGGGTCCCCTTGGTGGCCACTTGGCACTGCCCTCCACTTCCAGACCACCCAAGTGCAGCTAAGCAGGAAAAGAGGCCAACGGGCTCGGGAGTTGAGCACCGGAAGCTGTCACTGCCTGCCACCGCTGCTTCCCGAGCTGCTCCTCTGCTTTGCGCGGCCAGGAGCAGAGCCAGGCGCGGAGCGAGCTGGGAGGCAGACAAAGGCGCAGATGTGGCTGCGGGGAGCTGGAGAGGAGGCGGCCGGCTGGCGTGCGGGATGCGGCTCCACCAGCCGGGCTCCGGGAGGCGCGCTGAGCGCGGAGCTCCTGGGGCACACAGATAAAGACGTGGTCGCGAGTGGGAGCCTCTCCACACGGCCATTAACAGGCAGGGACGACGCGAGTGGCTGCTCCCTGGCGCGGCCGCGCCTTGCCATGGGGGCTGGGGCTCCAGAGGTGGCCCGCAGCGTGGCTCTCACAAAAGGCTGAGCCGTTGGCATTTCTGGTTGAAAGGCAGTTTTTGAGGGGGTGATTTCTGGGTCCTCTAATTAAGGAGAAGCGGAGACTTCAGCTTGGCAGTTCTGCTCCCTCTGGCCGAATGCGCATTTCCATCCTCCCTGGCTGCCTTCAAGTCTGAAAAAAAAAATCTTGGAATAAAAAGAGCCTTTAGGTCACTCCAGTTTTCAGATTTAATGGAACTCACAGGGCGAAATGGAGGGGCTCCAGAAGGCCCACAGACCCCCACTCTTGCCTTTTTGGGAAGCACTGATCTGGAGCCCCTTCCCTGCTTCCCTGCCTACAGCGCAGGGTGGATCATATCCCTGCTCATGAAACCCCTGAATCCCAGTGAAGTAAAACCCAAGTGCCCCACACTACCATCCAGAGTGTTCAGTGGCTGGCTGCTCAGCTGGGTCAAAATAATCCCAGTCTCTGAAGGAACACTTACTTCCCAAGGAGACCTGGTCTTCTTGTCCTTGACACTATGGGGCTGAGTGGAGGTCCCAGAGGCCATCACCCCGGGTGGTCACTGCATGGAAGTCCAGGACACAGCCCAGGCAGCCTCCAGTCCTACCTTGAGCTGCTGGCTCCCTGCCCCACTGGGTTTAACCCTTGCTCTTCATCCTCAGAGTCATGGAATGTCCCTGGTTACTATATAAAGGAGGAAGCTGAGGCCCAGAGAGGGCAAGAGGTGTGGTCCAGGTTACACAGCAGTTGCTGTTGAGCCAGGACTTCATGCACTGGAGGAGCAGGGGTCACGCCTCACCTGTTTGCCCCCCAAATCTCTTCTGTCCTGCACACACTGTGGCCACCCTCCCACGCTGCTGCCTTGATCAATTTCCTCCCATCTCCTTTCAGTGGTTTCTTGTTAGAAGAAATGACTCCGGCATGAGCAGATCTTGTCGGAAGGAGGACTCATGGGGAATGAGAGAGTTCTGCCTCTGTCCAGAGGCCTTCGCCCTGTTCCTGGCTGATGCCGAAGTCTGTAAGGCTGTGTGCAGGGGCAGGGATGCTTCCTGTGGTGTCTCTGGCTGCTGCTCCTGGTGATCAGAAGTGATTATCTCCCCCGTAAATGTGATAGATGGCCGCTCATCAGGCAGTAAATCCACAGCTCAGTGGATGGCGCTCAAGTGTAAATCAGCTGTCCTGTGTCCCGTGCCCCATGCGCCGCACAGGGCCATGCCACAGTGAAGGCAGATGCATCTCAGGACTCAAGACCCTAAGTACTTTTCTTCTGGGGGCTGAGCTGATGGTGGAGGCTGCAGGGAGAGTGGGTTCCCTTTTTCCCTTCCATGTGCTCACCCCACAGGAATTCTAACAAGGAGTTGATTTTCCAGCCTCATTAAAACCAGCACATCAGGGCCAACAAGACCTCCGGGGAGAATCTGCAGATCTGGGGTCCCAGGGAAATAGCATCTATGGAAAGCCCATGGGCTGAGGGAGAGTCCCGGGTCTGTGTTCTAGTCCCAGACCCCCTCCCAACGTGCTGTGTGATGTTGGGTAAGTGATTTGGCTTCTCTGAGTCACTAATTTCTCATTTGTAAATAATGTGTGATTCTAGTCCTGACTGTATGGGAAGTGACAAAGTGATTCAGGTGCATCTGGTCATTATAGGTTTTGTTTACTGAGTATGCACAAAGGCAATGCTCACGGCAGTGTAAGGAACCAGTGCTCTTATTATCCACACTTAATATACAAGGAGCACAAAGCTCAGAGAGGTTCAGAAATTTGTCTGAACAAAACAGCTAGTGAGAAGAACAAACAGCTAGTGAGTGCAAGTCTGCCTAGTTTACAGCCAGGGTTATTCACACTGGACTACCCAGATTCCTAGCAGTTAAATTTGCAGCTTTTCAGTTTTCCAGATCAGAAAAATAGAGCTATAACTGGCTTCATGCTCCCTCACTCAGATATTCTGAGGTCTCAGGGACTTTAAGGCCCTTTGGAGGAAAAATCCAGATTTCAACATATTCCCTTGATGCTTATTTCTCCACTTGCTGCTTGCCTGCAGGGTGGAGGTGGCATAGCAAAGACCAGTGACCAGGGAGACCTGCCTTGGTCTCTGGATCTCTGTGTTAATGGAGAAAATTCCTTTAAAAGCTCTAGGATTGAATTCCTCGTCTCTAAAAATTGAGGAGATTGGATCAGACCATGGTCACACCTCAAAAATACTTGGGAAAGTGTTTTAAAAATCCAATGCTGAGCCCAGAATGGTGGCACATGTGTGTAATACCAGCTACTTGGGAGACTGAAGCAGGTGGATCACAAGTTCAAGGGCATTTGGGGCAGCCTAGCAAAACCCTATTGCAAAACAAAACATTAAGACAAGGGCTGGGGATGTGGCTTAGTGGTAGAGTACCCCTGGGTTCAATCCCTAGAGCCATGAGGAAGGAAGGAAGGAAGGAAGGAAGGAAGGAAGGAAGGAAGGAAGG
>JAJEJO010000088.1:2562034-2573104 GCA_020662805.1 Glaucomys volans | reverse complement strand
GAAGGAAGGAAGGAAGGAAGGAAGGAAGGAAGGAAGGAAGGAAGGAAAGAGGGAGGGAGGGAAGGAAGTCAACTCAGCCAGGGGCTAGGCAGTGACCTGTTCCCAGCTCCTTGAGTGATTTCAGTGTGTGCATAGCTGAGAACCACTGGCCCAGGTGACTTCCAGGGTCCCCCACCACTCTTAAATCTGTGTTGTTAAAATTAATTGAGTGTCCAGCCGTAAAGAAGAATGAAATAATGGTGTTTGCTGGTGAATGGATGGAACTGGAGACTATCATGCTAAATGAAATGAGCCAGTCCTAATAAACCAAAGGCCAGATGTTCTCTCTGATATGTGGATGCTGACTCACAACAAGGGGAGGGGGAGGGGAAGAACAGAAGTTCACTGGATTAGACAAAGGAGAAGCAAGGGGAGGGAGGGGGATGGGAATCGGAAAGGCAGTAGAATGAACCAGACAGAACTTTCCTATGTTGATATATGAATACACAACCAGTGAATCTCCACATCATGTACAACCATAACCACAAGAATGGGATCTTAATTAGAATAAGTTATACTCCTAATTAGAATAAGTTATACTCTATACATGTATGTATGTCAAAATACACTTTACTATCATGTATATCTAAAAAGAACAAATAAAAAATTCATAAAAAATTTACTGAGTGTCTACTATCATTCCAGACTCAAATTAATTTGCCATATGATCTAATCTTAAGTTGAATTACACCAACGTGGAGAGTGGAGCAATAGAGTGGAGAGGTGTGGCATGAAGGCTGGGGCTTGTTTTAACCCTGGTCCCACGTCAGCCTGCTCCCTGTGCAGACACCAGTTTCCCTCTCTCACTCCATTTCCTCATCTGTCCAAGCAAGTGTCACCTCCTCTACAGAGATTTGTAGACATCAGACCTGGGTGTAGTGGCCAGCCTGTGACAGGCTCTGATTTATCAAGCCAGGATGTGTGCCAACACTGCCCTTCACAGATCCTCTTCTCTCTCAGCCTCCTCAGCCATCACAGCATCATTATGTGGGTTGAAATGAATGGAAATTCCACATGAGATTTTCCAAAAAATGGAATTTGTGACAACGCATGAAGAAATAAGTCTCCCTGGGATAGGCTGTCTCTTATGTCAAACCAGGAAGACTGGCCCTTGGGCACATGTCCCTTTCTGGAGTCCACTATTTCACAAGTTGGCAGACATGACACAAATGAGGATCTCAGAGTCCAGTAGATTTGGCCAGGTTCCACACCTGCCCCTGAACAGCCATGTGACTTGGGGAATGATCATTAAACCCCTGCAACCTCCAGCTGCTCTCTGTAAAATGGAGAGAAAAATTGACTTGCCAGAGCTTTGTGAGCAGGCATGGTGACAAGGCTGGAGGACGGTCTAGCTTTGCCCCATCTGATTGGAAGGACGAGGCAGCCTGGGCTCCGACCAGTCCTGGGGAGATGGCAGCTTCACATCTGACCTTCCTCCCAAAGGCCCCAGAGAAGGTCACAGTTCTGTCCTCGTTTGATCCCAGAGCATCCTCAGGAGAAGAAAGCCAAGGTCAGGTCTCAGCTCACGTTCCTATCAAACATGCTGGGCAGTCTTGTTCTTCAAGCAGAAAGGTAGGATATTGGGTTAAGATGGCCATAGGTGGGACTCTGCTGCCCCCTGAATTTATATGCTAAAATCCTAACTCCAAGGGGATGACATTAGGAGGTAAGGCCTTCAGGAGGCGATTATGTCATGAGGATGGGGTCCTCATGATGAGATTAGTGCCCTGATGAAAGAGGCCCCAGAGAGCTCCCTCGGGGGGAGGGGGAGGGGAGGGATGTCCATCTGTGAGCTGGGGAGGGTCCTCATCAGATGCCATGTTGACCAGCATCTAGCCTCCAGACCTACAAGAAATAAATTTCTGTTGTTTGTAAGTCACCTAATTTATTGTATTTTGTTATAATAACTTGGAAAGACCAAGACAAAGCACAATTAAAGGAAACAATCTCCAGGTTGATTTTTTTTCTGTGTCGTTTTTACACTTTCACTCTTCATTTACACAACAAATATTACTGAGAGCCTTTGAAATAGGAACTCCTCTAAGTCAGGGGTGAACACACTTTTTCTCTGGAGGGATGAAAGGTAAAGGTTCAGCATTTAGCTGCCCCTATGGTCTCTGTCACAGCTACTTGACTGCCATTGTGATGCAAAGCCGCCATGACAGCAAGTCAACAAGTGAGTGTGGCTTCATTCAACCAAAACTTGATGGTAAGAAACAGGCCTCAGGCCAGATTTGACCCTCTGCCCGTGGCTTGCTTGGGACACAACAGGGACCAAAAGACTAAACAATCAGAGCCAGGATCCATGAAATTTAAATTCTAATGGAGGAAGAAGGAGAGTAAACAGTGAATACTAAACATAAGAACATGGGGTGTTAGAAGGTGAAGTGTGTTCCAAAGAAGCAGAGGGGTGGCAGGGTGTGCTGGCACCCACAGTGCCATCTCTTCCAACTCCGCATCCAGTGAGCTCACGTTGGTGGCTGTCCAGAGGCCAGGTGGGGGTGTCTACACCACAGAAGTCAGCAGTAGCCACTGCTCAGGGAACCGGGTGTTGAATCAGCACACCACTGGTACAAGGAGATGGACGGAGAATGCTGGATTTTCATTTTGAAAAGACTGGTCATGGTAGGCTTCACTGAGAAAGTGACCTCTGAGCGAAGGCTCAGGGGAGGCTGGGGTGAGCCCTGTGGTACCTGGGAAAAGACTCCTCCCACGAGGACGGAGCAGCAGTGGTGGGAGGTATGTGGCATGCTGGAGACCAGGAGGACATCAGTGCAGCTGTGAGGGAATCCCTGAGAGGAAAAACAGTAGAAGACAGGGCCCACAGCAGTGGGGAGGCAGGCCATTGACAGGGATGGAGGAAGGCCGCTCCTCACAGGCTTGGACAGCAATCAAGGGGTAAGGTGTGACAACTCTGTTCAGGGTGATCACAGTGGAAGTGATAGGAGTGGTGGCACCCACATGACATGCTGACAAATCAGATGTCAAATGTGAGAAAAAGGGAGCCAAGTGCTCAGGTTCAGGGACTGAGTAGCTGGAAGGATGAAGCTGGTATGAATTGAAGGCAAAGAGCACATAGAGATCTGCTTTGATAGAAATTGAAAGGTGGAGCTCAAATCCTAGTGAAGACTTGGACCAGGGAGTTGGACACAGGAGCCTGGAGTTTAGAGGGGTGATACAGGCTGAGGATGTCCATAGTGGTGGTGTTTGTCAGAGATCAGCAAAGGGGTAAGTACCAACTGAGCAGAGCAGGGAGGCCAGGCCTGGGCCTGCTCATGTTTAGAAGTTGAGATGCGACAGAGCCAAAGAGAGGATATTAAATGAGCAACTAGTAGAGTACAGAGATATTATTTTCTTTTTCAAATCTCATCATAGTGGATTATGATAAATCACTGAGTCAATCTCAATGCAGGAGATGGAACCATTTATTCACCGGCTGGTGGGCCACTGGTGGCCCGGAGGCAAGTCTGCACTCTCTGACCCCCTCCAGGGGTTAGAGCAAATCTTTTATGGTTCAAAACCACAAGTAAAGCATGTCAGTACATTAATCATAAATGGCTGTTGCTGTGATTTGAAACCATGCACAGAAATCATGGGATCTAAAATCATAAGCTGAAGGGGAAGTGGGTCAAAATGACCCAGTTGAGTACAATTTAAAGCATGGTTACTGACATCTAGACAATCATTTACATTTTATGCAGTTAGGGTACATTGCACAAGTACAGTGT
The DNA here is from genome assembly GCA_020662805.1 of Glaucomys volans. Lineage (NCBI taxonomy): Eukaryota > Metazoa > Chordata > Mammalia > Rodentia > Sciuridae > Glaucomys > Glaucomys volans. The sequence goes on along the minus strand of JAJEJO010000088.1, from coordinate 2,569,337 downwards.
ATAAGAGTTGACATTTTCTGTTGCCAAATACACTACAGAGGCAGGGTTTTCCCACGGGAGAAGCATTTTCTACATGACATGGAGTCTTAGGGTAAAATGGAGTCTGTTTGGTCTTTCCCATGTAGCCTGACCCATAACCAATGAAACCATCGGAACTCATAATGCAAAGCCTAGTTTGCCTTCTACCCACCGGGCCTCTCCAAACCCCACCAGCTCAATGTTCTCTTTCTCTCCCTGGGATTATGCCCAGTAGTTCCTACACAGGCCACTCATTTGGCACTCTGCTGTCTTGGGCCAGCGACCTGTCCCAGGAGAAAGTCTCACAATGGGCACTGTCCCAAGAGAAGGTCTAATGATGGGCACTGTCCCAAGAGAAAGTCTCACGATGGGCACATCCTAGGCCCACTGTGTTCCCACACAGTCTGGTTGGCAGTTTTGCACACAGAACCACTGATGGGCAGCTTGAAGTTGCAGAGAGGGATTGATGGGGACTGTCTGTTCACTGGGCAGCATTTACTGAGCATCTAACATGCAAGAAAGAGGGACGGAGTGTCTTAATGTGGAGAGCGGAGAAGCAAATTATTTTGACAAACCTATCAGACTACCAGATCACAAAAGGGGCAAAATCAACTGGAAAGAGAATGCATGGCTTCCTGAGGGAGAATGACTGTCCCTGACCTCACCCAGTACCTGAGACCACTTGCAGACAAGGTCCATGGCACCCTGGAGTCTGTGAACTTGCTGGGCAAATGCTTTCTGTCCCTTGGCTTCCTTTTGCTCCTTGGTTAATGTAGGAGGTGGTGTCTGGCTTCCTCAACAGAGTGTGGGAACTCTAGAACTGGAACCCAAGGAGAGGTGCCACTTGGTGGCCCAACCTGCTTTCCTTGGCCCTTTCTCCATGATGCTCCAGTTACCCCACACTATCATAGGGATTCACAGAGCTCCTGACCTCACTGCTCCTCCTGGAAGTCAGCCATCCACAGAAGCATCACCCAGGCTGTAGCCATCAGGAGCCACTTCTGAGTCTCCTGTCAAAGAAAGCAGGACCTGTCCTCACGGTGAGCTCCAGGAACATGGAGGAAGAGCAGAGACGCCTCACTAGCTACCTGACACCCAGTGCCAGACTTTCTCTGGGTCAACTATGCTGTTCACTTTTGTGCTTGAGAGTTTATTCACATGGAAAGTTCTGGACCAATTTCATTGTTCTTCTGTGTGGTCACTGTGGCCAGGAGGCTCCCCAAGAATTGCTGTTGCTCCTTTTCCCTGAAGCTTACTCTTCATTTGGTGCATTTCCTCGTCAGCATCTCTACCTCTCTGCCCGTCTATCTGTGCCAAGTCTTAGAAAGCAGAACCCATGTCCTCTGCTTCTCTGTAAATCTGAGCTCTCTGCATTGCAGACAGGTGACTGACCTCTCTTTAAAGCTCAAAGTGCCATGTGATTTTTCTGAAAACCAGGGCTCAAAACAGTTCCCTGCATGTGGTGGAGCTCAATGCTTGTTTGAATAAAGGGAACCCTTTGAAAATGCCCTCTCCTGGCTTCTTGCCTCTACAGAGACATGGATCTTTCTGACCGAAGCTCTCCCATGGATTTTATCCTCTGCAGCCAGCAGAGGAGGCCTGACTCTTTTAGCCTGCCTCCCTGTAGTTTTGGTCTCCCCATGGTCCAGGTTTATGTAACACAGTCATTCTGGCTGTTACCTACCCTTTGCCCACTCAGTCACAGACCTGGGCAAGGGCCAACACTGAGGAAACTGGGCTGGGCCTGGATTTCTGCCCTCCAGAACTGTGAGAGATAAATCCTGATTATTTGAAACTCCCAAGTTTGTGGGGGTTGTCATGGTAACCCTGGGAAATGAGTATAGTGTGCTGTTAATGAGGTGTGCTTACCACCTCCTTCCCTTTAAGACTATTGAACTTTTGGGGAGGAAGAGTGGAGGACACTTCTTCCAGACAGCTGGAGGGTGCCTGGATGGAGGACCCAGTTGGAGACAGAGACAGAGAGTAGACAGGCTGAGCAGAGGCAGGTGAGGGGATGTGGGTGCTGGGAGGTAATGGTGTTGAGGAGTTAATGAGCCTCTTTCCATCTTTCCTCTTCCTGCCAATGTGACATCGGCCCTGTGGGTGGAGGACACAGAGTGGATTCCATAGACTCAAAAACCCAGTGGACTTCCCAAAGACCTCAGGCCCTCCTGAGCCATGACAGGAAGACTTCCAGAGATGGCTTAACTAAGCCTGGACCTGCTGCCTCCCAGAAGGAGGGGTAAGTGGGTAGGGTCAGCCAATCCTGCTGGGACAAGAGGTTGAGGTGTGTGCATCTATCCAGCAGGTTCATAACCAACTCCTCACCCTGGTCTGTTGATGATCCCCCAGTTCAGGACCAGGGAAGGACCTGGGGGGCCCCCTGAGAGAACAGCTGCAAGGAGGCCAGGATGGTTGGGCAACCATTGCTCCTATAGTCCCCCACACACCATTCACACCTCCAGGGCTGCCTCCACTCCCAATCCCCAGCTAAACTGGCTGCTTCTGGCCTTCCCTATCTCAGCCAATGACAGCTTTCCTTCCCTTCAGCGTCACTTCCTCTCTTTACCTCACATTCTCCATGAAACCCACCAGGAAACTCAATCAACTCTGCCCTAAAAGGACACCAGGAATCTGCCTAGTTCTCACCATGCTATGCTATTTCCTGCATCCGATCCACCTTTGTCTCTTGCCTGCTTGATGACTGTTACTCCTGACCTTCTCCCTGAACTTCTCCCTGACCAACCCTGGCCCTTACGATCTGATCTCAACTGGCAGTCACATGATCACACCACCCTGGTGCCCCACGTCACCTGATAGAGGCCTTGCATTTGTTGGACCAACTCTTGATGCCTTCCGCTCCAGTATCCTGGTCCAATCTGGGGTCCACCAAAGGGCTGGTGTGCCCTGGAAGAAGGATGACCATTCCTTGCAGCCCCTGCAAGCACAGCTGAGCAGGACCAGAGTTAGGCAGATGAGGGCTGAGCAACTGGATCCTGGGACAGAGCTGGGGTGGGAACATAGTCATGAGGAAGTGATCAGATGACCCTGACCCTCCTGGCTGCACTGGAACGCAGGTCACCGGTGTGACAGGGCAGATGCAGAAGGGTTCCAGTGCAATTTGCTTGACTGCAAGGAGCCAGAACAAAGGGACTCCTGGTAACCAGGGAGCGTTTGGATCTTTGTAATTTCTCCCCAACAGGCATGCAGTGGCCCTGCCTGGCATTTCTCAGCAGAGTCCTCTGCAATGGAGCTTGCTGGTTCCAGATTATCTTAAATGATGAACCCAGAGGTTTATGGGCTGAGTTGGTTATAGCAGAGGAAATAAGAAGTGTTTCCCCTTCTGATCACCATGGGAGCAATTCCAAACAGTGCCCCTTTAACAGGTCTCAGGAGTCAAGGAGAAGCAACCCTCTCCTGGTACTCGTCATTATTGCTGTCTTTAAGGATTGGAGCCCTTGAACTGAAGAAGCTGGCAAGGCTGAGAAGTACCTGTCCCTCACAGCTACCTGCAGCAACTCCCATGCCCACTAGGGAAAGAGACAGAGCACTGGGCAAGGGCATAATGGTGGTGGCCTGAGCTGGTCCTGCCCTTTCTGGGGGCATCTTGCTAGGACACCCATCTTCCTTCCCCAGTCTTCCTTTCCTGGACCCTTCACCTCCACCACACCCTCACCCCCAAATGAAGCTCAGAGTCAGGAGGAGTGAGGTGTGAGATGAGGCTGGAGTGATGGGGGGGCCACAACTCCTGGTCATCCATGCAAGGATCCTTTCTCTCCTGCAGACTTAATCTCTTTTCTGTTGCTATAACAAAATGCCTGAGGCTGGGTACTTTATAAGGAAAAGAGGTCTATTTAGATCACAGTTCTGGAGGTTCAAGAACATGGTAATGCTTGGCTCTGGTGAAGGCCTTATGGTGGATAGCAGTACAGCAGCTGGAGTATGTGCAAGAGTAGCAAGTGGCACACGCAGAAGAGGGATTCAGGATAGATGCAGGCTTCCTTAGGACAACCCATTCTTTCAGGAACCAATCCAGTCCTGTGTGTCCCTTCCAAGGGTCATTGCCTCCTGACTTAACTGCCTTCCACCAGGGCCCCACTTCCTGAGGGTTCTAGGACCTCACCACCACCACACTGGGGACAAGCTCCCAGCGCATACACCTCTGGTTTGGATCCTCAAACCATACCCAAACAAAAGCATAAACCCAGAAAGAATACCAGGCAGGAAATAACATTATTGGATCTGCCTTTTTAAAAAAACCCATCCAAGGCTTGTGTGGAGAACGGATGACCACAGAGGCCCTCCTGGGGAGGGCTGAGGCTGAGGAGTCTGGGTGAGGATTGAGAGACAGCGGCCTCAGTGGAGAAGAAGACAAGCACGAGAGGCTCAGGAGCCATTTTCAGGAGTAAACACAGGTAGGAGGGGAGGAGCCAGTGGTGGAGCTGAGAGGTGGCGGGGAGTGAGGCTTCATGCACAGACCCCCACCTGGCACACGCTTGGGTGAATGGGGCTGAGCACAGGAGCGTGGGGTACATGCTCATTCCCAGTCATCATGCCAGCCCCTCTTCCCCACTTCTGGGGACAGCCCAGTGCTGGCATCCCAGGTGTCTGGGTCCTCGCCCTTCAGGCCTGGGCCCCAGAGAAGCCACAGTAATAGAGCAAGAAGGCCTTTCAGCAGCCAGGCCCTCACTCCTGATTTTTATTTTTTCCATTTGAAAATCCTGCAGATGTCACTGATTGGCCACGCAAGAGCTGTGACTCTCTAACTCCACGTAATGTGTAATTATAGCAACACAGCATAAAATTACCAAGGACAAGGAGCTGCAAAGTAATTATATGATTCTTTGTTACTTGGAGGTTTTTTTTTTTTTTTTTTTTTTTTTTTAATTCTTTTTAAGTTGATTCCATTAAAAGCACCAGTTGGGTGGGTGGGGGGAGAACAGGTGGCAGATGGCCAAGAGGATGAGCAACACTGATGGGCAAGTTCGGCATCACCAGGGCTGAGTTAGGGGAGTGGCCACCGATCTCCCTTCAGTCCAGAGCTCCTGGGTCCCTCAGCCCCTTAGCAGATAGTACCACGATAGCGCTCCAGAGTGGGAGAGGGGGCAGGGAGATGGGACAGGAGGAAGAGGCTGGGGATGGGCATTTCTGGACTCTCCAAGATGGGGTGCAGTGCACAGCACCAGGGCTCAACTCCCACATGGTGCACCACTGAACTCCTGTGCTACCCTCAACGCGTGCCCCAGCCCTCTGTCACACATGCTTCCCACAGACCCCTCAGCTTCTGGCCTTGCAAAGACCCTAAAAGCTGACATCAGAAGGGGCCCTAGGGCTTGCTACCCACCCTCAGGGCCAGAATAGGAGGATGTAGGTCCATGCTCTGACCACTGTCCCTGTGAGTGTCCCTGTGGTGGTGAGAGTGGAGAGGGACTGTCCTGCCTGCAGCCTTGCCCACCGCTGCTGCCCCCCACCCCCAGCGCTCACTTATTGTTAGTGGCATCATCCTCCTGTCCTCATAGCTCCCTGGTCCTTGCAGCTGCTCTGCTGGTGACAGTCCCACTATGGCCCCTACTGGGCACTGTGGTTTCCCTTCCCAAGTGTGCTGCCCTGCGAATGTCCCCAGCTGGGGTACTGGGAACATAGGCCCTGGTCTGTGAAGGTTTTTCTGGCTGATGTGTTGCATTGAAGAGGAACTTGACTCTAGGAGGCAGGAAATCCAGTGAGAGGGGACGATGGATCACCTGCATTCTCAGTACTGGGTTGAGAGTGTCAACTGGAGGCCAGCCTATGCTTCCAAAGTTGCCCTGGAGAGGCCAACTCATGGTTCCATCCTCCCTGGGGTCCTTGTGCCACACACTGCTCATCTACTTGTTTGCACGGTTAGTTTGTGCTTAATTAACCTGAGGGTCATTTTCCAGCACGAGTGTCCCTGTGGGTCCTTGTTTCTCAATGAGACCCCGCAGGGGACTCCCTGCCATGGGGCTAGGCTGTGGCCAGCCAACCCTCTCTTCTCAGGGATCCTTGTCCCATGAATGTTCTCAGACTCTCGTGCATTGCAACCACTTTCACGGGCGGTCTCCCTCGTGCCCGTTGTGGTTTGGATTACAGCAATTATCCCTCAGAGCAGCTGTGTAATTCTGAGGTCGCATCCATTCCGCCCGCTAATGGCGTGACACAGACCCGCACTTGGCGGAGCCAGGAAGCCGGAAGCAGGCGGACCCCTCCATCCCATCTGGGTGCTGCGGCAGAGGGACGAGGACCCTCTTGCTCCGGACGTCTGGTTCCACGGAAGGTTCTTTGACTTCCTGGTCACAGGCTGCTTAGGGCAGGTTTGCTGGGGCTGATGGATAAATGAGCCTCTCCGCCCTTCAGGGTTCTCACCTAATAAACGAGGATTTGGGCAGGATTAGATGACAGAGGAGGAGCGCGGCGCAGAGTGCAGAGCAAACCCCAACCACGATGGCCCTTATCAGAGTGCAGGCGGGGTGCTCCAAGCTCAGCGCTGATGGGGTCCCTGCCCTCTCCGGGCTCCCTGGCAGGGCACCTGTGCCTCTCCATGTCCATCCTAGGGACGTGGAGATCCTAGGGACATGCTGGGGGACCTGATTGCAAACTGATCATCATTCCATACATTTCACATGTGGTCAAGAGGGAAAACTAAATTTTAAAATTAATTTTTACTTTGTCCAAGTAAAGTACACACACAGTCCAAGAAGTTAAACAGTGCTAAAAAGTGAAATCAGAAGGAAAGGAGTCTCCTGGCCTCTATTTCTACCCCATCCTCCTCCTTAAAGGCTACTTTCCATCTTCTCTGTGGTTTCTTCCAGGATTAAATGTCACATGCCTATACCTCATGTGACAATTTTGCAGAAGATGAGGATTCTGTCTCTCCCGGGCTTCCCCTCCCCTATCCTCCCACTGTGGTTAAATTACATTGGTAATAACAAAAGGAATCCTTATTACAAACGTTCTATTGTGATTGCAAATATTTTTCATGGCTGAGCCAAATAATCCATCATGACATTATTTTATTTCTTGTTCAACTTTTATTTTCTTGGAGTTAATAACTACATTACTTTGTCATCTGTTTAGATTTGTCCTTATCTTGCTGAGAATATTAGAGGAAGTTTTTCCCCAAGCTTGGGGAAACTTGTTTAGAAATTTCTGTATTCTCCAAGTTTCATTTTTCTCTTTGTTTTGGTGTCTCTCATTCCCATTGATGGCATTACTCAAATGCCTGGTGATTCAGTAAATTCATAGCTATAAGAAGTTGACTGGGGCCGGG
>JAJEJO010000088.1:2506505-2561934 GCA_020662805.1 Glaucomys volans | reverse complement strand
CTGGAGCTGGGCAGGAACAGAGGGCTGATTGTCCTGCTTTTCAGTATGCAAGTCTTGACCCTTCCCACCGGTTTTGTTCTTGGTGACAGAGGGTGACCCCTCTGATTCAGTGTCTTAGCATTCCTGGGAGGTAGTCGAAGACTGGTCACTGACAGGAGGGGTAAGAGCCCAGGAGTGTAAGTTCTCCTCCTAAAGACATCCAAACAATTTTCTTCCTTTCTCATCTTCACTTATCCCTGTTGCTGTGTTCTGAATGTTTGTGTCTCCTGCCCAAATTCATTTGCTGAAAACTAATCCCAGTGTACTAGTATTAAAGAGGTGGAACGTTTAGGAGGTGACAAGGTCATGAGGGTGGGACCCTTATGAATGGGATTAGTGTCCTTGTAAGAGAAGCCTGAAGAGGAGTTTGCCCCTTGCACTGAGGAAGAGTGCCCTCTTCAGACCCCAGACCTGTGATCACCTTGATCTTGGATTTTCCAGCTTCCATCAAGTGTCCCTTGTGTGTAAGTTGCCCTGTGCAAGCTATTTTGTTACAACAGCCCAGAGACACTTGTCTTCTGTTGTACTTGTGCTTCTGGCCCCTGAGGATTTCTGGACTTCAAGTTAATCTGTTTTCTCAGTCCCTCCGCCCCCCGCAGGCTTTTGGGCTTCACCTCTTGGCTTGGTCATTTCCAGTTGCTTTCTGCTTTCATTTTTCCTGAGTTAAAAATCTCTCAATTTTGTAGAAGATGAAGCCTGAATTTCTGATTTGCTTTCATTTAATATTCAGTAATTTAAAAAAAAAGTTAACAGAATCATTAATCATAAAGGAACTACAAATCAAAACCACCATGATATCACCTCACACCTGTCAGAATGGCTATTATCAAAAAGACAAGAGATAACAGGAGTAGGTCAAGGATATGGAAGAAAGAGAACCCTTGAACACAGTTGGTGGGAATGCAAATTGCTGCAGCTGTTATGGAAAATAGGATGGAGGTTCCTCTAATTTTTTAATTTTAAATTTTTATTAGTTCTCTGTAGTTATACATACTATTAGGCTTCATTTTTGCATAATTATAAAAGCATGAAACATAGTTTGCACAAATCCAGTCTCCAGTGCTTCCCCTTTCCCTCCTGCTCTCTGTTACTTTACCTCTACTCTACTGATCTTTCTTGCAATAAATATCTTATTGGCCCGGCACAGTGGCACAGGACTTGGGAGGACTTGGGAGGCTGAGGCAGGAGGATCTTGAGTTCAAAGCCAACCTCAGCAACTTAGCAAGGCCCTAAGCAACTCAGTGAGACCCTGTCTCTAAATAAAATACAAAATAGGGCTGGGGATGTGGCTCAGTGGTGGAGTGCCCTTGGGTTCAATCCCTAGTACCAAAAAAAAAAAAAAAATAAAAAAATAAATAAATAAATAAATAAATAAATATCTTATTGGAGCTGGTGGTGTAGATCAGTGGCAGAGTGCTTGCCTTGCATGCACAATGCCCTGGGTTCTATCCCCAGCACCACAAAAGCAAACAACTAAAAGAGGAACTTCCATATGATCCAGCAATTCCTCTCTATTCCTGTCCAAAGGAATTAAAATGACTCTCTTAGAGAAATATTTGTACTCTCACGTCTTTGCAGCATTGTTCACCATAGCCAAGATATGGAATCGACCTAACTGTTCACTAACAGATTAATGATAAAGAAAATGTGATAAAAACATACATGCACTGAAATATTATTCAGTCATAAAAAAGAAGGAAGGACTGGGAATGAAGCTTAGTGATAGCCATTGCCTAGCATGCATGAGGCCCTCTGTTTGATTCTCAACACTGGAAAAAAAAAAAAAAAGAAAGAAAACTTGTCATTTGCAGCAACATGGATGAACCTAGAGAGCATTTTGCTAAACAAAATAAGCCAGAGAGAGACAAATAATGTCTGGTCTTGCCTATCTACAGAATCTGCCACAAAATGAAGTCAAAGTCACACAAACAGAAATTAGAAAGGTGGTTTCTGGGGACTTGGGACAGGGGAAATGGGAAGATGTTGGTCAAAGGGTACAAACTTTCGGTTATAAGGTGAAAAAGTTCTGCAAATATAATGTACTGTATACAGTGCACTTGAAATTTGCTGAGGTTAGAACTTGTGTTCTTGCAAAAGAAAAAAGGTGATTATGGGAGGTATGGAGGAGTTATTTACCTTGATTGTGGCAATCATTTCACATGTATACGTGTTTCCAATCAAGTTGTAACTTTGAATCTATATAATTTTATTTGTCAATTATACCTCAATGCAGCTGAAAAAAAAGAACGGCTGACAAGAAACGCCTTTTTCTGACTTCCTGAAACTAGGTGGAAACAATATCAAGGTGGGGACCACTGGAAGCTGTGCAGTCCTTTCATAAAATCTCAATCTAAGACATCTCCTTGAATTTATGCAGAGCCACGGACACTCCATTGCATTAGAGCTCTGAGTTGCTGACTTCCTTGTGAGGCTGCCTGTCGACATCGGGTCTCCATGCCTCCCTCTTGCCTGTCCTCTGAAGAAGCTGTTGAGGACATTGGTCATTACATTCAACGTGGCCATCTTGTAATGATCTACAAGAGAATTTTTTGGTCTAGTTGTTTCTTTAGGGAATGGCTGGTTGCTTTTATTTTTTGATCTGGGTAAGTTTCCCTTTTGACATTGACTTCTAGGTAGCTCAGAGCACAATTCTTCATTTGCTTTTTTTTTTTTTTTTAATGTTTTTTAGTTGTAGATGAACACAATGCCTTTATTTTATTTATTTATTTTTATGTGGTGCTGAGGATTGAACCCAGTGCCTCACACGTGCTAGGTGGGCACATTACATTACCACTGAGCCACAACCCTAGCCCCTCTTTATTTGCTTTTAAAAACTCATAGAGCTTGATTTTGTACTGACCTAATTTTTGTTGATATTTTAGTCCCTACCTTTGTCTCTCTTTTCTGGTTTCTTCTTTCTCATCCACTCCTGATTCCTTTTATATTGCTTCATATGTTGGTGGTCAATAGCTTTAAATCATTTCTGTATCAAGGAGTTATTGAAATAAACAAGCAGAATTTTAATAGGAATTAATGAATGCATAATTATTTACCATTGCTATTGTTTGGTATGTGCCTACTTTAATCACAGATTGGGTTGTTTCTTAACATAGGTCTATTTAACCTTTTCCTTTTACAGATGATGAAAGAGAGGTCTAGGTAAATCAAGTGGTTTACTCAATATCACCCAGAAAAGAAGTGGCAGAATAAGGTCTTGTGTTCGGGATTCCTTCCATGACTCTATCTTGCCATCTCCCCAAGGAAGAGATGGTTGAACTTAAGGTGCCCCTCAAAAGTTCAAGTGTGAGACAATGCAAGACTTTTCAGAGGTGGAATGATTAGATTATGTGCTTGAAACCTAATCACCACATTCTGAGCCACTTTCCTCCCCCATAATTATGTCCCTTCCGCCATAATGTTTTATGTCACCTGGATCCTAGAATATGGAATCGGCCAACCATGGATTGAACTGCCAAAATAAAATTTTCCTCCTTTAAGTTTTTCTTGCCAGGTCATTTGGTCACAGTGATGCAAAGCTAACTAAAATAGGCATCCAAGCATCCTGGACCCAAACCAGGAGCCCTGGTGTCTGGTCTCCCAGTCTTGGAGTCTACCCACTTTGGGAAAGAAATCCCAGGATCTTCAAAGTTTTGTAGTCTATGGGTTTTCCATATTCTAAGTATTGGTTTTCCATTTCTATTCCCCTTCCCTGGATATCAACTCTCTGCTTTTAGAAACCATCTGGGCATATCTGTGAGATCAATATCATAGTGGGTTCTAGAGAAAAGTGGAGACCCAGGAGGGACGAATAGAACAAACACACTTAGATCCTCCAGCCAGTGGGCATTCTCTGAAACCCACCTCTGTGTACACCACTAACATGTGGCAATACAAAATATCATTTTTGTTATCAAAAGAAATAACTTGAAACTCCATTGAGGCAGTCCTCAACAGGCTCTTCTCAGGCAGCCCAGGGAGAGAAAGGGCCTCAGGCCTGACATCACCAGCTCTGATGGAGGGACTCATTCTGTGAGGCCAGAAGAAGGAGCTGTTTTCTCAATACACCTAGTGGTTCAGCCACTATTTTTTCCTCTAAGGGATGTTTCTACTGAGGATTTGCCCTCCTGACAGAGAAATGAACTGTTCTTGTGCTGTCAGATGTTGGCAGAGCCTGGGTGTGAGCATGGGCTAGCCTCAGGTTTGTTAATTCAACTACGATTTTGAGTTATCCTTGATTCCCTTCCCAACTGCTTGGCTCACTCTTCCTCACTAGGGGATCTGGAACAACCAGCACTCTATACGTTCAGTATGTTAGGCATATGACTTGCATGAACTTAGGATATTTTCATTTTACCCTGGGTTCATCGGGGATGTGACCCCATCACAAGTGTCTGTCCTCAGATTCTTGTTATGGAAAGATCATTCTGGTTGCTAAGTCAAAAGTGATTTGCGCCAGGCGTGGTGGCGCACGCCTGTAATCCAAGAGACTTGGGAGGCTGAGTCAGGAGGATCTTGAGTTCAAAGCCAGCCTCAGCAACTTGCGAGGCCCTAAGCAACTCAGTCAGACCCTGTCTCTAAATAAAATACAAAATAGGGCTGGGGATGTGGCTCAGTGGCCAAGTGTCCCTGAGTACAATCCCTGGTTCAAAAAAAAAACAAAACAAAACTGATTTGCACAAAGGCACAGGGTGGGTTGAGAGTTGAGAGCCTGGTCACGTGTTTCCTCCGCTCAAAACTTGCAGGACAGAACTTTCCCACAGTGCTCTGCTGCCTTTCGTGGCCTCCCTCTAAACATCATCAGACTTCCAAAGAGGGAATTATCTGCTTCTCAACTCTCATCAGTGCCACAGCAAACTGTGGGGGAAACCGAACTGATGTTCTTTGTAGAAAATTATTATTTATTTTTTGTTTCACAAAGCTCAAGGCCGAGAGGGTGCCTCGTGGTGTCCTTCGGTGGTGTGAGTGTTTTCTTGGCTTTGGCTTGGCCCTGGCTGTTTACTATGCATACGTTGTATTGCAAATGTGGAACAAATGAAGCCGAGATATCAAATTAATACTGTGATCTGTTTTTCTGTTTTGTTGCCATAACAATCTGTGGCTCTTGAAGCAGAGAGAAAATTAGAATTGTATTAAAGGTGTTTACACCGTGTACACTCCATCCTGCATTATTATTTATTGCTATAATAGGTGTATTTAACATTTGCTTAAGGAGGGTTAGCTGCTACTGCTTATTACCTTGCAGTTGGGTTTTTCTGCTCATTCTCCTACACTGGATTTTTTTCTTTTTTCTTTTTGGTACTGGGATTGAACCCAGTGGCTCTTAACCACTGAGCCACATCTCCAGGCCACATATATAAAATTTAGAAACAGGGTCTTTATGGGTTGCTTAGGGCCTCCCTAAGTTGCTAAGGCTGGCTTTGAACTCCAGATCCTTCTGCCTCAGCCTCCTGAGCAACTAGGCCTGGTCTGGCTTTGCTTTTGACCTTGACTCTTATGGTTCTGAGCAGGGAGGAAGAAGGTTTAGTCAGATGCTTTGTGACTTCATGACTCCTGATACACTTCCCTGCCCTTTCCCTCAACCCAGGAACTCTTCAAAGTCAAGAGTCTTGGTTAGAAACAAAACCGGACCTGGAGTAAGTTTTCCTCCTTCTTTTGTGCCATTTCTGACCTGTAAACCTGACGAGGAGGCTTAACATACTTTGGGTGAATGAAGAGAAGCTGAGGGGTGGAAGGAAGAAGAATCAGAGGAAGAAGAGTGGAAGTCAGTATGGCCAAAGGAGAAACCGGGTGCTGGTCCCCTAATGTCTCTCTCGGGTTCCTCCATTCTCAGTGTCAAGCACCTGGCCACTGAGATCCTTCCTTGAGGCCTTTCTGTCCTGTCACTTGCAGGTGGAAACTCTATTACGAGGTAGACATATTTCCTGATGTGGCCAGCTATGTGAGTCTGGTCTTTGGAATTGGAGATTCCTGCTGTTTGCCATCTTCCAGTCCTTGAAATGATGCTGGCCACATATGAGAAACTCAAGAAGTATTTTCCTCACTGTTTTTTTTTGGGTGGGGTGGGGTGGGGTGCATTGTGACTATTATTGAAAAGTTTCCTTGAAGTGAGGGAAGGTTGGTTTAGAAATATTGTTTCTCTTAGTGAGTGTGGCTATACACACACACACACACACACACAGAGAGAATAAAAAGGAGTGCTTTTGACCTTTCTCACAAGAATCTGCAGGGGATCTGTGCCACTTTTATTCTTCATCAGGGAAGAACATGGGCAGATTGGTGACATAGGGGGGCTTCCAGTGAATCTCTACAAGACAATCAGAGCCACAGAGGCACTAGGCGAGAAGAGAGCCAACAATGTCCTGCTGTTGTCCTTTACTGCCCAGGTGACCTTGAGTCATGTCTAAAGTCCAGGGAAGGATGAAGATCCTTTTTGTGCTAGTCTTTTTTAAAACACGAGAGACCCAAACTTGGGATGGACCCTGGACATTCCAATGGTACAGGCAAAACCAAAACAAAACAAAAAATAAAAACTGACAAAACCCCATTAGGACCAAGAAGAAAATCAACTTTTCTCTCAAGGCCAAAGTTACTTTCTCAAATTCTCACACATGATTTCTTCCTCTCTTCAAAAGGAAGGATAAAGGGTACAAAAGTGGGTTTGGAGGTTTAGGTTAGTGTGTGAGTGGTCACAGCATCATCAGAGAGAGCTGCTTGTGACTATGGCAACTCCAATCCCAAGGGATAAGTGAGACACAGAAGGAATGTTAATCCGATTGATGGAGGGAAGATGCTGGGGAAAGGCTGGGAGGGGCAGGAGGTAAGATGGGCAGGTAAGGTTGGATCTGGGCATATATTTGGAAAAAGCAGATCATGTCTTTCAGCTCCTGCATCTTGCATCTCACTGCAGAGCCTACCCACAGAGTTTGAAGGCAGAAAAGCCTCTAGAACTGGAGATGTTGGAGTTCAAGGACAAACACGAGGCAAGGTGCAGCATTTCAATTTTTTTTTTTTTTTTGCGGTGCTGGGGATTGAACCCAGGGTCTTGTGCTTATGAGGCAAGCACTCTACCAACTGAGCTATAATCCCAGCCCTATTATTTTTTAATTTTTTTTTATTTTTTTAAGGTGCAGCATTTCTCAACACAGACTTTTTGCTTTTGTGAACAGCCTGATTGCAGTGTTCCATCTTAGTCACATTCTCTCTCACTTGTGGACATTTCTGAGAGGGATAATGGTCGTTAATTCCCTTTTTTTTTTTATGGATCTAAGTTGCTTATAATGTGTCATACCTACTACTTCAGTTCAGTCACCAATTCTGACCATAAAGTTCATATTGTAATATGATTATTTTTGTGCCGGGCCCTTTTCTGAGGTGTGGAGGTGTGAAGTAACTTGTCCAAGTTCATGCCAAGAGCAAGTGCCCAACTATAGAACACTTCACAGTTCTGCTAGCTTAAGCCTCAGTATGTGTGTGTGAGGTGATGGGACCCACATCTCCACATGGTGCCTGCCAAACTTCTATTTGGTTGAGTTCCCTCGTGTCCACAGGGCCTGACTGTCTGACTGAAATATTGACTTGAGAGCCGATTGTAGTAACTATCCTGAAGAAATGTGTGCTTTCTACTTTACATACTATATGGCAGTTTTTGTTTGTTCCATTGAACACCATGAATTCAGTAGCTGAAATGTTCCTATTATATTTCCTTTAAAAAAGTTCATGAAAAGTGCACATTTTTATTTGTGTGAGAAAATGATATTGTGAAATATTAATGTCATCTCCTATCTCACAGGGACACACCTTTTATCCCACAATACTACCCTGTTTGAGGGTGTCATGAAAGAGGCCTCTCTTTTTCCAAAGCAGAGTTGTCAGATTTAGTAAAAGAAAACCCAGGATGTCAGGTTAAACCGGAATCAGATAAACACCAAATACTTTTTAGTACAAGTATATCTCCTGTGATATTTGAGACATATTAATACCATAAAAATTACTTGGTGTTTTCTGGAATTCAAATGTAAGGGGTGTCCTGTATTTTCTGTGGCACCTCTACTCCAAAGGAGAATGAAACCAAAAAACAAAGTACCTAGTGTTTTTACTTTTAAATATAAGAACTGAGGAGCAGTGTAAGAAAGAAATACTGGTAAGTATTTCTGCTAGGTCTGGTTTATTGTTCCCAATCTCAGGATTGGGAAACGCAGACTCTAGAGAAGGGGCAGAGTGCTGGAGGCCAGGAAGAAGGCAGTGGTGAAAGTAGTGCCTCTCTTTGCAGACAGAGAATGAACAGGATGGAAGACAAGGGGAGACAGCCCAAGGGCTGGGAGCCAGGCCAAAGCAGCAGGGATGTAGGCGTGGCCTGTGTAAGCCCCGCCCACTCACTGCCCCGCCTTCTCCCAGAGTCCTGTGCGCCAGTAACTGGCCATCCGGGAATTCCTCGAGGCATAGCGCGGGAACTTGCCAGAGGCTGGCGCGCATTGTCCTTTATGGCTGCTCATGGTGCTGTGGGCCTCCTTGGCTGAGCTCCCAGGTGAAGAGACGCCCTCTGAGACGCAGCACCAGGACACTGGAGACAAGGGGAACCCACTTGTGGGGTCGCGTGGGACCCCACTTCGGCAGAATGCCGGGTAAGCCCATCCAGGCGCATGGGATAGTGGAAGCAGGACAATCTCGTATCCAAAATTTTCCGCAAACAACTGAAACTGACTAGATGCGAGGTGAAACCAGAGCTTAAATGACAGCTTTCAGGCTCTTGCACGCCTGAGAGTTCTTGGTGCAAGACGTCTGTACCAACCTCATTTAGATGGCTAATGTGGGAAGGCCAGAATGTGCGCATGCGTTCCATCCAGGGTTTCACTGGCTCAAGGGTGTAAAAGCTGGTTCTTGGAGGCCAGAGGCAGCTCATACTTGGCTGTGGCTGGCAGCCCCCGTGCGTGCATCAGAGTGCGCTTTCCCATTGAGCCTGACAGTGGGTCCACCCTTCAGTTGCCACCAAGGCTCAGCAGTGAGCTCTGGGGACGATCAGAACTTGTTCTCTTGAGCCAGGAGCTTACTACTGTGCACCAAGGTGGCTGTCAGGGCACACAACTTACTGGCAGTTTGACCTTAGGCAGACACTTCACGAAGGAAATCCAGTTTGCTCGCTTAACAAGCTGGAAAACAATAGAGTCCAGAGAGCACAGTGCTTGGCACATAGCAAAGATGCCAAGTTTTAACTGGCAGATGCAATTTGTCTTGGGCAGCCCATGACCATTTCCTCCCATGTCCTTCTTTTAGGCTCTTTGTACCCTTTCTTCTGTTCGATTGAAATCACCTTTCAAAAAAGGGCATTTGAGTTTCGTGGTGGAACTGTTATTGTTTAACTTTTACCAGGATCATTGCATTTTATTTAGCCTTTTATCTAATTGTGTACTGGAAGGCTTTAGTTTGTAACTGGAGCTTGTTTAAAGGAATTATTATTTTTTTTTTTGAACTGGGAATTATAGCAGATGGCAGGTTTGGCCTGAGAGGAGTGAAGTGGCACATAACTAGGCACTGTCTGAGCCCTCCTCATGGCACAAGGTAATGTTCTAGTGTCTCTAGCAGTTGGTCAGGAGATGCCTGGATGCTGGGAGCTGGCAGGTTAAACTCCAGCCAGCACCATATTTCAGGGTCACACTGCAGCAGATGTCTATTCTTGGCTTGGGCAATTAGCCTCAAAGTGGAAAGTCAGCAGGAAGAGAACAGGGCCTTTACACAGGAAAGGACATGACTGATGTGCATTTGGTAGAGTTTTCAGATGCAAGAGAGGAAAGGCCGCTAATTACATGAGCTAATCCTCACTGGAGATTTCGGCTGATCCAAGTGGGGAGAGAAAGAATCATAGCTTGAGGTGGAAAGTTGTATTGTGGTTTTGATGCAGCTGTTGCACAGGTGTAACAAAAGGAAGAAACAAATTTTTATTTCCAAGTAATGCGTACAGCAGGCATTGCTGACTCTAACCCATTCTGAACTTCATCCTTTTCCCTAGAAAGCTCAGGGATGCAGCTGGGCTAAGGAAGGGATAAGGGGATGAAGGGTGTCAGGGATAGGGCAAGGGTGCTTAAGTGTAATTAGTGAAAATGAAGCAAAAACACATCGGTTTATAAAGTTAGCTATGTGAGCATATTCCTATATCATGTAGCCATGTTATATGGCTTAATATGACATGAGTGTGACCATCTTGAGTCATAACTGCCATGATTGCCCTGAGTAACCCTGGCCAGTTTCCTCCATATGGTTTTCCAGCATACTGTAAATAGACAAAGCTGTTAGAGAGGCATGTTGCCATCAGGAATGTGCCTGGCTCTAGTATTAGCTTGAGATATACCAGGTACATTCTGGCTTGGATGAAGTCATTTTTGTCCTGACAACTTTATAAGGCCCCATTTTCTGACCCAAATTGTGGGGATCTGCCTGGTCTCACTGCCTGCCCAGGACCATGCTTTTGTCAGTAAGTCCCCAGTAAGTTGCACTCTGCAGTTCTGTCTGCTTCTTTTTCTTAGTCTGATGGTACCTTGATGCCTGTTCCTATACACTGGGATGTTGTTCTGGAACACATATCAAACATTGGGTTTGATGAAATTTGGCAGTAGACTAAAACTGTTTCCACTGGGTAGAAAGCCCAGACTTTTGTCTTCAATTGGGGAGAAGAAAAGGCGCCAGCACAAAATGGGCTCCTCACCATGTTAAGTCCCAGCTTGTCTAGAGTAATCACAATGAGCCCCATAAGCACCATCTTTCTGTACCTTGTTGCTAGTGTTGCTCACAACTGGGTACAGGCCCTCTTTTTCTTGACACACTTGCAGGGTGAGCTCAGCCATTCCTATGACTCTGATTAGCATCTGTTTACTCATGTTTCTTGGTCCCCACCTTCTTTTTAAAAAAAATTAAAATATTTAAAAAAATATTTGAGACAGTTTTGCTAAGTTGCTTAGGGCCTTGCTAAGTTGCTGAGGCTGGCTTTGAACTTGAGATTCTCCTGCTTCAGCCTCTCCAGTTGCTGGGATTCCAGGCATGCAACATCACACCTGACCTGGCCCCTACCTTCTGAGATCACGATCAGGGTAGATTTGAATCTGACAAGAGCCTTACCATGACCCACTCCTTCCCAGGACATGCTCCTCATCCTGTATCCTTTGCAAGGACATTTGTTACCACCTTGGCCTTCCCCTCATCCCCACTCCTAAATGTTTATTCCTCTCCATTTTTCCTGCCTTTGCTGCTGTCTGAACACTTTTCTGCTTGGTGAAATCCTACTTGCATTTTAGGATTTCTGTCATTTTGGCTGTAGAATTTTGAACCCTTCTTCACCTTTAGAAATATTATTTTTTCCCATCTCTGGGCTCTAAAGTCCTCACTCCTTATACATGACTTAACCTGTTATGTCACAGTTACATACCTCTCTCTCCAACTAGTCTATAATCTAAGGGAAAGACAGGATCCCTGGATTCCAAGGGGATTTAAATTATTTCAGAATGCTGCTTCTGCTGGATATTAATGGATACTTATCTGGTGCTTATTGTGTTACAAATATTGTTATGAATTATTTCATATATTTCATTGTATTATTATTATATTCATTTCACAGATTAAGAAATTGAGTAACTTGCTCAAGGTCAATAGCTAATTAGTGACAGAGCCTTGAGGCAAACCCCAGCAGTGTTGTTCCAAAGTCCATGTTCTTCACCACACTGTACCACCCCTCTGGTTGGCAGGAATCATGGTAAAAAGTTTCAAGAACAAATGCACAACTCAAACATTGCTTTAAACAAAATTAAACGGGTGGATCTTGGTGGAAACACGAAGACTTCTCAGAGCTTTTCATGTTGCTGCACGTTGTGAATTTCCAAGAGAAGCTATTCTTTTTTTCTTTTTTTTTATTCACACAATTCATATAATCTTATATATACATAGGGTAAAACTGTCTGTCTCAGTCTACTATTTTTCCTTCCCCCATCCCCTCCCGTTCTTCTCTTTTTTCTAAAAAAATTTAGTTGTAGATGAACACAACATCTCTATTTTATTTATTTATTTGTTTATTTATTTGTTTATTTATTTATATGTGGCGCTGAGGATCGAACCCAGTGCCTCACGCATGCCAGGCGAGCGCTCTACCACTGAACCACAGCCACAGCCCCATGAGAAGGTATTCTTATCAAGGTTTCTCACATTTCTTGGCCACCAAACTTATTTTTCCCAAAGATTATTTAGCAGTTAATGTTTGTGTACTGTGATCTGGAAAATGTTACTTTAGATCAGTGTTTCCAAATTCATGATGGAGGTGCATAACATATTTATCACATTCTTAAGGATAGGGTCACCAATATTGCCTTTTCGATTTGCTATAGTCAAGCACTGGGATCACCTGCCTTTCTTGGTTTTCCATGCCAAAGTCAGGCAGTTGGGAATCTCCCCTTCTCTACTGCTCTGCAGAGGGTCGCATGCCAGGGAAAGCAGGCAGGTATAAGTTGCTGCTGATATAAGTTGATATTAGGAACAGATGTGTATCTAGCTTGGAGGGGAAACTGAATGGGCCACTTCAGGGGTGGACACAGTCACAGTGGAATGGAAAGGTGACAGAGCTGGGAATTAGATGGAGAACAAGCTTGTGGGCTTGGAGCCTTGACCTATAGGTGGTTTGTGACTGCAGTGTTAACTAAGTACACATGAGAACATTCTTCTCTCATGCCATAGCCCCCATCACTTATCCCACAGAGACCCTGTCACCCCTGAAAATCCCTTCCCTCCCTTCATAAGGCTACCTGCCTTTGTTTTGGTTCATAGTTTCTAAAGAGGTGAAGTTATTGGATGAGTCCTCGCGTTTTGTAAACTGATGAGAATGTGCTATGATTGGCCAGTTGGGAAACAGGACTCTTGAGCACCCGAGCCACTTTGATCAGCTCTGTCCTTCATAGAGATATTGATGTGTAGGAAACTTTAGGGACAGCTCCTCTGACCCATCACCCATGGTATTTGATCCTCCCTGGGGACAGAGTTCTAAGTTCTAGCATGGAGACATTAAGTCTGAGCAGTAGTGAGTCTAGCCAGGGGCTAGAGTCCGAAAGCTGTTGCTTTTCATGGGTTTTCAGCACGTAAGCCCACCTGGGTGTCATGGTGCTCCAGTGTTTTGCTCGGACCACCCACCAGGCACTGTGCGAGGCACTGGGGAGAGGTGATGAGCAAGGCACAGTCACTTCCCTGGAAGAGCACATAGTCTCTTGGGAGATAGACATAAACATTTAAACAGCACACAGTGAAAAGCGAATGCAATGTTGCATCATAAGGAACTGTGGGAAGATGGGGGTTGAAATGAGGAAGGAAGGGGCAAGGGGGAATGACTCCAAAGACAATCATTGCTTGCCCCAGGCTTGGGTAAGGGTGAGCCCCTCTCAGAATCACCCTCTGCTAAAGCAGTGGCTTTAACATGGTGTGCTCTAACAACATTGTTTTTCTTTTTCTTTTTAAATTATTTTTTATTTTTAGTTGTAGATGGACGCAATACCTTTATTTTTTTTGTTTTGTTTATTTATGTGGTGCTGAGGATCGAACTCAGTGTCCCAGGCATGCGAAGCAAGGTAGTGCTCTACCACTGAGCCACCACCCCAACCCCAAACATTGTTTTTCTAAATAAACTGCCACGTGGACCACTACTAAGTGAAACCTGACAAAGCAGACTATTTTGGTGGAACTGGGGGTAGGGTGAGGATGGGTCTGGAGGGCTCCCTATGCTTCTGAACCCCACTGCTGCTCCTCTCAAGGTAGTCACAGACTAATTCTGGTCATTGCTGCAGACATTGCTTTACCTTGGAAGGACCTAGAACCTGCAGGCTTGTCATAGGCAAATATATAAGAGATCTCTTTCCTGCCTTGGGAACATACTAGACAGCTAGGTCTTCCTTTTGTGAAAGAGATGACTAAATATAATACTTAGAGGTAGGAAGGGGTGGCCTCAGTGTGAGGAGTGGCCTCCCTGTCTGAGAATGAAGTGCATTGGTCTGGCTGACTCAGGGTCAAACGTCATGGTGTGCTAACCAGGCAGGTAGGGGTGCCACTGGTGGATGACTGCTCACCTGGAGAAATGTTTGTTCTGGATCTCTGCAGAAAGAGCTGGGGGTTGTGGTCAGTTCTTGTCTGTAGTTACCAAGGGAGAGTGCCAGGGCTGTAGGGATGGCCAAGAGAATGCCAGCTAGAAGGTATAGACCAGACCAGAGGGGACGTTCAGTGGACCAAGATCTAGGTACTCCCACTGCTAACTGGCTAATGTTTATTGAGTACTTATGATGAGATCATTTTCTATCAGCTTAATTGTCATAACAACCCCATGCATTTGGTATTTTTTACCCTCATTTTGCTAATGAGGAAATTAAGGCACTAAGAGGTTACCAGGTATTTAGAGGGAGAGCTGGCATTCAAACATAGGCCGTCTGGCATCCCAGAGAATGCTCCTAGCACCCGCTTTCTATACCTTTCACACCAGCTTCATGATAAAGGATCGTTGTGTCCCAAAGTTGGGAATTGTTATGTGCAGCTTCCATTGGCCAGTTGCAGAACACAGTATACATATGTGTGTATGCATATGCTGTGTGTACGTATGTACGTGTGTATCATTTTTTTTCTTCTCAAAGAAATTCTCCTGAGGCAGGCAAGTCAAAGTTGGTGCTAGGCTGCTTTGCCGACCAATAGAGAGGTCAGAAGTAGTGCACCCATTCCCCATAAAGCAGCTCCTGCCCTACCGACCTGCCTTGGGCACTCTGCGGGCTCTGGACAGTTGCCTGGACTTGGATTGCTCCGGGGACTCCTGCCTCAGGGCTGCAGGCCAAGAAGGGAGTATGCTGATTTTCATCCCTCTTCCCTGAGTGGGGCTCAGAGCCTTCCTGCCCATGATGGCTTGGATGTGCTCTCTTGGAAAAGGGGGTGTTTTCTAGTAGTGTGACTGGCTGGCAAGGGAGGGCGGTGAGGATGTCCCAGGGCACCTCCCAGGGCAGCCAGTATTTAAAACTGAGCCCAGTTCATGCAGACCAGTGCTTCTCACAGTGTCTGCTCTCCCCACCCCAGGCCCCTTGATTTGGCTACCTTTTCCTGTCCCATGGCTGTTTCTCTGGTCCCTCACCTTCACCAGGGGTTTTCAGGTGTGTGACGCAGTTGGAGTTTCGTGGTGGAAGGAAGTGGAGAACAGAAGAGGAATTTGTATGTCAGTGCATTTCATTCACCATGCTCTTTCTCTGCCTCATTACCAGGGATGAATATGCTTTGTTTATAAAGGATTAGGATGCGTGTGCCATTTTGCAAATAGAAGTTTAGGAATTTTTCTTAGAATCAAACATTAAGCAAGAAAAACAAATCCAACCAAAAAACCCAGAGCAAGAAAATCCTACAGAAAATGCCGTTCTGTTCAAACTCATGGCCTATAGGAAAAATTTCAAACATATTCTTTCAAAGGGCCAAGCAGCAGGCCTCCCATTTAGACTGTGCAGCTGTTACCGGATGCCTCTCTCAAATCGCACTTTGAAATCTTACCCTTCTCATCTGGAATGATCAAATACTTTCTCTTGCTGTCTCTCATTTTGTGGTCCTGAATAGGACTGCCATTGTTCTCCAGCAGGGTATAGTTTTAGTGTCACAAAGTATTGACACAAACCAATGTTACTCTTGGATCTGCCTTTCTCCTTTGTCCCCTTTCTTCTGAGTCTAAAATGACATTCAGCAGTGAGGTTGGGTTTTCTAGGTTAGGGTGGACTTTGGATGCTTTCTGGTGGTTGGTCTTTTATAGGTGAAGGGCTTGCTCTGTTTGACCACCCCAGTGCCTCAGTGGAGATGTGCTGTGGTCACCAGTAAGGGGATGGTTTTCTAGACAACTTGCTAAAATGGACTCAGAAGAACTTCCCCCCACTCCGTTTTGTTTCCAAAGTCAATTTATTGAATATTAAGTCATAAAGCCAGTGATATAATTTTAATGAAAAATATCCTGTATCACTCAAGAAGACTCAAAAGAACAAAAATACCCCTTAGAAACACTGCTTTGAAAAATAATCACATTAACTTTACACACAACAGAGTCCTTTCTTAAGCTTTATTTAAGAAATCGAGTACTATATAGTTCAATATATATAAGACACATCCAGTATTGTGTTCCTGATAGCAAGTGCATAGATTTTGTTAAGATATCATTTTCACTCCATATAAACGTTTCATGGTCACATGAAGATAATATTCCCAGTGATTTTGCCCAAGCATGAGAGGAGAAAACAGAACACAGCAAAAATAGTGAACTACAACAGAAATGAAAAACAAAAACAGTGAATTAGCAGAACAGTCGATTCCTGATAAGTGAATAAGCTGATTGTTTGGTCACAATGTTTTATTCACTTATCAGGAACGATTCACAGTACATTTATGTTCACTGTGTTTCCTAGCCTGCTAGCCAAGAGGCCGAGCCCCGGGATGGCACGCAACTGCCGTGGGCCGGGCAGGTGTGTAGCTTCCGTCAGCAAGGAAGTTTTGGCGGTCCCGTGGTTCCCAGGGTGGTCCGTGCATGGCAGGCAGGTACACCTTGCTCACGCTGCAGTGTTGTTTTACAAATCAAAATAAGTATGAGTTTAAGCAGGGACTAACTTTACCGTCATCCGTGCTTAAGGAACTAGCCTTTTCATCCTCTTCTTTGGAGAATTATTGTTTTTGTTGTTTTTGGAAAACAGCAAAAACTGGCTTTGTCTTTCCCTTCCTTTTCTTAGCATGAGTATTTTGCCTTGTGCCAAATGGTGGTTATGCTTATTTTAAAAATAAACACTTGCATCTTGTAAGGAATTTAATCACACTCTTTCCCCAGTCTCCCCTCCCTCGTGCCTCCCACCCCCCCCAGAAAAGAAAGAAAAAGAAATCACACCCTTGGCCATCTTTTCCCACTACGTAAGCAGTGGGTTTTCAGAGGCAGCTGATGAAGGCTGTGATGAGGTTTAAAGCGGAAGTGTCGGCAGGAAGTCAGCTCCCATCTGTGCAGGTTTGGAGCTGGTGGCAGTCACTACCACTGAGGTGTGTGGCCTATGGGAGAAAGAGCCGCCTTTCCTCCACCTCACTAGGCCCCTCCTGTGGACCCGACTTAAAAATACAATCTGGGGGCCAGAGGAGCAGCTGAAACCAGAGGGCAGAGAGCCCGAGCACCTGCAGGGAGAAAGCTCATTGGCACCAGGTGCTGGGGGCCTGAGGCAGACAGAGCTTGTGCGTCTGGAAGGTTGGGAGGAGAAGACAGGGAGAGGACATCAGTGGAATCTTTTAAGAGCACTTTAAAAGCAGTCAGATTCCTGAGCATAGGAGATGGGCAGGAAAGGGAGGAGGGCCTCTGGCCTAAGATGTGGAGGGCGTGTGAGGGACAGTTCTTCTCTTTCTGATGACTGGGACTAGGTGGCGGGAACACAGCCTGTTCCTGGATGCCTGAGCCTCCAGGAGGGGCATGGGGTGCGTGGGGCATTATGAACTTCCTGTGGAAACGGACAGCATGCCACGAGGACTTGAGCCTGAGCAGCTTCACCTCCCCTTCAGACTGAGTAGAGCTTCCATTTGAGCACTTGGAAATATTTCTTTTCTCTTCCATTAGTTTTAATAATTAAAGCTGCTCCTGGATTCAATTAGCTCGTAGAAATAAATAATTTAAATTACTTTTCTATACATATCTATTGATTGATGGCAACATAGAACTGAGTTTAACCCTTTTCACATCTTCTGTTCACCAGCTAAGTTTATTTTTTTCTCCCTTGAGAGCTCACTTCGTTTGAAAAGCTGATCAGTTTCTGAGAAGAGCTTGATGGTAATGATATGCTTTTGGACTTGGGGGTAGACAGAAGAAATTCCAAGTCTGCTGCTTTTCTTCTTCTTAAGGTCAGGCAGCAGATTTTAGTGAATGTTAGGAACTGAGTATTATATATGTACACCTGTGTGTGCATATATATATCCATGTATATGTAAATATATACACTCATGAGGGAAGGAGAAGGGTAAGGAGCGGTCAGAGTTGGTGAAATGAACCTGCATGGTCAAAAGACCATAAAATGTCTTGGCAAATCCAGCGCAGTAGGAAAATTATTTAGGTGAACCATAGGAAAAAATGTATCAGTCTTGGAAGCAGTGGTCAGAGTGGACTGTTGTACATAAATCAAAGGTGGCTGGTGTGCAGTTTCCCCAAATCAGATATTCACTTAGGTGGAATCGACTGTATCTTTTACACAACATATAGAAAAAAAAACAGGTGAAACAGTGAGGTGTGTAGATGCATCACCAACATACAATGACCACCAACGATACAACACGCAGAGAGAGAAACAAGTATTAGGAAAATGGTTTAATATTGGAGACAGAAGCCAAAAACCGCATCACACAGTAACATACATTACAAAAATAAGTTTGACTGTTTCAACTACACGGTTATGTTCACAATGAGGACAGAAGAATCAGAAAAAACTTTGATCTAAACAGCAAAAAAGCAAACCCCTAAAGTTTAACTAATACATTTATCCACTTAAGGTGACTGAGTACTTCTAAATCTAATTACCTTATTGTGTAACTGCACAATACAGAATAAAAAGTGAAACTTACCGCTGTATTTTAAGACAAAATTCTAATGCTAGATATAAGCAAAGGGAAAAAAGAAATCAAGCCAAAGTTTTTAATTCTCAAAAGAAAAGCAACTTTCTTTCTACCAACCAGAAATCAAACTTGAAATCAGTCATTGTCAGGGGGCCCACGAGAGTAAGCCACAAAAATTTCCATTTTTTTAATCTCCAGTATAAAAAGTTCCACTGGTACAAAATGCATAAGTACAATCAGTTGTAGAAATAGGAAAGCCTGCGTATTTTTTTTTTTTTTGGCTCAAATTCCATCAAACAACAAAATCCAAATGCATCAATAAAACAAACAATACTCAAATGGTCTTACAGTTTCCACTAGGTTGCATTAACTTTGGCTTTTCTCAGACAATATTTAAAAACTATTTTGTAATTCTAAACAAAATGATATTATTAATCTACAAACAACAATTTTCACAGCACAAAAAAACACAAATACATTTTTTGTATGACATTATTCAAAAAGGTAATGAAACTACAGGTTTTTTTAAAATTTTATTTCTTCTTTTTAATTAGCACTTAATAAAAACAAACAGTAAAATGATTCCAGAGTAGCACAAGCCAAAGAACTATAACCCCTATGGTGAAAGAAAGATGAACTCGTTACGCCTTTGAGGACTGCCATTTTGTCACAATTCTCTAATTTAGTTTAAAAATGACTATTCTCTACACTTGATTTAAAAAAAGTCACTTCCCTGCGTGTTTTGTCTCCTGGCACAGGCCCTTTGCACCCTTGCAGCTTTATTCCGTTTGATATTAAAAGATAAAAGGACAGTTTGTCTCTGAGGAGGGTTATCTTTTTAACAATGAAACATGCAAAATCAAACCCCCCCAAAAAAGGACTTTCACCCTAGTCGTACTGTCTTGGTTGCCTGCAAAATCAAACACTCAAAGTGCCCACCCTAAGCCTCCTGTCAACTGCCATTTTTCTGTGGGGGAGATGCAGGTGGGATAAGAGAAAAGGAGGGCAGTTGCTTCAGTAAAAAACAAACAAAACTTTGTTGAGATTAATTGATAAATGAATAGATTTGGAATGAAATGGTCTAAGAAATTCAAATGGTGTTCCCTTGCGTTTCTATGTGTGTATCTCCACACCACCATGACACATGAGAGACGTGTGCAATAACCTGTTACTGAGTGCTGCAGGAAGTACAAAATAGCCCTCAGAGGCTGCAGGAAGGCCCCGGCAGTAGTAAACACGTGTGAGGATAATACAAATCATTTCGTTAGAAGTGCATGTGCTGTAAGAAGGAAACTTCTCTTTTTGTTTTTTTGCATCATTAGAGGCTAGTCCTTTCCATCCCAGGGCTATCGCGTCCACGCGCACATTAAACCAAACAGGGCGGGTGAGTAGGAAAAGGGAGCTGAGTCAAGAAGCTTCCAGGGCCGGCTGTCAGGAAGGCTGGGCTGTGTGTTGGGGCTGTAGGTATGACATTCAGGTTTGTCAAGACAGCAAGGTATCTGTTCACAGAAAGTCCAAGTGAAAGTAATATGGCACTTTAAAAAGTGGCAGCAGGAAGGTATTTGGTCAAGAACCCAGCTCTACTTATGTGACCAGTCCCCTTTGTGTTCAATCAGTGTGTTCAGTTAAAGAGCAAGAAAGCAGAAAGTGCAGGGGAGGGACTGTGGGGTTCCCCCTTGAGACACCTTGCTTGTTCAGAGGCATCCGCTGGGGCCAGAGAATTCCCAGCACAGTGGCTGACTGAAGGTTATCTAGGAGCATTTAAGAAACAGAAGCAAAATTTCTCAAAAGACAGTCCCACCACAAAAGTTGTCTGACTGTAAGTATATGAAATATTCTAGACTAGGACATACCACTAAATCTGATCTCGAAAAGCGTATGGCATTTTTAAGGTTTATTTAGGGACTGAATCTACCTACTTTCCCCCATTTTTCATTTAAACTGAAGAAGGAACACAGGACATTAGGAATCCTAATTCCAGCAGCACATTAGGAATTAAAAAAAAAAAAAGACCAGAAATAATCAAAAGTAAAAGTAAAAATGTCATAGGACAAAATTTGGAGAGTGTTCAAGTATTTTTCCCCCTTCAAATTTGTCTTGTGGAAAATTTTTTTTTCTTTTGGTTCTCAAAGGACAAGAAAGTAGTAAAAATGTGCCACTCAGAGGATATATGTGGGTGGGAAAAGCCAAATTAGGAACACCCCAAAAAAACTCAAGTGATGACAGTTTATAAAAAGTTACCAACATTCCAGATAGCTCTGGGTAGAAAGGGTTAAAAGTTCAGAACTTTCTCACCTTAGAGGTTTCCATATAGTATGAAGAAAATACATTGTGAGGGTGCCTTTACAGCCTTGATGTGCAGAGGGGTTAAAAAAGTGAGACGTGGGCACTTATACAATGTCTTACAAAAAACATCAGAGAGAAATAACAAACAATAACAATTTCAGGCAACAAGACCACAGAATAGCAAGTTAACAAACTTTTTAACCTTTTTTTTTTTAAATATTAGGGATTTATACAAAACACATAATAAAATACCCATGTTATCAAATTACTTCTCACAAGAAACACACTGAAGCTCTAGGAAGGAAGTACCTTTGGAATTTGGCACTATATATTTTCACTTTTTTTCTTTAAAA
Organism: Glaucomys volans; assembly: GCA_020662805.1. Lineage (NCBI taxonomy): Eukaryota > Metazoa > Chordata > Mammalia > Rodentia > Sciuridae > Glaucomys > Glaucomys volans. The sequence continues at coordinate 2,540,665 of JAJEJO010000088.1, read as the reverse complement.
GAAAAAAAAAACAGATCACATTTTGCTGAACACAAACACATCTAAATAGTCCACAATAAAAAAAAATGACATCAATGCTTCACAAGCCAACACAAAACTTATTCTGGAATAGTTTTTTTTTTTTTTTTTCCTCACATGAAATTTTTTTTTTCTAAGCAAACAACTTTTTTTTGAAATTCTTTTTTGTTTTAAGTAAACCAATTCTAAACTTGTCTTATCAACAGAGAACATTAAGACCGTAAGACTCATGATGAAACCACAACTTAATTCACGGAAGCACCAACATAACACAGTTTACAGTAACCTTTCTCCTGTACATTGAAACAGTATAAAATATAGGTAATTTCATGTGCATTAAACCATGGATTGTCTAACTGTGAGTCAGTTCAGCAAAAGGTGACACAAATAGGTAGCATTTGCCCCAAAACAGGGTAAATATTTTTCTTATACTAATCTACAAAAAGTGGTTCTATATATATATCTTAATGAGAAAGTGAGCCACCTAAAATGGCCTTATCAAAAAACTTTACACTGCCTGAAAAATGTAAAAACTATTACAGACCTCTAGAGACTTAAAATCAGACAGTTTTTTTCTCAAACTGTTTTTGGAAGTAGTCTGTTAGAAACCAACATTCTGTGTCCCTGGACACATATTGCTATTGTTACCAGTGACCGGGAAGAATGCCAATCCCTGTATAATACTTTCAAGTCTGTTTTATGAAAAGAAAGAAAAAAAAATAAGAAAGAAACATTTTTGCCACAGGTTTTTTTCTATAATTAATTTGTCTAATAATTTCAGTCTTGCATGAATGCAGCAATGTTTTTCACATTGACTTCCCAGAATTCATAGCTAGATGAGGTCACATGCAAATTTCAAAGGTCAAACTAGATCAAAGGTCAGTAGGAGAACCAAATATGATGTGAGGTCAGAAAGACATCAGAAACAATGACGGGACGATGAAACTTTTTTTTGAGACGCCACAGGGACATGCTAGGCAAACGATGAACTAACGGGCATGAAGATGTCTAGGGAAAAAACAAGGAAGAGTAAAAAGTTACACAGAATCTATGCAGCAGCAACAAAATCACTTTTAAGGGTGCAGGAGAAAAACTAATGCAAATCTTAGGTCTTCAGGGAGTCTACGAGCCATTCACATAATTTGCATTTCTTACACTCTTTTTCCACAGCACAATGAAACCCCAAGAGAATCCATCTGGAGAGTGAGAGGGGATGGATTCTGGGTGTTTTGGGGTGAGGGACTGGAAAGGGAAGAGGGTCCAGTTTCAACAAAGGTGACATACGGGGAAGTCAGACAACTGAACTGTAAACTAGATAATGGAAATTACGAACAAAATAATCAGACAGATACAAACAACGAGAGGATAAAGCATGAACTTTAGGTCTAGGGTTCAACGGTGAAAAAGCCCATTCCTAGAACAATTCCTCTAGAGACTACTTCAGAAGGTTCTAGCTAGACAGAGAACTGCTCTTTAGGTACCCAATAAGTTAACAATAGGCAATAAATAACTTCCATTATTTCTGAGGCAGTAAAAATTTTGTATAAAAATAGAAATGCTTTTTTTACAAATAAAATTTACAGGCCTGTGGCTTTCTTTTTATTTATGTATTATTTATGTATTTATTTATTATTATTAAATTTATCTTTCAAGAAACATCAAGTATTTTCACTCATTTTTATTTTATTTTTAAACCCTGTAGCTTTAAGAAACAGATCTCTAAATCTTTTTTTACATTAATCCTTTCTAAAAACAAAAATAAAACAATAACAAAATAGACAACCAGTGTAATAATCTGACCGATAAATGTCATGTTTCTTTGAACCCTAAAATAAAATCCTACTTATTAAAACAAACCGATGTAGTGGAAAGACGTTTGTGTTGTTTTAAGTGCTTCTCCTGCTTCTCCCTCTGCTAGGCCACCTCGCTAAATGCAGGGGACCCTCCGCAGGGGCAGGCGCGGACAAGGAGGGGTGAATGCTCCAGGCAGTGCTCTCGGGGCACCAGTGGTTTCAGAGTTAGAATTGCACATCAGCATTTGTTTGCCTTTTAAATTCTCAAGATGTCATTTATTTGTATATATGTTTTTCTTTAAAAAAGCAAAAATGAAAACAAAAAATTTAAAAAAAAGGTAAAAGGAGATTCAAATTGCAAAACAAAGGAGAATACAGTGGCACAACTGGAGGAGGAATTTACTCAATAGAAACAAGGTAGCCCAAGTTTTAATTATGGCAGACTGGGTCGGGGGCTGGGAGGGGGAAATGGAGGCCTTATTGTAAAAATAACCGTCTCTCTTGGTAAAAGTTGGCAATGTGGTCCTCCTCTGCCTTCCCTGTTGAGAACAGGCTGGCTTGTGGGACTTACCCTAAGAAAGCTAAAATAAGAGCAGGGAGCCTCTGGGGTTGGGATCAGTAAGGTTTGCTGTCGTTTTTGGAGCGCTTCAGCTGCACCTTCAAGCGTTTCATGCCGATCTGAAAGCCATTCATCGCCTGGATCGCAGCTTGTGCAGAGACTGGATTGTCATAGCTAACAAAACCTGGAAAACACAAAGTGGAAGGAAGGGGGGTCAAGGTGGAGTGGGAGCAGAGCAGGAAAGGGGACCAGGGCTAGGGGGAGGGCTGGCACAGCAGAACTGCAAATGCTCACAGGTGCCAGCCCTGTGCTCAGTGTAGCTCTACTCAGTTTATTGTGTGCCATGAATGTCCAGGGCATGTCTGAGGGACGAAGCTGGAATTGTCCATTGAGAAGTAGTGAAGAAGCTAGTTGGACTGGTAATTTGGTATGCCGGGCAAAACCCCTCCTTAGAAAACTAAAATCGCAAATGTTAAGTGAATTCAGTCTCCTTATTTAGTGCTTTCAAGTCAAATTTGTGTTTCATGTCCCTTAGAATCTCTCTGAAAGACCTGCAGGCAGATAAGCCTCACTCACGCAGCAGTGGTATATATAGTCCAGGGCTAAAAGGGCCCCAGCAGCTCACATGTCCCAACCGGGTGAGGCTGAAAGGCAAGATAGAGGGAGGAGGGGTGGACAGCAGCACACGCTGCCAGCTCCCTCCACTGTCCTTTGTACCAGTGTGGCACACAGACTTGGGTGTGTAGTTGTTAACAGCACCCACACCTGTTTAGTTAGAGGATGAATCAATTACAGAATTAACCCATTACTGAATTTGATAATTTTTACTTTATTTTTAGTGTTTTGGAGTTATTTCTGAGAAGAACCCAAGGAAATGCTAGGCCTTTCACCTTAGCTCAGGTTCCATGTGCACAGCTTGAGTAAATTCAACAGGAAGGAAATTTCTACCTTGCATCTCCCACCAAAGTCTTGGGTAATCAGCAGTCTAAATGGCTGAGGACTTAACCACCATCTGAACAGAATTTCTAGTATGCTTCTTTAGAGCAACAACCTCTGCCAAAAGCAGTAGGGAAAGGCATGGTTTTGAAAAAGAACCCATGATGCTCTGTGGAGGCCCAGAAATAGAATTCTGATCCTAGTTTGTTCTAACATTGAGGGGTGAGGCCAAGGCAGGGGTACAGGCAAAGCATTACTTAAGCTGAGGCAAGGGGTGAGCTCGTACAGTTCTACTGGCTTTAGAGTTGAAAGGAAGCTATTGTACAGATTTAATTTCAGTTCTGAACATCAACTGTTCAGAAGCTACTGTGAAAGTTTCAGGCTAAGGAGAACATTCCTTTACAAACTAGAGGAGGAAGCAATACACGTTGAGCAGCATTCTCTCCTCAGTTACTAAAAATGGGCACACAGTAGAAAAGCTTTTCACAGGCATTGCAAAAATGGTTGCTTACATTAGTTTTAAATCTAATTCCCAAAAATGTGATCTCCAATCTAAGATTTTTGCTCTAACTTCACCCTCTCCTTTCCCTCAGGGTCTTTTACCTGAACTAGCAAGATGCTGAAAGGATGGAAATGGGTCAAGATATCAATACCAAAACCCAGCCTAGAGGTATCAATGAAAGAACAGGCTGCTATCTTATGACTGGGAATTCTGCAAACTTGGGCCCTAAAAAATTAGGCTGGCTCACAGGAGGCCTGGGATACTACCGCTTTCAGCACATAAGAACACAGTCCCTAATGCTGAATGACTGTCTGCTGATTATGACAGCTTAACTTGCATTATTATGAACATACTGGTTAAGTAGTTTGTGACTGATATAATCTCTTTTCAAGGTAGTACATATTTTCTCAAATTGAACCACGAAGCATAGTCCCTTTCCATTTTCCAGATGAGCTTAACTGCTCAGCTGTGAAAAATACAAACGTTGGCCTCAACACCTTGTGTGGGGAAGGTGTTGAGGTAAACTCTGGCCCCACGAGTCCCCCAGTGAAACAGCTTAACTTCCATTTCTGTCTTGTGAACCTCTACAAAGGGATTCATGTAGTTAGCACGGCAGCAGCCTTTCCACTAGGGTAAAGACAGTGGCCTGGAATGGTTGACATGCTAATTCCCTGACAACAGAGGCTCAGACCTTCCTGGGTGATGGCACAGAAATTAGAAAGGCATTACAAAAATGCAGTGTCAGCAGCCAAGATGCCCTCCTTGACTTGTTTACCTGCTCCTAGTCAGCTATCTGAGAACCACCCTACCCCTGCGACAGACACACAGTTCTGTTTCTTGGGGCCCACAGCTCTCCTATCCTGTTTTATCCTGTTTGTGCCTACGACCAACATGAATTATTAAGTTGCAGGCAAAAGTAAAGCAAGTGCTCTAGTGCTGACTGGGTTAGAGCCTGCCAGACAAGCACAGATGCTGTGACACCTGGCCTCTACACTGCTTCGGGGGCCAGCAAGATTCGAGAAATAAAACAATGAACGGATTAAACAAATGCTGCCCTCCTGGTGGAGAAATACTAGCACACATTGTTAGCTTTCCCCACTCTAATAGGGAGCCAAAAATGCCACAGGAGATGCAGAGGCCATGCTGCTTGAGCAAAGGGTCTGACAGCTAGGTGCACTAAGAAGCCAGGTTTCCAGTGTCTCATGCTCCACATCCACCACACAGCTCCTGCCAGTCTTAAAATCCCAAATTCTGGCCCTCCAGTGCCATCATAACACAGTGTTCTGTGTAAGCATGAGATACATCAATTGCTCATTCTATGCATGTGGAGCTGCAGTGTGGCAGCAGCCTGACCATCCTGCTTATGAATGTGTGTATCTTTGTGGCAGTTTGTGTGTGTGTGTTCTTAACAGTGACACCTCAGGTCATTAAACCTGAGTCATTAAACCTGAAGGGGTAAGGAGCTAGTAGCAGTGTCTGCAGTGCTGCTCTACATCAGCAGAGACTAAATGCAGTCCATTTCCATAAAGTTCATACTTCCATCTGAAGGGCCTGAAGAAACAGCTATTGCTCTACAACAAAAGGTTAGGTATGTATGGTAAGACACTTTAATAGTACGGCATATAGTGTTACCTAATATAAGGGAATTTCCCAGATCCTTTTTATATAGCCCCTTCCCCCTTTTTCCAATTAAACAACTTTGCCCAAATCTGTTTACATGCATCCAGAAAAGTTGGGGAATACCACCACCAGGAAGGCCCTATCCTGACTCCAAAAATAACTACCTTTCACATTTTCCTTCCCATGACTCCTCACTTGGGAGTCTACTGTAATATTCTAGCTTGGTTTCTTTTGCATACCAAAGCACTTGCTCAGATTGGTCTGTTTGTCAATGAAGACTTTAGCAGAGATAACATTTCCAAAAGGCATGAACATCTGCAGAATGTCCTGGTCTCCAAACTCCTGTGGAAGGTGGTAAATAAAGAGGTTTGCCCCCTCTGGACCTAAAGAAGAAGAAAAAATCAGAGTAAGGTATCCCTCGAGTCTTAGTTCCCAAAGTCTCTTCTTAGGAGTCCTTTAACAATAGGAAGGCTAAGTATCTGGCTTTCTCTTATAAAAGAATAAACAGATGGATAAATGTCAAGTGCTGACATGTCTTTCAGGAAAACACTCACCCTTCACATTTTTCTAATTTCCAAGTAGACACTGGCTGTAAGTAGCTTCCTCCTCAGGTAGTTTTCTGGGGTCACATGTACTTACTGCATATCAATACACATTTGCTTCTCCTTTTCATGGGGTGAAGGTGGTGGGGGGCAGGATGGGGCAGAGAATCCAGGCATGGGTTTTCCTGGGGGCTGTTGTGTGTAGTAGCTGTCTTACAGGGGAGGGAAGTATGTTCTGGGCATTCTTGCCAAGTGCAGTGATTTATAATCATCAGTATAGCAGGAATGCAGCCTGGATTTCTCGATCATTTACCTGGTTACCTAGCCAGTCTCAATTTGCCAAATCTCTTAACATAGTGTAATAATCATCTTTACTAGAAAAGATTGGCAATGAGTCAATGGGGGAAAAAGGTAGCTAGAGTCTCACAACTTTGATAGGAATACACCCGCAGGTAAGCCTTGGAAATGGATGTAGAAGCTTCTCAAAGCCTGAGCTAAGCCATACTCTTCCCTTTCACTCATTCTTTTCCAGCAAACAACAGAAACAAGGGTGGAATAGGGAAGATCTCAGCTCACAGGTTGGAGGGATAAGCTCTCAAGTTCTTCTTCATTTCCCTCTCTGAAGCCCCTACCCCCCTGTAGGAGCTGTCCAAAAGTAAAGAGAGGAAGAAAGGAAACCCAGTGAGCTGGAAGGGGAATAAAGACTGGATGGCTCCTGGACATCCAGGCATGGTGTCTGGGGTGGGAGGGAGCTCACAGAAACGTCACGTGGCTTCTGCAGCTGGTTCATGGCTGCAGCTGGCTTTTGCAGGAGAGGAGCCAGGCCTGCCTGCCCTGTTTGTGAAGCTGCAGGGAACAGGCTACAATGGTTTCCTAGAGAGGGGGAAGGGTATTTGTGTGTATGGGTTGAAAAAAAAATTGGGATTAAAAAGAACTCTGAAAAAATAAATGGAAAAACATCATTGCAAAGAGACATCCAACAGTTTCTTCTCCTGTCCCCACAAAATACATCATAAAAGAAAAAAGCATCCCAACGAATGGGACTTTTCACAAGGAAGACTTCTTGAGGCCACTTCCCAAAGCCCCAGATGAGGTATTTCTTATTTAGGAATGTGTCTCCATGGCTACTTTAACTTTCTGTACTGCTCACAAACACTGTGGATATATTGACATTCCAGTGCAAGGGTGGCAGCCTGTACTTTGAAGGGATACAACTATAGGTCCTCAAATGTTTTCTGAATAGGTGCAAAATCCAAAACGCTGAGATTGGTGTTCTGATTGCTGCTGTGCCATGCACTTCCTTCCCAATAGGTATAGTGGTCAGATCTGATACAACATTTAATGTTCCTTCTAATAAGAGACTCAAATGCACAAATGAAGATTAATGGGTCCTGATCTGAACTGCAAGGTACATGGCCTCCTGAAGCCTAGGTAGGAAATGCAATTTGAATGCCCAAGACAGGTTCCTAGGTGTGCCAGCAGTGCTGGCATTCTAGAATGTGTGCACTCAGAATGTACCCATGCCAGAGAGGAAGGCCATGGAAATGCAGAGACAGCTGGGTCTTTCTCTGCTTGCAGGGCTGAGGACTGATCCGAGGGTCTTATGCAGGCTAGGCAAATGATTTTCTGCTGAGCTCCACCCTTGGCTCTCAGAGACAGCTGGACAAACAAAAGGAGGCTCTGACCTTTGCTTATTTTCTCAGGATATGAGCAAAAAGTAATTTTGTATGGAAAACCACCCTTATTTGCAACTGAGGCATCTGGTACCATAATAACTTTTTTTTTTTTTTTTTAAGGATTCCACTTGTGAGTCATTATCTTCTCTGCCCCAGAAGTAATGAAAACCTGTCTACCGTCTTCAAAGTACCCTTTTGTCCCATTTCTCTTTTCCATGGCATTTTAACGTGGGAGAGTTATCTATGTTATATTCACTGGCTCCAGCTGGCTGAGGTGTTCACATTCCTTACTTCTCACAGGGCACCTGATGTAGCACAGAACACTTGGGATGTCTGTGGGAACAAAACCGTACCACCAGTACTTACTGGGTACCCAAATGCCCTAACTACTCGTGTGTATGACTTGCCACCTCCAAGGTCAGGAGATGGAAAGGTGTGAGAGGGGTCAGAGGATGTTTAGGAATGGCAAGAAAGGTGGTGAGCTTCTCTGTGCTTAGATCCATAGGGATGCCATAATCCTGCAGAAGATTTAGCTGGGGCGAAAATTATTTAAAATTATTTTCTCATGGGGAAAATATACCAGGCTACAAGGACTAAATACAGCAAGTCATCTCTCATTTTTCTTGACTAAAGGACAGAACTGTGGAGTAAGAAATCTAAAAATCTATTTAGTATTATGGTTTTTCCTCATCCTATATAATTTTCCCTTCTTACTTTTTTTTTTTTTATTTTCTTTGTGGTACTAGGGATTGAACTCGGGTTCTCTACCACTGAGTCAGACTCCCAGCTCTTTTATTTTTTTGTTTTGAGACAGGGTCTTGCTAATTGCTCACGCTGGCCTTAAACTTGAAATCCTTCTGTCTCAGCTTCCCAAGTCCCTGGGATTACAGGTGTGTGCTGCCGTGCCTGGCTTTAACTTGCCTTTTTGATTACATTTTTCTTAAGCTAACAGATGGGTTAAATTTCTTGAGCTGTGTTAACTGGGTGAGGTGGTGGTCAGTAGAAAGGTATGAGAAGGTGAGAGATGACGGGAAAAAACCAAAACTGGACAAATTGAAACTACTACCACTGCCATCACAGATAATAACTCTGAACCGTGCTACTGAGAGCCCATGTACCCATATTAATCAGGAGTTGGCAATAGTTAATTTTATCTGTTTTACAAATCCCTAAAACTTAAGGCAGATCAATTTAGGGCAGCAGGCGAGGGTGAGACAGTTCAGAAAACATTATTTCAGTGTCCAGACTTTATCCTCAAACCACTGAATTTTGAGTCTTTTGATGGTGGACATTTTTTCAGTGACCTGAGCTATATGGTTTGCTCTAAGGCCTATTAGAAATGGAGAGGTGACCAGCATTCTCTAAAACCATGTGGGGGAACTAACTTTATGGCCTCTGTCTGAGGATACCATTATCTTACAGGATCCCTCCTGCTGCCCATATCTGTCACCATGGTAGACCCCAAAGGGACCAAGTAAACAGCTTTTCTTGGGGAAGACTTCTGGTGCTCATGACAACGGTCCCCTTCACATCCCGACAGTGTGCATGTTAAAAAAGCTATAATCAGACACAGCTGAGAGCAAAGAGAAAGTTGAAGTGACAAACTTAGACCATCATCATCTTTCATTTTTAATGATCTCTGGTTATTTATCAAAGGGGAAAACCTTATTCTTTTTTTAAATACGTGGGTATCTTTTAAACTATGTCCTCTTAAAAAATTACCAATTTACTAAGTAAAACTATTCTGTTTCTTATAGAACACGATGCTTAAAGTCAGAGTACTCAGAAAAAAGCTTTTTGGAGCTATAGAGTGAGGGAAAAGGAGAAATGAATTTTTAAAAATCTTTATTAGTTAGTCCTTATTCTAGCTTCTTTCACATTCTAAACAAGAAAGAAGATAAACAGGAAGTTGCTGATTTTGTTTTATATCAACTTCAATTAAAGAAATCAAAAGGAAGAATGACAGACTGTCCTTTTTTGGACTAAGTCATTAGCCATCTTACAATTAGCTTTAATTTATTCTTAGCATTAAGTTCTTGAAGTTTATTTTGCCTCAGAAGCAAGGCAATCAGTCACTTACTTGCTTTCCCCAAAGACCCCCAATTAAACAAAGACCAAGTCAATCCTAATCATGGATTCTATCATTAGCTTGAGAAGTGTCGCCTACTGAGAGGCAGCCACATAGTGCACGGTGAGTGGACACTGCAGACCTGGGGCTCTGGCACGAGCCTGTGTCCGTTTATCCCCTTCTGCTAAGGAGCAGTTTCTGCTAAAGGGAGAAACTCATGGTCTGTTTATTTGGGAGAGGAAGATTACTGGCAATTATTTTGTGGCAGCAATGAACAAGTACATATAAATGCCCAATGAATAGAAGTTCATCTTAGGAGATGGATAAAAAATTACAAGAGAAGATGAACAGGAGAGAAGACCGAGAGATGTCTTAGGCTGGCCATTTTTTAAAAATATAAACATTAGCAATGAAACACAGGCTTTCCTTACGACACCTGTTCCATCCGCATCTTCTAAGTGTGCTCTAAGGCAAGTGTGTTGGGCTGGGCCCACCAGGCCCGCCCAGGGCAGGCACCTACCTTCCTTCTGGCTGCCGGCAGCGCTCTGCTGTTGCAGCAAGCTCTGGCTGTACAGCGTGGGCAGTGCGGCTGCCGCATACTGCTGGATTCCTGAGTAGGCCTGGGTGAGGGCGTCCATGGTGCCAGCCGTGCCATTCGTCAAGCCTGTGGCGCCAAGTCCTCCATTCAGAGCCGCCATACCTGAGAGCATTTGAGCAACTTTACAAAAAACCCAACAATAGAGAAGAGAAATAGCACTTATTCATTAGTGCTTTCCAAAGGAAGTTAGAATCATTTGACACAAGTACAACAGCAAGTGCATGCAGCCAGCACACCAATTAAACCAACAAAATCAGAAACGAAACCATGAAGAAATAAATCACAGTAATGGTGGGGGGACACCTAAGCAATGATAGCCCTCTCTCCCTAGGCCAGTGATCAAAGTTCATCGAGGCACTACAGTTAGACAATACATCTTAATTCCATGCAGTGTGCTACTGGCAAGTACTGTTATCTTTTTGAAATAAAAGCCCTTCTGCTTCTTAGAGCTTAGAAGCATGTAAAAATACATTAGTGGCAGAGGCCTGTAATAGCTGTACCCTTAAATCTATTTACTGGGCTCTTTGAGGAGCTATGGGATGGCTCAAGGGGTTGAGGAGGCAAAGATAAAATAGAACTTTTCCTTTAAGCTGTCTGATGAGATGGCAGAGCAGACAAGTTTTGTGCTCTGTAAACCAGTGAGTCAGCAGTTCCATTAACTGGCTTTTGTAAACAGTTGAAAGATGTTGTCAGGGACTAGGGTCTTAGGAATAAAGTGAACAGCCTACCTAATTTAGAATCAAAGAACAAGAAATGTGGACACTTTCCATACTGTGGAGAACTTGGGTGACTTATTCAATTAGCAAAGACTACAAAGTGGTGTGGTTTTTAGCAGTAAATGCTTATTGTGTACATGTGTCTGTACACATGTGTATTAACGGATGCCCTTAGGTAATTGGGGTTTCAGCCAGTGGATAAGCTTCGTGTCATATTTTCCAGCCAACTTTGATTGACATGGTGTCTGTAAACTGGATCCTGGCTGTTAAGTGATGGGAACTGAATGCTGACCAGTTGATTTTGTCCTTGTACCCTGGCTGCTCTATTCTGGTTGCTGATTGATTTTCCCTGAGTAGTGAAAACAAGCAATGCTTCATAGAGCATTAATAGTCTTATGAACTCAGGAAATGGAAGAGGTGACATCACAATTGCCTTTGGTTCCCTTGATGATTAAAAAGGTTTCAAGAAAAGATCTGTTTTTGAGAAAAACATTAATGAAAATCTTGATGGGATTAGGGTTATTGATTAGAGATATTAAAATAGCAGGGATGACTAACTGGAAAAAATTAATAAGAAGTCTAATGAGAAGAGAGGACAGCTAGGATAGGATGCTTGCAAATGTGTACAGGGGAAATCCAACAGCAGAATCACCTTAGCACTACTATCAATGCTATTGCTTGCCATCCACAGGAACTAGAGTAGGTGGGGAGCATCCTATTTACTCCATACGTGCTTCTGATATTTTGCCAATTTCATCTCTTAGATTTAAAGGACAACATGCAAGATATAATTAGACCATGGCTTAATGGCAGAGGATTCTAGCTCCTCAGATCTGGGATTCCTGCTGTGGAGCCTGAGGAGACAGAACTGGCTCTTGGAAGGTGGTCATGGGATATGTTGTCCTCACAGAAGGACATGGAGGTGGCCAGACAAGTTTGAAAGGCTTGAGAATGGAGTAACAGCTCACTAAGAAGTGGTTGCAAGCAGATGCAGCTGAACCAAGGTGTTGACCAGCAGAGGTCCTGCGGCATCTGCTCTAAATTCTTGCTACCAATGAGTCTGTTCTCTTGCTGGTCATGCAAACAAGTATTGTTAAAGAACCTGGAAGTAGTTTGTCCGAACTCTAGTAGTTTGTCCCATCTCTAGATGATCCCTCAGATACCTCACTGCCTCTTTTCTTCCCCTCTATTCCTGTATTATTCTTGGGGAGAAATCCCCCCCACTGTCTCTTTCATCCTCACTTCCTAGAATCAGTGTGCAGTAAGGAAAGCTACATGTGTCTTTTCTGCTAGAAGCAGGAGGACAATGTGCAGTGACCCAGGAAGGGGCGGGGCACTGCTGAGTTCTGTTGGTTCCACTTTTGTCAGGCTGGTAACAGATGCCAGGGATACAGATGATCAAATTGTGGGCTCAGTCCTCTGGCAACTCCTAATTCCTTTGTGGGAGGACATTCTAGTAGGAAAGTGAGCAGTGAGCTGCCACTTATCTATACCCCAAGGTGTGTGGGACACCTGGGAGCTCTAGGTAGCATGGCTGCCTTTCAGGCCTGGGCTGAAAGCCTCAGCTCCACTCTGATGATGTCTCCATATCTCCCTGCCACTCCACGAATGGATGAGAGCACCACATCTCCACAGTAGGCTGTCAGACGAGAGCTGTGGAGTTCTGAGGCCTTGCCACATGCTTCCCACCTGTACCTTCCTGTGGTCTGTAGCCTCTGCAGTATGTCTTCTCCCTCTGTGTCAGACACACAGATGACATCTCACTGCAGTGGTCACTGGGACCCCTAACCCCCTTTGCTCTGGTATGTGGCCTTTCTTATTTTGTGGGTCAGGAGTTTGACCTTTTACTTTGAACTCTTTGCCCTTTGACCAAACTTTTTTCCCTCTTACAGAAACAGAATAAACTTCATGCTCCTGAAATGCCAGAAGGATGTTTCAGGACTACACAGAAGCCTTGTGAGATTTGAGGCTCTAGCAAGTGACATTCTAGCCACGTTCTCTGCTTCCTGGTTTATACTTCACTGTGGTTGGCTGTTTTCAGACTACACCTCAGGGAAAATCTGCCTTCTGCAGAGTTTTGTTTGCTTCTGTGGGTACCACATGTGTGGGAGACAGTGATGGTGGCCTTCCTGCCTGGGGAAGGGGAGTGGGCTGGCAGAGGAGGCACCAAGTGGACAGGGTGTAGATGCTCAAGGGGGGACTAGTCAGGAACCTGTGCAGACAACAGAGGGAGGATTTGGCATCTCTAGTCCAGGGCTTGCTCCTCTATGGAATCAGCATCTTTCTGAACAAAAAATAAGTGTCAAAGCTCTAACAAGTTCAAAGTCATTGAGAATACCTAATCCAAAACTATCTTGGAAAATTGGGATGGGGGTGTTTGCCAAATCCTGGATACAATAGTGGATTATGTGGTAGAATTTGAAGAACATCAAAGGAAGATTTCAACTTCTGAGAGTCGGTCCTGTGAATTACCTAATGTTATTCTATATTAAATACTCACTGTATCAAAGATATACTTGTTAGCTCAGCTGCTGGTACCCAATTACCTCTCAAAGCCGTGGACAATAGAAATGGAGGGCTGAAGAAAGTTAAGTTGAATAAAATGTTCCACTTAAAAGAACAGGGCTTTTCTTGAAAAGGCCAAATGGATTGGCAATTTCCTCCCATTTAATCTAGGTTCTCATGCTTGCTCTTTGATGAGCAGGGCTGCAAGGGAGGTCTCTGGAACTGGTGGTCAGTATAGGGGTTAAACAGCCTATCAAGTGCTTCACAGTTGGTCCTCAACCGACAGAGACCAAGAAGCTGTGAGATTGCTAAGTAAATCTTTTTAAATGACATAGACATACCCATATATATGAACATGAACATTTCTTGTGGTTACTATAGATATGGTCCTGAAAAGTAGAATCAAAGGTAGAGTCCATTTATTTGCAAGCCACTCTGCCAGATTTTAAACAAGAAGTGAGGAATGTATTAATATGTTCTCATGTTTGTAACCAGTTCACTGGGATAAACTTCCTTAGAAGGATATGCCTCATCTGTACTAAGTACAAGCTACTAAGTGAGAACCTAAATAAAAATTTCCTGGAATCAAGGAGAGGAATATAGATGTGCATACAGTTAGTGGCACTTTCCTACATGCCTTGTTAAAAGGTTGCAAATGTGCATGGCCTGTGTGTGCTTGTGTGTGTTGAACTGCACACATCTTTGTAAAATCCAGTAACATATTCAAACAGTAATTTCATGATGCAGATAATGAATGACAAGCTACAATAATATGCCCAAAGCATCTTCTCTTTTCTGTACTTTACATAAAATAGTTCCATAAACACTTTCCACCAGGCATTCATGGCTGGTTATATTCAAACAATCATAATTTCAAGCACTGTATAGCAAGTTGTTTGAAAAATTATGTAGTTTAAACCAGGAAAGGTAAGGATGCCACTTGACTTAAATTCAAACACACCAAATCAGGCACGGACTTGGCTGGATGTATCTGCACAAAGTCTTCATTTTGGTTCAGACATTAGAATACAAAAACGTGCCTGGAAGCATCCCATGATGTAGAGGTAAAAGCCCTGAGTTACCTACTGTTATTCTACATTATTCTGTGTTCCTTCTTCTGATCTTGTGGATTCCTGCTTTTATCTTTAGGGAGCTTTATTTTTTAAAGGCCCCTCCATTCATGAATGTTAAAGGTAGAAAAAGTCTGTTAAATTCAAGCAGTTTAATTTAGCTACTTAGCAGCTAATGGAAAAGTCCCCTGAAGACAGAGGTGGGGCCTCTGGCAGGGATGATGGTCAAATGTAGGCCCCGCTGAGTCAGCCACCTACTTCCCTTGCTGGCAGCTTTGACCATGGAAGAGATGGGTCTATTCAGAAAACCAGAACACTCTCCTCAAGGTAGCAAGTAATGGCTCCTGGGACAGCGTGGATGGGAAACAGCAATGACATGGAAGCCTGGTTAATGTTTTAGGTGGCTGTCCAGGTGACCACACCTTGATTGCCTGCTTTGAGACTTATCCTGTAGAAGAGGCAGCACTATCCTTTCTGTTGAGGAAGAATGATCTGAAAGGGGCTGCTCTATCCTAGAAGGTTTTCTCTCGTTTTTTTTTTTTTTTTTTTTTTTTTTTTGTTCTGGGGATTGAACCCAGGGACACTCCACCACTGAGCCACATCCCCAGCCCTATTTTATATTTTATTTAGAGACAGGGTCTCACTGAGTTGCTTAGGGTCTCACTCAGTTGCTGAGGCTGGCTTTGAACTCGTGATCCTCCTGCCTCAGCCTCCCAAGTGCTGGGATTATAGGCCTGCGCCACCAGGCCTGGCTCTCGATTTTTAATTTGATACAAGCAGCAATTGTTAGTGCCAGGCCAAAGCTGAGCGTAAAAGAGTTCTGTACTGGTAACATTTATCGAATGAGAAGGAATGTATTTCCATTTGTGCCTGAGTTTTGGTTGAATTAAACATTTTCCTGGTTCATACTGACTGGTAGGGGTTATTTGAAACTAGGAACATTCTTAATTTCCCATGAACTTCTGTTAACCCAATGGCAACGAATTCAGAGAGGCAAAATGATTTCAACCTGTTGTCCTTGCCAGAGCAGACTTGGTATAACATAAGATTCCACACAAGAACTAGCTTGGTTTCTCTGCCATTCAACAAAGTCCCTCTCCGGTCCTCACGATAACGATGGGGAAAGCCCAGCGACGTACAACAGAGTAGGGTGGAGGGGAGCAGGACATGGACGGACGGGAGGACACACACACAGCAGTCATGAGCACGTGCTGAGGAGGACAACCATTCCCACTGGCCTGTTTCTCTGCAGACCAAGGACAGGCAGGCGATCAAATCAAAGTCCTTGTTTGAGGGGAACTAGGTCCTGGGGCAAGAGAAGCAGCATGAGGGGATGTGCGAACACACCCCAGCCTAGATGAGGAAGTGGGCTGGTGCTTCTGCAGGCGGGGCAGAGAGGAACTGTACCAGAAACAGAAGGCAAGGCAGTGAGGCCCTGCTCGGCTGCTGGAGAACGCAAAGGCCGGAGGCAGTTCTAATGAAATAAAACACTCTGATGGTCAAATGGTCACATCATGTACTGGTGCTAACTGAGCCATCATATTTGGAAGGAAATTTTGTTTCTTTTCTCTGTGGTCAGACAAAACTCAGGCCAAGTTTTTCTTTGTTTTTCTCAGAGCATCTGAGTAAAAGTCTTTAATAAAACCTGAACTTCTAAACATGCAATTTATTTTCTTAACAGGTTAATTTTGTATATGGATGAATTTCAGGCTCTCTCTTTATTTTTTTTTAACCAAAGCTGCAAGGTATTTTTTTTAGCTCGTAAAGTATTAAATTATTGGAATTTTTGGCTTAAAATATTGTATGATCTGATCACCCTTAAAAACAGGATTACTTATTGAATCATGGCTTAAAGTAGGGCAAATAGTAAGTGCCTTTTATTAAAAACTCAAATGGGCAGGTGTTAGGTTGTCTGGGCTCTCTGATAGGTAACTAGGTCCAAAATTCCTTAGAGAGCTCAGTTGGCTCTCATGGACCTCCTGGGCTTGGGCTACTCTCAGGCAACCACAGTGTCTGAATGGAGAGACAAGCAAATTAGGTGTCCTCTCTATGGGCTGAGGACCAGTTTCCCCAGTGCAGGAGCCCATGCCGGACACAAGCCTAAAATATGACTTAACTCTGGGCCTGGACAGCACTCTCTCATGGGTCTAAAATGACAGGAACGGGACATGTGGGCTGTGTAGCACAGATCTAGAATTCCTTAGTGAGTCCAAGTGTTTCAGAACCAAGTATAATTTGGTAAGCTATTTGCCTCCAAACCTGTTTTACCCTCCCTGCAGTGAAATGATGCTCCTAATTTAGACAGTCACTGCTGTAAGTGACCCATGCCTACAGGTGCTCGATAAAGATTCCAGATGACGCTCTTTCTAGCAGCACCCCTCTTCTACTCAGTTCCATTTCCTGCTTTTAGAGACCTCATTTCCCCCCTGTGTAATTGTCAAGAATCTTTGGATTTTAAACCTGGAGGGCACCTTTAAGATCTTCTGACCCAGAACTTTCATTTTTTTCAAATGGAGATTCTGAAGCCCAGAGAGGGAGCTGTGGTTTGCCTGAGTTCTTACAGTTGATGGGCAACAGAGCTGGACATACACTTCTCAGCTTAATTTTCTATTATGCACTGCCTCACAGCAGGGAAAACCAAAACCAAGCCAAATTCCTTGAAAGCTGAAAATATCTGTCAACCCTGCAATCTATGGGTGAGGACTTAGACTAGACATGGCAAAGAATCTGGGGGTGGGATGGGACTGGGCACTTCTTGAGAGAAAATGAATGTAGGTAACTTTTGCCTGTCAAAGCATGTGCTCCTCCATCCCAAGTTTTAGTTCTCCCCATTCCATATCCTTTTTAGGTCATTTCTGGATGACCATTTTCTGTGGAGAATTTGGGGGAAGGCTGTCCACCAGAGCAGCAAATACTCACTGTTTATGGTACCTGCTAGTGCATTAATATTATTCAGTCCAACAGTGGCTCCAGCCAGTCCTTGCAGAGTCCCAAGAGAGGTCAAGGAATTCATGGCTGCACCAGCAGTGGAGTTGGGGGTTGAAGCAGCCACTGAAAAACAAAGGAGAAAGGAGAGAAAGTACAAGATGAGTGCAAGCCAGAGGGCCTGGGAGGTAGTCTGCCTCATCACAGGAAGTGACGAGTTGCTTTGTCACCGTAATCCATAATCCTCCCTTGAGTTTTTGGTGTGAAAGACAAATGGGATACAATCATAGCAATTTTGACATTAGATCTGCTGGTTAAAAAGATCATCCTAGTGGGCTGGAGTGATGCTCAGTGTTAGAGGGGGTGCTTCCCGTGCACCCTGGGTTCCATCCCCAGCCCCCACCCACACGCGTCATCACCATAGTGGCCCTGTTGTCAATGCAGTGAACATGCTCACTGCTGGTTAGGAGGGAATCTTTTGTGACAGGGAGGCCTGTCATTTTGGGTGATCTTCCATTATTTCCACTTTAGGAGAGCCTCGTCCTGTTAGCTTTCTTGTCAGCCAGCCTGCAAATCACTGTAACAGAAAAGGCGTAGAGATGGGGGAATAAAATGGCAATTCTTGGCTTTCTTGTCCCAATGGATTTGCCTCGTCTGGATATTTTATATCAATGGAGTAATAAAATGTGGTCTTTTATGATTAACTTCTTTCACTTTGCATAGAGTCCTTTTCAAGGTTCATCTGTGTTGTGGCATGTACCTGTACCTAGTTCACTTTCTGCTGCTGAGTTATATTCCATTTTGTGACTAACTTTTCTTTTGTTCATCCGTTCATCAGTTATGGACCTTTGGGTTGTTTCCACTTTTCAGCATTGTGAATAATGATGCTATGAATATTTGGGTTCAAGTTTTTATGTAGACATGCATAGTTTTAATTCTCTTGAGTACATACCTAAGATTGGACATGCTAGGTCATATGATAAACATATTTTTAACATTTTAAGGAACTATCCAATGTTTTTCAAAGTGGCCTTCCAAAGGTTCCACCCCCCCCAAAAAAAATGGTTTCCCAAAGTGGTTTTCCAGAGTAACTTCCTTTTGCACTTATGATTGCTTCTCAAAGTAATATTTCAAGTGCCTTATATTTGTATGGGTTTGTAATCTACTGGCCTTTTTTTACATACAGCGTTTCACCTTATGGTAATGGAGGTCTGGCTAAACTTGATTCTGACAACTGCTAAAAGAAGCACTTGGACTGGGTGTAGTGGCACACACCTGTAATCCCAGTGACTCAGGAGGCTGTGGCAAGAGGACTGAAGTTTGAGGACAGCCTCAGCAACTTAGTGAGACTCTGTTTCAAAGAAAAAAAGGACTGGGGATGTAGCTCAGTGATAAGGTGCTTCTGGGTTCAATCCCCAGCACCAAGAAAAAAAGCAGCACTTGGTCCACTTCCAGCTGTGAAATGCCAAGCATGTGAACATCCTTTCCATCTAGCATCTAGGACAGCTAGAAACTTTGTCCATCCCCCTTGAGTGTTCCTGCCCACTGCCTTCTGAGACTGCAGAGCTCTGCTTAAAAGGCACCTTGCTTACAGTTCCTTAAAAAATGAATTCCCCACCTTGTCAGATTTCTGTTCATGAAAGGCACTGACTTCTGACATATATTGTTTTTTTTTTAACACAAAAATGTAAAAGAAATTTTATAAAATCAAGCCAATGTTTCTGGTCCTCTCATATTATGAAATTTTTCAAACATACACAACAGTGGAAACAAAAACAAAACAAAATGCTATAAACCCACATCCAGGCTCTGGAATGTTCAAGAGCCAATCTAACCCTTTCTGTAGATGTATTTTAATGTACATTTTAGACCTTACATCACCTCACTGATACATACTTCAATATGCAGTTCTAAAACTTATGGACTTTTTGTTTTAAAACCCCAAACTATTATTGGCATAACAAAATTAGCAATAATTTCTGGGCTTCACAGATGGAGAAAAAATTTGGTGAGCTGGAAAACAGATTTATGGAGATTATACATCAGTGAGAAAGAGAAAATATGGGAGATAAATGGTATGGAATAGATCTAACATGTGTCCAGTTGAAGTTCCTGAGGGAAAAGAGAAAATGGGAAGAGTAATATAAAAAACATTAATGACCAAGAACTTTCCAGAACTGATACCATTCCCCCCAATCCACATATTCAGAGATCCCAATAATTCCAAGCAGGGAAAATAAAAATGAATCATGGATGCAACATAGTGAAAGATGAAGAACACCAAAGATGAGGAAAAGATCTTTAAAATGGTCAGGCAATAAACAAAACAAAACAATCCTCAAAGGAACATCATTAGCCATCTCAATACCCAGCATTTCACTATTAATAATGGAAGGCAGAGTGCAGTGATGTACTGAGATAAATAAACCATCAACCTTGAATATTCAAAAATAAATATTCATCAACATTTGCCCATCAAATTCTCTCAAAGTTACCTAATATGCTTATATACCCCTTAAATTTTACATTTTGATCAGTTTCTCACTTCTTTTTTTTTTTTTTAAGCATTTATTTACGTTTTCTTTTTTTTTTTTTTTCTTTTATTTACTTATTGATTCATTGAACACAAATGGAGTACAGCTATTGTTTCACTGGTTGTACACAAAGTACTATGTATGGTTATTTTTCCTAATCAGTTGCCTTTTCATTTTCAACTCCTTTTAAATGGTATTAATTGTTCTTCCTTTCTGTTGCTTGCTAGTAATTCCACCATCTGAGGTTTTGGTGGCTACAAATATGATGTCTAACTATGTCTGCTGCTTCTTACTTTCAGTCCATGGTTTACTTGTGTTTTGTGATTTTTTGTTGCAAGCTTAAATATCTTGGAACATTATTTCTGGGAAGTGTTTGAGGCCTGGGTTGAAGACAGGCCCTTTTGGGGATGCTTTATGCTTGATTCTGAAAGGAGGACAGGACAAGCTGGGGACCTCTTCAAATGGCTTGAAGATTTTTGACCACCCAGATAAAGCTGGGTTGCAAGCTCATGTGGTGTAATAATTCTCGGGGAGATACGCCCCTAGCTGTCCTCAGCACAAGTTTTCAGACAGGCACGTTTCTTTTTAGTTTCCTAAAGGGAAATATTTCCTGTTTCTCTTACACTAAAAGCTTAGCCTTTTGGTGTTTCAGATGTGTAGGGGGATGGTCTCCCATTAGATACTGAAGTAGGCTCTGGACTCTTGTGTATCACTTAGGAACATTTGAGAACTGATGCTCAAGTTTCTGATTTGTTAAATGTCCTTAAGGTGAAAGGCATCTTCCAAGTGCTACTCACTTCTCTGGGCTGCCTCTTCTACTTCATCACTGATATCTGGGTATTCTACTAATTTTTGAGTTGTTATTGTGATTAAAAATATTCATAACAATAACTCATTATACATTTCAGTTTTCTTCAGTAGAAGGGTCTTTCTGATAACCTTGTCCACCTGAACTGCCAGAAATACAAGTTGTCCCCCACGTGCCATTTGATGTCAGTCTGCATGTAATAGTCCTTATGAGATTGCTGGGCCAGTGAATAAGTGGGTAAAGGCTATCCCAAAAGCATATTTGGATTCTAAACCAGTAATACAGACTTGGAAAAATTCACACAGTTTTAAGTGACACCAGAGAAGCACTTCTGGAATGGCAGTATAAAGACATCTCAGGATCTTGTCCCCAGTGAAACAACCATAACTGGTGAAAATTATAAAATTCAATTATTTAAAAGTCTCTGACCATTGTCCTAAGTGCATATACAGAAAGATATTTTTCCTAGGACAACTTACCAAAGCTCAGTAAGAACAGAAAATTTGTGGCACTGGAACCATAACAGGTTCCCTTACCTGGTACCACCTCTCCCCTACCTTCCTGAAGCTCAGTAAAGTGGAAGCTCTACTCTGGGTGAGTTTGACCAAGAAGACAAGTCAGGCCCTTTAAAGAGGTCCCCAGCTTGTCCTTTCCTCTAGTACCCTTCAGAATCAAATGTAAAGCATCCCCCAAAGGGCCTATTTTGAACCCAGGCCTCAAAGACTTCCCAGAAATAATGTTCCAAGGTAGTTAAACTCACAATAAAAAGTCACAAAACTCAGCTCCAAATCTACGGTTGTGGTTCTTCCAGGGAAGAGCAGCACTCCAGACCTCACTGAACTAGTTTTGCTAAGCAAACAAGAAGCCAGTAAGGAGGGGGTGGAGTGGGTGAGGAGGATTAGTATCCAGAATTGCTATGATACATTATCTAGAATGTCCAGTTGTTAACAAAAAATTATATACATGCAAAGAAACAAAGTGTGATCTGTACAGAGGAAAAAGTAGACAAAAGAAAGTGTTTGAGAGGGCCCAGATATTGATATTAAATCAGCCATTATAAATATTTTCAAAGAACTGAAGGAAATCAGCTTAAAGAATTAAAGACATGTTGACAATGTTTCATCATCAAAGAATATTAACCAATACAGAAATTATTAAAAGAAAACAGAAATTCTAGAGCTGAAAAGCAAAGAATTGAAATGAAAAAGTCACCATGGGGCTCAATAGTAAGTATGAAATGGCAGAAGTGTGAGTGAACTTTGATATTTATAGATCTTGAACATTCTGAAGAACAGAAAAAGAAAAATGAAGAATTTCAGAAATGGGGCACACCAGTAAGCACACACATGTATACACGTAATGCATATACCAAAAGGAGAGGGAAGAGACCAGAGAAAATACATGAAGAGACAATGGCCTATACTTTTCCAAATTCAATGAAAAAAAAAAATCAACACATGCAAGAAAACCAATAAACTCCAGATAGGATGAATACAAAATGCTCTATACCCAGGCACATGATAGTAAAAGTGCTGACAGTTTTTACTATCTTGAAAGAAACAAAAGGATAATAAAAGACTACTCATGTACAAGGGAATCCCAAAAGTTTCACTGCACACTTCTCAGTGCAAACAATGTCAGTACACAGTAGGATACAGAGTGCTGAAAAGAAAAAAAAAACCTGCCAATTAAAAATTATATCAAGGGGCTGGGGATATAGGTCAGTTGGTAGAGTGCCTGCCTCACAAGCACAAGGCCCTGGGTTCGATCCCTAGCACCCCCCCCCAAAAAAAAATTATATCAAGCAACTGAAAGACATTCCTAGATGGGGGAAGGGGACAAAATTCATTGCCAGTAGACCTGCCTTACAAAAAATAATGAACTTCTTCAGGCTGAAAGCAAGTGATTCCAGACAGTAATATGAATGCACACATAAAAAACCCCACCAATATAAGCAATTATTTAATTATAAGGGTATAATTACAGCTTTCTTCTTAACTAATTAAAAATTTGGTTGACTAAAACAACACATGATTGTATCGGTTGGTGTGTGACACACTGAAATGCATACATTTGACAATAACAGCACAAAGGAGGTGGATGGGTGACATAGTATTGGAGCAAGGAAAGACACCAAAGGTAACTTGAATCTACAGGAAGAAATAAAGAGAAACAGAAATTGGAAATAAGAAGTTTATATACATGGACTTTAAATAAAATATGCACTTTCTCTCCATTATTCTTTGTTTCTTCAAAAGACATAAGATTTTATAAAGTAGTAAATATAGCATTATGTTATTGGGTTTTTAATATAGAGAAGTAATATGTAAATAAATAATAGCATAAAAAGGGTGGAAAAGAATTACACAGGAGGAAGATTTCTATATCTTGCTGAAATTAATATAAACTGGAAGTAGATTCTGGTATGTTTTGATAGAACCCCCAGAATAACCACTAAGGTAATAAATTTTAAAAACATCGAAAAAAATCATAAAATTTTATACTAGAAAACATTTACTTAATGTAAAACAAAACAACAAAGGAAGACTAGACAAACAGAGAAAACAGAAAACAAAAAGTAAAATGGCAGGCATGAATTCAACCATACTCTTTTTTTGCGGGGAGAGGGCATGGGGTAATGAACTCAGGGGCACTCAACCACTGAGCCACATCCCCAGCTCTATTTTGTATTTTATTTAGAGATAGGGTCTCACCAAATTGCTTGCACTTCGCTGTTGCTGAGGCTGGCTTTGAACTTGCCATCCTCCTGCCTCTGGAGCTGCTGGGATTACAGGCGTGTGCCACTGCCTGGCCTCAATTTTTTTCTTTTCTTTTTTTTTTTTTTTGTACTGCGGATTCAACCTAGGGGTGCTTAACCTCTTAGCTACACCCCCAGCCCTTTTTATTTTTAATTTTGAGACAGGGTTTCACTATGTTGCTTAGGCCTTGCTAAGTTGCTGAGGCCTTGAACTTGTGATCCTCCTGCCTCAGCCTCCTGAACTGCTGGGATTATAGGTGTGCACTACTATGCCCAGCATAAGTTCAACCATATTCAGAAAAGCATTAATCAAAAAGCAGGTATTTTCTTAAAAGCATTAACCATAAATTCCAAAATAAGATCCAATTCTGCTGACTAAAGGAGACACACTTAAGAATCCAAGATATAAATAGGGCTGGCGATATAGCTCAGTTGGTAGAGAGCATGCTTCACATGCTCAAGGCCCTGGGTTCAATCTCCAGCACCACAAAAATAAAGATATAAATAAATAGAAAATATACATGGGCCTCCACTTGTGATGAGATTACATCCCAATAATCCCATAATAAATTGAAAATATTATAATATCAGAAATGCACCTAATCCACTAGCCTACCTACCCCTAGCTTGGCAGCATGGGACACTGTGGAGGACCAGAGCTTCTCCTAGCGATCGTGTGACTGACGAGGAGCTGGGGCTCACTGCCACTGCCCAGCACATGAAGAAGAACTGTGCCACAAAGTGCTAGTCAGAAAGGGATCAAAATTCAAAATCTAAAGTGGGCGTTCCACTGAATCCACACTCCTTTCAAACCATTGTAAAGTGAAAAAAATCTAAGTTGAACCATCGTAAGTCTGTTAAAGGATGGAAAAACACACACTATGCCAACAACAACGACATGTTGCTCGGTGGCCATATTAATATAAGACTGATATAGTTTTGGAGGAAAAAACTGGGTCAACTTCTTGCATTACAAAGGAGCTTAATATACTGTCACGAAAACCTACATTTCATTAGGGCAAAGGAAAATCACAAGGAAATCTGTCCTGA
The DNA here is from genome assembly GCA_020662805.1 of Glaucomys volans. NCBI lineage: Eukaryota > Metazoa > Chordata > Mammalia > Rodentia > Sciuridae > Glaucomys > Glaucomys volans. Next base: position 2,515,987 of record JAJEJO010000088.1, on the reverse strand, counting down.
TGAAATGTAGCTAGTAAATTGACTCCAGTGCCCATGTGCAGCCAGTCAGAAAATGCTTATTTGTTCGGGTTTCTTTTTTTTTTCTTTTCCTTCCTTAAACTCTTCATTCAGATCTAAGGGAAGGGAATGAACAAGACAGGCTGAGGAGATGAGATATTCCTCAAACGGCACAAAAATGAAGAGGAAGCAAACTGCAAACTAGAATGAGGTGAGGAAATTGAGGTGCTAGATCGTCTGAGAAGCATGACAAGCTCTGTTGGTGTCAGACAGCCCTGGACTTGGCTGCCACTCACACCAGTGAGGCAAAAGTGAGGTGCCAAAGCATGAAGAGCAACAGCTGAGGAAGGCCTGCTGGCCAGCCAGTGACACCACCTTCCTCCCAGCAGCCTGTCCGAAGGACCTGCCACTGTGCTGCTGCTGGAGCAGTCACTGAAATTGCTGGCGACACCAAATGTATGTCAGGGCTTTATTCTCCATCTGCAGCTCACTTTGTGCAGAGCCTCACTCTTCAGCAGAGACCTTATTAGTCTTGAATCCTCTGTACTGCCACGTGGGAAGGGCACCCTGCTTCTGGTCCATGGTGAGCAGAAGCACCATGGAGGCATTGCCATTGCTGACAATGGCAGGAAAAAGAGCCCAGGTTGGCCCCTCAGCTACTGAGAAATGAGCTGTAGCCCCATGTAAGTAACCCAACTACTGCGCTTCAATGGAATCTTAAAACCAAAAACTGGAGGTAAGATTGTGAACTGTTCTTCCAAACTTTTCTGCTTCATTGCTTTTTAATGGATGCTTAAAAAAAAATGAATACCTTCTAATTCAAAGTGTCATCATGAGGGTTCAGTAAGGTGGTCTGTGTGAACTTGGTACAGCATCTGACACTCTTTGGAGGCTGAGGTCTTCATCAGTTACTGGAGACAGGACTATGAGGGATGTGTTTCATTCAACAACAACTTGACTTTTCAGACGGAACATATTCAGTTACTGATGACTTCATGGCTCTTTATCACCTACACCTCCCAGGAAACCACACAGAGAATCCATGTGCCAGACTCTATGCCCCTCTTCTTATGCCATCCACACCAGGAATCAGGAACCCACAGATGCTGCACGCTACTACTCTCATCCAGAGATAAAACGTCACAGGAAGGAGACTTCTCAGTGGCCCACTCAGAGGTGAGAGAAAAGGAGCTGAATGACAGCCCATCTGGTTGGGCTCACAGCTCATTGCTACGGTTTTGATGTGAGGTGTCCCCCAAGAGCTCATGTGTGAGACAATGCAAGAATGTTTACAGGTGAAATGATTAAATTATGTTAGCCATGACCTGATTAATAGATTAATCCAGTTAACTGGATGGTAAGTATAGGCAGGTTTCGGGAAGTGGCTGAAGGAGGGGGTATGCCTTTGGGGTTTATATTTTGTCCCTGGTAAGCAGAGCTTTCTGATTCCTGGTTACCATGTTCTCAGCTGCTTTCCTCTTTTACATCCTTCTGCCATGGTGTTCTGCCTCACTTTGGGCTCAGAGCTATGGAGTTGGCCAACTGTGGACTAAATCTCTGAAATCTTGAGCCAAAATAAATTTCCTCCTCTAAGGTGTTCTTGTCATATCTTTTGGTCATAGTGATTTAAAGCTGACTAAAATACTCATAGATGGTTTCTCGGGTCCTTCAGGTCTATAACATAGGTTTGAAGAAGAGGGCGTGAAAGTGGTACTCTGCCTGCTTTTATGTGGACAATTTGCAGGTGTCATGGTGACCAGCAAGATGGAGAGGACTCCTTAAAGAGACACGTGAAGCTTATGGCCATGGAACAGGCCTGGGTTTAGGTGCTGTGGGAGAAGTGGAGGCTTAGAAATGCAGTGGGTCATTTTGTCACTGAAAATAACATACAAACTTGAGGTCTGTTTATGTCTTTGTTTCCTATTTATTTAAAAACCCAGGGAGACTAGCTATAGGAACAGTTCTGAACATAGCTTCTCACCTCTTATTATGTTACTGTTGGGAAGACCCAGTAGAAAGATGAAGAGAAGGTGAATAACAGGACAGAGAAGAATTAAACCTGAGACTAAGAAAAAGTAACTAGATGCAGTGCCTTAAAACGAGAAGGCTCCATGTCCTCTGTATTAATGGACTGTACTTTGAAAATTCACCCTAACTTGAATCTCACTTGGAAAAAGATACCTCAATTGCTTATTTAACTACTTTTAAGAACCTTTTGATTTTTAATAAGCTGTTTAAACCAAACAAAAAACTAAAATTCGTCATGTAATTTTTAAGTATTTGATTGAGATTGGTTAAGAGTTCAACAGATGCACAATAGAGAAAAGATCCTAGGTACAACAGAAAGAGACAAATTAAAGGCCACCAACACACATATTTTCCTATTTCAGTCTTGGCACACTGACAAGAGGCTGTCTTAGTAACTGCATTCTGCCCACCTAAAAGTCCCTTCAGTCTCCACGGAGAGCTGTGTCCTCTATTTTCTCACTGAAACTACAAAATGCTCAAGGAGCCTTTCAGGAGAAGGGTGGTATGCAAATCACCCAAAAACCCCTGTTAGCAGAATGCCACTCCCTCGAGACAAGGGTTTGTAGAAGCCAGCTCAGAGGATGCAATAGGGGAAGCAAAGCCTGCTTCATCTGTTCACGCTGGCAGTGAACATTTGCCATATGTTGCATCTGTCACCTGCTTTCTCACTGGTTAAAACCTGTCCAGCCATCCAGAGATGTTCTAACCAGCAGGCTAACCAGGAAAGGAAATGAACAACTGAAAGCCAGGTCAGACAGAGCAGACAGAGCCTGTGCTCTTTTGTGAAAGCTCTGGTGGTGTCAGAGCATGTGTGGAGCCAGGTGGGCGAGGGAGGTCAGTGGTGAGAATATGCCTGCTTTGAGCTGATCACAGAACTTTTTTGCTCATCTGACCAGGTTAGTTCACTGTTGGAAAAACAGCAAGTGATCCCCAAAGTGATCCCTATTGAGAGGACAGGATGGTTTCTTCTCCTCAGCTGTGGCCTGTTTTGGATGAATAATACAGTCAGAAGAGCTTCTTGGCTCAGGTCAAAACTGTAGGTGACGGACTGGGTGCCTGTGTCATTTGGCCCCTTCCTACACAAGGTTCTTAAAAAAGAAAGAAAACAGTGCTAGAAGATCACTGGGAATAATGACTGTCCAATATCTCAAACAGCTGAGCACTGGACCCACCCAGCCAGTGCAGGTCCTGGTTTCTCTTCCCTAATCCCTCTCAGTAATAATATTTGTCAGATATATTCTTTCACTGCACATGGGATCTTCCCAGGTAGCCTGTGAACTAGACAGGAATCCTTACCTCCACATCCAAGACTCCAAATGCTCAATGGATTGACCCAGTGCATAAGCGAGGGCTCAGATGGAAGCCAGTACTCCCGCTGTGTGCATGAGGCCTACGTGGGAGGCCACACAGCTTCTGCCATTGAGATGTATGACAGCTGTGGTGAAAATGTTCCTAAAGCAGCCCAGATAACAAGCTTCACTCATCTTGCCTTATAGAGAGTTTGATTTGGGGTTAGAATTGCTCTGCGGTGCAGTATGCGCCTTGCATACAGAGGGCTCTGGGTTCAATCCCCCAGTTCCAATAAAAGGAGTATGTCAGGTCACTTGGTAAAGAAGAAGGAAAATGCCAGATGGAATTAAAGTTGCTTATCAGCTGATCTTGAGATAGAGATATTATCTGGGATTGTTCATGTGGGTTCATGAGTGGAAGAAGGAATTAGAAGAGAAAAATCCAGAGAGGAATGACTGAAAGCCTGGACTTCACTAGCATGAGAAGGACTTGGCCCAACATCGCTGGCTCTGAAGGTAGACGAAGGGGCCGGAAGCCAAGTCAAGTTGGTGGCCTATAGAAGTTGGAGAGGGCAAGAAAAGGAGTTGTCCCCTGGCACCTCCACAGGGATGCTGCCTGTGGACACTGAACGAGCGGAACAGTGAGAATATAAATGTGTGTTGTTTGAAGCAACTAGGTTTGTGGTCATTGGTCACAGCAACTGAAAACTAATAAATTCTCCAGTTCACTCCAAGAATAAAGCTGCTGTCTTTCAAGTGCTTACCATGTGCTAGCCATTAGTTCTAAGCACTTTACACATATCATCTCATTTAGTTATCCGTAATTATCCCGTCGTTAGAGCAAGTCATGGAAGGTCGCACCACTGTAAGCGGCAGAGCCAGGATTTAAACAGCCGCCTGGCTCCAGAGTTGACACTATGCTGATATCGAGCTGAACATCCTACTACCTCTTGGATCAATCTTGTGGCTACTTTAGAGATTGATTTACAGAAGCTGTGAACTTGAAATCATCCAGATCCACCTTTGATTTTTTGGCTCTGTTGCTTCCAATCTGCAATCTGCCCAATTTAGCTGAAGCTCAGAATTAATCACATAGTGGGAGTAACGTGACCTACCTGAGAATGGACATGAGAACTGAACGAGGTGGCACTGATGGAGAAACATTTACTTAGTCTATCCAAAGGGGGAGGGTCTGGTCATACTGTCCTACAAGGAGAAGTTGTTTTTTCCCCTCATTCTGCAACACCTGAAGATTCAGCACCCCTCCTCTCTTGCCAAGAGACAACTGCATGGATGATGACAAATTCTGCAGCTTTTATTATTATTCTGGTCAACAGGAAAGCCAGTGGGTACGTAGAATCTCAAAAGCATCCAGAAGAGGGTGACCAGACATGAAAGTCAAGTTGAATGAGAGAAAGTTGATAAAAAGATAAGCTTTAGCTCAGAAAGAAGACTAAGGGAGGAACCAGTCTTAGGTCCTGACATCAAAAAGATTCTTTGTAGCTCAAGAGACCAAAATTGGGATCAGCGATGGAAGTTATAAAAAGGTAGATTTCAGGTCAATATAAAGGAGAATTGTCTGAGAACAGGAGGCTTCTAAAGTGAGCTGAGCTGCCTCAGGGGAGCACTGCTCCTGTTCGTGGGAACAGGAAGACAGAGGCCCTGGAGAGTCACACATTAAGGGGTTTCTGCAGACCCCATGCTAAGCTTGGTGGCCTCGGTGGGCCCATCAGCCTACTTTTGAAAAGCTCATTGTTTTCACTAGTGCCGACTTGCAGGGAAAGCGAGGACTCCAGGAAGGCAGAACTTTGTGAAGGGGACAGTCTTCACTGCCCATGTGAAACTGAAAAATGTGAACACCTAGCTCAATTAGAGACTGAGGAACAAGGGAGCCATGTAAGTACGAGGCCCATTGTGCACCTCAATAGCTCCCAATCTCCTGTCCCAGGGACACCCATCCAGCACCTGCCATGCTGAGCACACCTGACTTAAATCCTAAGTGACCAAATCATGGAGAAAAATGACCTCGATGAAGAAGGCAGACTTGTGTAAAACCTCTCTAAGCCATGGCCAGGGCTGCTGCGATAACGCTGATGGCCATTTGGGTGGAATGTTGTCTGCTGGGTCAGGTGCCACACTGTTTTGGGGGGCACCATAACCATATATGAATTTCATGGTGAAAGGTCATTTTTTTTTCCAGATTTAGTGGAAGCACTTACTTCCTCTGGCTCACCAAGCCCAGCTGAGCTGAATCTCTGGTTGTGGGGCTGAGGAATCTGACCTTATCAAGCCCTCTAGGTGCTTCTCTTGCACACTATTATTTGAGAGTCATTGGTCTCAGGGATGTCTGGTGCAGTTCCATCAATTTCCCTTAAGGCAAGGTGAAAAACTGAGCTGGAGACATGAGGAAGTGAGAGATTATAGAGAGAGGTAAGGTTTGGTTTGTGATGGCAAAGAGGAAAATTTACTAGGAGGCAGGTGAAACACTATATAAGAATATGAAGTTGTGGTTCTCTTCTACATACTACACAAACCAACCAACCCTAACAATCCAGAAGCAAAGCTTCCCAGTGAGCAGGAATGTTGCCTGTTTTATTCCCTAGAATCTGCAAGACTCACTGACACACAGAGGCACTGATTAAGCATTTGCTGAGTGAATGAGTAGAAGGAGATTCTTGTGCAGGCCGAGGCAGTGGATGGGCCCCCTTACCTAGCATGCTCAGGATGAGGCCACTTTGGCCAGGCGAGGGTTCTGGTTTCACCTCATGCTGCAGCCTCACCGGAGGGCTCCTAACCCTACAGCTGAGGCTGGGTTTGTTGCAATACTTACTCTCTCTGCTCCTACGCCCCAGAAAGTGTGCATATTGTTAAAAATAGACCTGCTGAAGCCAGCTGCTGCCTTGGTGTCACTGGAACAAGGCCAGAAACACCCCTCCTTGTGACATAACTTACGCAGAGTGACTGGACATCCATTCTCAGCTTCCAAGCTGCCACTTCTGTGCACAGGTAGGAGCAGGGGCACAGCCAAATCAAAGGTCATTCTTGATGACGCCACCTTCCCTGTCACTTGAGCTGTCATCAGGAATAGACAGAATAAACCTCCATTTCTGACTCATATGTGAGAAGGCCGGGTGAGGACCTGGGTTCCCAATGTGGGGTGAGCTATCCCTTCACACTCTGAAGAGGCAGAGCCACCACAAAAGTCAGAACAGTTGGCCATGAAGGGACCATCAGCCTCACATTTACCACCTCCTCACTCATGACCTTTTCCTACATGAAGAAATCCCCCTGTCCTTTATCCACCTATTTGCAGGTCAGGCCTACCGTAGGTCTATCCCAGGAAGGACCTTGCTTTCTAGGGACCAAATAAGTTAATTTCCTCATCCTAACCTTCCTCCCCACTTTCCCCAGACAGCAAGAGATTTTTCTTTGAAGCTGCACAAAACAACATTAACACAAGACAGCAAGAATGCGCCTTCAGTGCATTCATTAACCACTTCCCACAGAATAATTAGATGGCGAGAGCATAGTGGTTTTGTGGTTGAGGAAATAAAATAACTGTAAACACAGAGAAAACTGCCTGTATCTACTAAACCTACTCAGGACACAAGAGCCTGCGGTTGCTGTTTTGCCTCAGATGAGCTTGGAATCTGTATTCCAACAGTGCAGGAAGATTGTAAGGAGGTGGAATAATCATGCGATGACACAGAAACTATGATTATTAACTAATCACAACCCTAGGGCATTAACAAAATGCAGAGTGTCTCTTCTCCCATGGGGCCTAATTATTCTACAATAACCACACCTCTCATTTTAGTTTATTCCCTAAAAGACTTTTTATGGGGAAGGAGAAAGGGAGTGGCGACAGGGTAGGAGACTGTGTCAGCAAGTGTTGTTGAAGGTTCTGAGCTTGTGATCTCACTCTTTGACAGTCTAATAGGATAATATATCTTATCCCATAAACATCTGTACTCTTTTTTCAATACCCACTTCCAATTCACAAGAAAATTGGTAAGGAACTTGCCTGGTGTGATATTGGTCCAGATGGGACATTACTATTCTCCAGAAGATTGGTGAGAGAAAAGTTCAGGGTCTAGAGGACTAATTAATATATATATATATTTTTTTTTCTTTTTTTTCCTTTTTCTGTGGTGCTGGGGACTGAACCTAGGGCCTTGTGCATGTGAGGCAAGCACGCTACCAAATGAGGCAAATCCCCAGCCTGATAATATATTTTTTAATGTCCAAAATAGTTGTATTGTTTTCTTCACTTTAATTTTCACTTTCAAATGCTTGTTGGAACTCTCACTAGTTAATATTTCTGAGAAAGAAATCTACTTCATTAGCTGTCAATAAACCAGGGCACCTTCTGTACCTGACCTTATTGTGGGCTGTCCCAGGCCCATGAAGACACACTTAAGAATAAAAAAGTGTAATTGGGTGCCCCAAGTTTGAGTCAGTTTATGTACACCCAGGTCTAGTAAGAACGAAGCAAAGGAAAGAAAATTGAACCTGTTTTCACTTCTGATGTTTGCTTATGATTTAGCAAAATAAAGTGTACCCTTCTCTTTAGCTGGCCCAGGTATTTATTTTTACAGATGTCATGGGTACAGATTAGAAAAAATGTTGATCTCCTTACAAGATTGAGAACATGTAAATGGAAAAATCCAGAATTATAATTCTAGTTTCCTAGGAATCCTTGCTCTGGAATATTCCATAGATTAGTGGAAGTGACTATCATCTCACCTGCCCCTAAAGACCTGCACTCTGGACAAACCATTACCCCTGTAGGCCTGTTTTTCTAGTTGGGTCCTGGATAGATTACCTTGAAGATCCCTGTCCCTATAAAATCTGGTGATGTGATCAGGCTCCAGCTTCTGCAGAGGTGTGAGAAGAGCAGGCCATGTCACTGGTGTCTTGGACTACCTGCCTGAAGCCTGGCCTTCCTGGGGTGGACTGCCACATGGACAGAATGCTTTCCAGGAGGCAGATTTTCCTCTGCATAGAATGATTCCAAGGTTAGCCAGCGGTCACCTTGCACAGTCCTGGATTTGGAAGGCCGCAATGTGGGCTTCTGGGCTTCAGCATGCACTTTGCCTGAGCTGTGCCCCTACCAGTGGCCTGCACAGAGCACATGTGTGCTGCCTGAAATGAAAACAACTCCCAGGGGCCTGAGCACCTGATGCTGAAACCTGCCTGCCATGGCCATCTTGCTCTTTTTGATCCAGTAGTACTGTCTTGTCTCTAGGAAGGAGGGGCGCTGGTCCTCTAAGTCACATTTCAGGCACGGAAGGTTCACTGCCACCTTGTGCAGCAGCTGAGCTGTTTATGTTCTGCTGTGTTAGGAAGGGTGGGAAGTGTGTGTTCTCCAAAGGCAGCAGATTCAGAGAAAAACAGCTCTGAATTTCACTCCAGTTTTAACCTGCTCTGCAGATCTCCAGAGGAGCAGTATTTAGTACCTCACCAAAATAATGAAATCTTCCCCGTGATACTTTAATATTGTCTCTTAGAAAAAAGCAATTGCTACTGGTCACGATATTTACATTCTCTAGAAAAATAAAATTGTGATTCCTCTGTTGTATTCTGTCGGGGTGCCCACTGGCCAGGGCGTGCTGCATGCTCCGGCGGCTGGCGACCCCCGCGCCCCGGAGCGGAGGCGCGCGTCAGGCCCCTCCGATGGAGGTGCCTCTGGGCCGACCCTGGCGCCTCCGTTCTGCCCGCTGCGCAGGACGTGAAGAGGCGGCGGCATAGCGGCTGTGCACCCGCTGGAGCCATGCTGACGTGGACAGCTACCCCCCCCACCCCACACCTCCCGGAGGGTGGGTGGGTTTGCCCACGGGCAGGATGTCCGTGTGGGGGCCGGGTCCCGAGGCCACGTGAGGAGGCGGCCAGCCCAGACCCCCTCCTCATGTCTCGCCCCCCACGCTGGCCTGTCAGGGTGCCTGGGGCCACAGGCTAATGCGGAAGTCTTCACCATTGGCCAAGACTTCTGCATGCTCAGTGCGTGATCACTGAGTGTCTGGGCTCCGTGCAGCTTGCAGTCCACGAGCTAACCTCGTGGACAGCTCCCTGATTGGTTGCTCCTGCATATATATACTGCACTACTTCCCTGTTGGGGGAGGAAGAAGAAAGATCCTGTAAGGAGATGGCCATCGTGTGAATAAAGCT
>JAJEJO010000088.1:2490349-2506405 GCA_020662805.1 Glaucomys volans | reverse complement strand
GCGGAAGTCTTCACCATTGGCCAAGACTTCTGCATGCTCAGTGCGTGATCACTGAGTGTCTGGGCTCCGTGCAGCTTGCAGTCCACGAGCTAACCTCGTGGACAGCTCCCTGATTGGTTGTTGCTGCATATATATACTGCACTACTTCCCTGTTGGGGGAGGAAGAAGAAAGATTCTGTAAGGAGATGGCCATCGTGTGAATAAAGCTTCTGACCAGCCTACGTGTCGCGTCTCACTGCGGCAGGGATTCGCGATAGTATTCTGTAGATGAACTGTTTCTTAGGCCTTGCTTGTTTGAACCTTGTTTCTAGACTGGTATTTAGATTTACAACCTGTGTGTGATGCGAGTGCCCTTCTGTCTTCATTTCCTGGCATCTCCCCAGGCCAGATGACTTCTTCCTCTCCTTTCAGAAGCTCAGGTGTTCTTTATTATTATTTTTTAAATGATTTATAGAAGATTTATTTAGTTAAGAATATCCATAGTCACCGTTGCCAGACTTATGAGATGGTTAAATGTTTGGTCCAATTTTCCTGGATGAGTTTTTCTTTCCTGTCCTCTCAGCTCCTGAGACTGGGTCTGAAATTGGCATAGACATTTGCTTATCTTGCAGGTCCCACCCATCAAGGAGGCATCTTCAGTGAAGCCAGGGACTTCGGGCCAACCTCTCTGCTTGCCCTGCTGGGTTTTGGAGATAAGTCATATTTGACTGGGTGGGCAGCAGGGATAGAGGGACCAGGTGTGACAGCTTGCACTTTGGAAGCAACATCTGGGCAACCTGCTGCACTGCTGACTTGGATGTTCCCTCTGTTGAGGTTATACTCCATTTAGCCAGCATTTCTTTGGAGTTCTGCACGTCAGCTCAGCTTGTGTGCTGGTGCAAGGGAGAGATGGACAGATAAGACCTGGTGCTGCTCTTGGGGTCCTCCCCTGTGAGCTGACTGACCCCAGCGCTCCCCTACCCTGCTCTCTTCCCATTGCTGTGGGAGAGGGCATGCAAATAGCTTTGCTTCCACCTTTCCAACCTGCCTTTCCCATCTTCAGCATTCACCTCTTACTGGCCTCTTTTTTTCTGGCTTCTTTTTTTTAACCTAGAAATATGTTTATGCTTTCTCCATCTTTAAAAACAAAACCAAGCTGGGGATGTAGCTCAGTGGGTAGAGTACTTGCCTTGCATGTATAAGGCCCTGGGTTCAATCCCCAGCACCACCAAACAAAAGAAAAAAAAGTCTGTGAAAAACAAAACCAAAACTGTCTCCTTCTTGATGATCCTGTTGTTTCAACACTTCTTAAAAATCACCAAATTTTGTGAAAATGTCCTCTATAATTCCTGCCTCCGGTCCTGCGCCCCTTCTCTGGCTGCCTGCAGAGCCAGGATGTCTGCTCCCCCATGCAGTGGAAGGGCCGCTCAGCACTAAGCAACCAGCTCAGCACTAACTGCATGTGACTCTTCTCTACCCTCACCTTCTCCATCCCCTTCCTCATGGCTTCGCTGAAACTGCTACCCAGAAAGCTCCTTTCCACCTCCTGGTCTGCCTGTGTGTCCCACAAGTATAGACAACAGCCAAGGGCTTACATATCCTGTCCCCTCTGTGCCCTGTGGATCATTCCAGCACAGTGACCTCAAGCTTACATTAGGCTGCCTTGCCTCTGCAGCTGAGTCTCAGTGCACCTTTCCAGCTTGTGTCTCTGGGAAACTTGCGGTCAGACTTCTGACTGACTCTCCTTACTCCTGACTCTCCTCTCCACTAGTGAAAACACTACTCCACTGGTCACCCAGACTGAACACGATGATGTCTTCTTTAACTTCTCTCATATTTAATCAGTACCTAAGTCCAGTCACTGACATTCTTGGGGTCAGAATCCTTAAATGGCTCTTATTACCTATTTTAAAAAAGTCCCACTTCTTAGCCATGGTTTTGCAGGTCCTCCATGTTATTACTTTCCAAATATCTCATGCTTGTGAAAACTGAGATGAATTTCCACTTACAGATTAAATTCTTCTTTTGCATGTTGGCGTTTGAAAGTTTTTCCCTTCCATTCCATTTCTACCTGTAAAATCCTACCAATTCTTAAACTTTGGGCTCAACTGTCAACTCGTTTATTAAAATTCCTCCCATTCCCTCAGGACAGAATCTCTCCTGTGACTGGTACTGTGCACCTCACCAGTGTGACTACTGCTGTCCAGCCAGATTTTACAGATTGGTGTATTTTGCTTACTTTTGTGTGTGGCCATTATGTAGCACTTACAGCAGTTGCTGGGGCTTAAAACACAAATAAACTAAACATTTCTACTTGATTGCTTAAAATTCTTCTCAAGTCCTTGTATTATAAACATCTGAGAAGTTGTGACTAGAATCAAGTTTTGTTTTCCCTCCTAATATAAAATACTATTAAGCAATGGCTACATGCTTTTCGCTGGTGCCAGCCATGTTAGTTGCTTGCCCAGCCTCTGCAAGTGGTTTTATCAGACAGCAACATGGATAATTTAGGGGGAATAAAAATCTCAATAATTGTTTGTACTGGACAGAAAACACCCCTGAGCTCACGCAAATGTCACAAGGGGATTTGTCATGCATCTGCTACACGACAGAGGTGGCTGTGCAAAGTGATACTTAAAAAAATGAATCACTACCACTTATCAAAGTGGAGTCCAGTGCCACTAGAAGCAAAAGGAAAACACATGAAGAATGAGAGTCCATATCTGTAAATATTACAAAGCCCACTCAAAACAAAGAGCGATGTGCTGAGTGACAGCCCTGAGAATGCACGACAGGATCTGTCCACCCACAGGATGGGAGGCCCTGGCAGGCAGAGCCTGGGTAGGGGTGGAACCTGCCTGCATCAATCTGAGTGTGGGCTCTGTGGCAAAATATCAATACCACCGCCCCTCAGCTGTGCAGCTTTATTAAGCTTTAAATTAGTTCAGGACTATTAAGAGACTCCAGTCTGCTCTAGGTCAGGGGCATCTCATAAACCTTGGGCTACACATTCACTGTGCAAAGTCACTGTGATGGCAGGAGCTGAGGACCCTCTGGCAGAAGCAGACACTGTAATGAATTAGAGAATTAGCTGTGCTTCTGACTGTTCTGACCAACAGACTTACTTATCATTCTCGTGATGATAAGTGAAATTTAAAGGTAATTCCACATCAAAATTCACAGCATTGGTAGGAGGCTTTAAAACTCCTCTGGTTGGGAAAGTACTGGCATGCTTTCACCCTCCTTAGCAGCAGGATGACCAATGGCAAAGAAATAACCATTTACTAGAAAGACACTCATTCTCAACTCTGTTTAAAAAAGATCTCTGCTGGAGCAGCATTGCATGCCTGAAATCCCAGTCACTTGGGAGGCCCAGGCTGGAGTATCATAAGTTCAAGGTCAACCTCAGCAACTTAGTGAGGCCCTGTCTCAACATGAAAAAATAAAAAGGGGTGGGGATGTAGCTCAGTGATAAAGTGCCCCTGGGTTCAATTCCCAATACCAATCAATCAATCAGTCAATCAATCAATAAAATAACTATAAAAGATCCATGAGTTGTAAATGTTTAAAAACTTGGTTTTCATTTAATGCTTCTGTTGAGAAGGCACAGAGCAGAGGCCAAGTGCATCTCTCTATGCAAACCCTCTCACTTCCTGTCTGTCCCCTGCCAAATCTACTCTAAGGGGAAATGCTACTCGGAGCTCTTTGTTGCTTTAAATGCATAGAAAAAAATGTGAAACTTAAGCAAGAGGCATAAAGAAAGACAAAGAAAGTTCTTTCTCCTTCTTACAAAGCTCTGTCCAATTCACAAAATTTAACAGAGGTATGAGAAAGACTGGTTATGAAAGGGTTTTTTTAAGGGTACAGAAGTTATAATTTACACTTAAAGGTTATTCAAATTATTTCACAGATTCAACTGCAAAAATAAATATCTCACTTTGTTAACTAGTCTGCTTCTGCTCAAGCAAAAACTTAGGAGGGTAGCTAATGAAGGGGGAACTGCCTGTTTTGAGATTGACCTCTTTTCCCCGAAAACAAGCAAGAACAAAAGACAGGCCTTAGGAGACATAGAGGAGAGAGACCCAGGGAGTCTTCACATGCATAACTGGTTCCTGATTAATGAAGTGCCTTATATTTCATAAGTACAGTATAAATAAAAGTACCCCGAGAAGCTAAGTGGGGTCTTGCTGTATCAACAGCTGTGGGCATGCCAGGGCTCTGCAGTCAGCGGTGTGCAGGCAGTTAAGGGTGCTTGTGAAGGAGGAGCTGTTGTGTCATCTTTCAAAATCCCACATTGGAGTAGGTGGTTCTTTTGAAAATGAAATGCCTTTGATACAGGATTCTTTCTTATTCTATATGGTGACATCAGAACATTTTGAAAGTCACTCAGTCAGATTGCTAATTAAAAATAACTGCTTCATATGACTTTGTTCTAATGTAAGTTAGCATTGATTCATTTTTCAGAAACCTGTCAGAACTGAATATTCAAATGTAAGTTGTGGCTATGTTGGATTCCTCAGAAATGGAGTCATGGAGTCAGGTGTGCTGGTGCAAGCCAGCAATCCAAGTGACTGGGGAGACTGAGACAGGAGGATCAAATGTTTGAGGCCAACCTGGGCAACATAGCAAGACCCTATCTCAAAATGAAATGAAAATAATAAAAGGGCTATGAGTGTGGCTCAGTAATATAGCGCTTGTCTAGCTTGTATGAGGACATGGGTTCCATCCCTAGCGCCACAAAAAAAGAAAAAGAAAACAAATTATGGGTTGTGAGGTGGGTTTACTGACTCTGTCAACATTACTGTGATGGTTTCAGGTGCCTCCTTAAGTATGCACTGTACTAGACAGAATGAAATCTCCAGACTCCATTCTTAGACCATTTTCATTTGCTATTCCATTGAGCTGTTAGTAATAATTAATAATGCTACCACCCTTGCAGGCCTGTATGTGCTGTGTTGCTCTAGAAGCCGTGGGAATTACAAATAAGCCACAAGCTACTTTAAAAGCTTACTCTCTGGAGGGCGAGAGAGGAGACATGCGCCCGGTGGCTATTGTGCAAAGCCATGCCGTGAGTGTTGTAGTGAAGGTGTGGCATGCAGAGCACACTGGCAGCGTAGGAGCGTGGGATGACATTCACAGGACACCTACTCCTGCTGAAGCTTCCCTCCCTCCACCCTTAAAGAGTTCCTAAGGGCACTTTTTACAGTGCATTACCAAAAGTGCCAACTTTATGCCTATAGGTAATCTTCCCAAGAAAAAGCACTGTCTTTAGCTAGTGATGCAGGAGATTTCACAGAAGAAAGGGGAGAGAAGGCATCTAGGTAGAGAAATCCGCAAAGATGAAGGTGGGAAGGCTGAGTGGCTGGAGGATGAGGAGGGACCCCAGTGTGGCTGCTCCAGGCAGGCCATGCAGATCTGACATGGAGGGAGGGAGCAGATGAGGCAGGATTGACACACCCTGCTCAGGGGTGTCCTTTCCCCTGGCCCAGATCAAGGTGAGTTGAATACAAGCGTCTGAACGTGGAGGTTCTGTGTTCCAGCAGTGGGAAAGTAGACAGAGGGCAGGAGCTGAACTGGAGGCTATTCCAGGAACACCAGGGGAGTGGAAACGAGGCCTCGTCCAAGCTGGGAGGGAAAGAATGCTCACAGGGAACCAACTACTCTGAAGACTAAGGAGGTGTGTTGCTGAGGCCTGGCTGGCTCTCAATACCCAGCCACCAAGTCCCACTGGTGACTGAAATCACACCTGTAACAGGTGGGGGGTGGTGCGATGCACCAGTCAGTGGGGCAAATTTAGTCTGGGACTTTCTGAGACTCAGGTATCACTGCAGTGGCCTGAGGGAGAAGGCCTTTCTCAACGCCCTTGGTCCATCCGTCCCTCTCTCCTGGCCTCCTCATTGCCCACTTTGTGTCACTGCATGTGACGACCTCGAGTGGGCAGCAGGGGGCCCAACTCATTTTTATTAGAAGGTTCAGGAATGGGTTATCAGCCAGTGAGTGACTATCTCCACATTATGCAGGTTCTCAAATGACCTAAAGGCAGGCACACTTAATACAGTGACAGAGCCTCCTGTAAATGGAAAGGCTATAGGATGACTCTGATGTGCATTCTTGTTTCCTGCTGCTCATGCAGTGGCTCTGGTGACAGGTGTGCCACAGGGCAGTATCCACTCAGCAGTTGTCACCATGTAAGGAGGGCAGCAAAGGTCTGAATCACATTACAGCACCTTCAACCTCTCTTCCCCTGGAACACTCCAGAAGGAAGCTGCATCATTTCCCCAAGGAGGCAGGGGACACCTTGACGATGGGAGGAAGACTGCCAGGAATTTAGAGGAAAGACTGAAGAGGCCACAGTGAGAATGGAGCAGTGCTTCCCAGCATTTTAAAATGCCTCACGCTACTGAAGGAAATGATTCATTTTCCTGAAGTGCAAACTTGACTGAGTCTGCACTCACAGAAGCATTTGGAGAATTTTAAAACATCTCTCTCTTTAAAAAAGAAAATAGGAGGAGGTCAGCAAAATAATGTGGCACACGAATACAACATCAGGTTTCAGACAGAAAATGCCGAAGAAGGGTTCACGTGTGGAACAGTGATGTTCTCCTGCAAGCTCTCAAAGTCACCAAACAACACGTCTGCAGCACGTGGGGCAGAGACAAATACTGCGTGCCTCCTGACGCGCCTTTCTCTACCAACACAGACACAGGCCTCAAAAACGGGTTCAAAATTGGGTAAAGAGCTGTGACCCAGGAATTAATTAACTAAATAGGAGACTGGAGTAAACAAAGGAAAAATTATCATATCAAAATAAAAGACAAGAAACACGATTAAATTAGGTTTCAAAAGACCCGTGAGAAACTCATAAAAGGCATAATACGCACTTACCTGGTTTTTATTCTTTCATGATTTAATTTCTAATTTTATTCACTACCATCTGATAATTGCATGTAACACTTATTCTAACCATGGGCAATTTAAACTATTTTAATTTTTATTTCAAGGCCATGAGACAAAGGAACCTATTTATTGCCTAAGGGGATTTTTTTTAACAAAAATTAAAGCTTAATCTTTCATGTTTTAAAGCCAAGACTGTTTAAAATCATTTATAATAATGCTGTAGGGAGACTTTTTCTGGGTATGTAAAATTGAAAAGATAAATTTACAATTATTTAAAAAAATTAATAGTTTGGGGGATTAAATTGTCCCTTTCCTTTCTAGATGAATTTGTCTGAAGCTTCAGAGACATTCAAAACCAGGATAGAACCGAGGCCTGTGTAGGATGAGGCTTCTAGGCATTTCAGCATGATTGGACTTGGTCATGGTACAAGTATGAGCCTAGTTTATTATTATTTAAAAAATAAATGAAGGCACTGGCCTTGCGAATGGCTTCCAATCCCTTTTCTTTCATACAAAATTGCCCGGATGAAGGGGAGTGTTGTGAATTCTACTAACTAGAATTTCTGTGACTCTGAAAAAATCCTTGATGGAAATTGGACAAATAAATTTACTTTCACGTAAACACCAGATTTTTTTAGTTACACTTAGGAAAAATAATTGAAATGTAGATTTAGATAGTTTTGCTGCTACACTTCAGGATTCTAATGAAATACTTTTGGCTATTATGCAAAGGATTCCTCAACAGAGAAGAGAAAAATCCCTTTCAATGACACCTCAGGAAGCAGAATCTGTGAAGGGCAGAATGTCTCTGTGAGAGTGCGGGAAGGATGCTTTGCTAGTGCTGATGTCTGACCAGAGGAGAAACAAGGAACATCTATCTCCAAATGTGTTTTCTCTTTCTGGTCTCAGGAAAAAAACCTGAGTTGCCAAATATTTAAAAAATTCCTTTCTGACAGACACTTAGGCTATCTTCTGAGGCTGAGCACCCGAACCTCAAGACGGTGGCAGCAGATTCGCCACTTCACCACACTGATAGGATTGCTGTGGGTCCACCACATGGACCTTCCTCTCCCTTCTCGCACTCTCTCTTCCCTCTGTAGGGCATGGGGGCTTCTGGGCTACTTTACCTTCAGGCCAACCCCCCTCCCCCCATTGATGCTTGCTTAGTTCTCTGCCTGAAGACCCCTGGGGCTTCCTTTACCACATTCAGGTTTCAGCTCAAATGTCACCTTTTGAGAGAGGGATCACTGCCTTCAATCCCTTTGCCCTCTTCACCTTATTCTGTCTGATCCTCTGAGAAGATCTACCTAGCACACATATATCATACATTTATCTGCTTATTGTGCAGGTTCCCAAGAGACATGAAGGACTCCTGAGAGAAGGCAGGACATCTGTCCAGCTCACTGCCACATGCCCAGCACCAGACCAGTGCCTAACGCTGTCTAGGGGCCTTGTAGATACGAATTACATTATTCATATTATTGAATTAATTGTTTATGCTGATCAATTACATACACTTTTGTGCTTAGCTTTTTAAAGTGATGTCTTCAAGCTAAAAACACAATAAAATGCACATGTGATACTCTGCTATTTTAATTATTTCATAGTCCTCATATGAGGGGAAAAATTCTTATTTAGGAAAATATTTTGAAGTTTGATTTATAAAAGATAAACTAGAGGCCAAACATTGTAAACAAAATGTTTATGTTTCTCAAAAGAGATCATGAAAGAATTTTAGTAAGTTTATGGACTGTATTAAAGATATAACTTTGTTTCTTGAAAAAACTGACTTAAAGCTGATTTTTCAGGAATGCTATTCAAGGCATAAAATAAGGCCTACGTATAAGTAACCATGGTAAAATGTTTTTGAAACATTTTAGAGAATGAAGTCACTATACCTCTGTGCTGTTGCTATGAGATTTTTAGCACATTAAGGATAAATCCACCAGATTCTCCTACATATCCTTTAGGATTCTCTCTCCAATGTATACTGAAGGTGAAATGTCTTAGACAACGTTTTACAAAGACCAAGGGCTGCTTCTCTCCCAAGCACTGCAGTGCAAGGAATGTGCTTCGCTGCTCCCTGAAAGTCTAGGAAAGCTGGTCTACAGTGAGCTGGGGCTTTCCTTTTGCATTTTTCTGAAAGAAAACCCTCCTGTGTTAACAGTAAAGTTTGGTCAACACTTAGCTAATCATTTGGGCACAGCTGATAGAGGGTCATGGGATCGTCAAAGTTAGAAGGAGGCCTGGAGATGGTCCAGGCCAACTCCTTCATGTGAGATCATCTATCAAGGTTCAGAAAATTCAGAGAAGAAAAGCCAGTGAAACTTTTTTTTTTTTTAGAAAACAAATCATGGTACCAAGCAACCACATTATATCTGCCTTGTATGAAAAGAAAAATGGCATCTGTTTTTGAATAAGTCAACAAAATTCCTGAGGAAGAAAAACTGAATCACATAGCCCAGAATCCGACTGTAAATGAACAACAAATATGTTCCTTGCTAGATTATGGATTTTAAAAATCAAATGTGAAGGATGGACCTGGTGTGAAATCCAACACCAGCACGAACAGGGATTTTGAGATTTAATAGAGTTCTTAAATTGCTTTTCTTTTGAAAAGAGGACTGGACAAGAAAAAGGCCTGAGAGACAGAGGTTCCTCACAGAGATGACTTCAGGAGGACTGAATGGACAGTACAGACCTTTTTGAAACAAAATGAATGTGTGAGAACTGCTAGCCCAGTGAATTCTTTCCCTGAAAACTTTTCTCATTTCATCCTTGGAAAATAAAGCACACATTCAAGTTTTGTTTCTTCAAAACAAACAAACAAACAATAACCCAGATGCCCAGTGCCAGTCTCCTGGCCCTGTCCTGATCATGTCCAGCCTCGCCCTTGGCACCTGGGCACATGCAGACCTGTATGCCCATGTTCCTCTGGTGTCACCTGCAGGGAAGAATCTTCCACTCACCGGGGCTCGTGAGGGCGCCCAGGGCGCTGCTTGTGGTGGAGAGAGGGTTTGCGTTGGTGCTGGTGGCTGAGGTCTGCGCTGCTGCTGCGGCTGCAGCCAGCGTGGCCAGGTTCTGTAACTGTAAAGCATTCATGCCTGTGGGGGAAAGAGAAAGGCACCATTAGCAATAGGCCCGGCTTCCCCAGCTTCCAAATGAGAATGGACTTTCAAGGTCATCAGGGCAGACGACCAGAGCATGGACCTGTAGCACCAATGACATGCACAGTCACCCCAGCTGGGGGTGGGGAGCTGATCTCGCTCCTCTTCTCAAAGTGCACTCCTTCAGTTCTTTGGATACCATCTTCCACTCCTAGAGTCATGGTACTAAGAAAGGGCACCTGTGCTTCATCCAGGAAACCTCTCAGCAGTTCCCTCACTTGGGTGCTGCCTGCCCTAACTCAGGACCTGCTTCCCACTCCCGCCTTCCCTTGCAGTAGAGATAACTCGAAAAGACAAGACTGAGCTCTGTGCTGACTGCCCACAGAGGGGCCTTGCAGACTGGCAACTTTGAGATGTAGTTATCAAGAAAGTGAGATCTGGACAGGGACAGCTGAGAGACGCTTTGGGGTAAACTCTCATTCCCTAACTGGACAGGTGCATGCATAAGGTGTTACAGAGGAAATTACCGTTCATTGCTTACATGCTCCTACCCTGAACTTGAACCAATATGGGTTCTAATCCTGGCTCTGTCACTTTTCCAGCTTTGTGATTCTGGGAAAATTATTCAATTTCTCCATTTCCAGGTTAGTGAGTGGATATACTATCCATACCTGAACTCAAACGGTTGCTGGACAGATTAAGTAAGATAAGTGCAAATTACTCTGGCACAACTGTAAATACCCAATAAATGTTAGCTGCTGCTGTTGTCACTGCCATTGAACTTTTCTCTCCAGATTTTAAATGTGAACTCTAACAGGTATCCTTAGTTGGAGCCCAGTATCTGAGGAGTAAAAGAATGAATTAAAATGGCAGTGCTTTAGTAGATTTATTTGTAAAATGTATGTTAAAGGCATTTGTGTTTTTTAAAAGATTGTGTTTTTTAAAAAGTGCTATTTTTAACTACAGTGACTTTCTGACTAGTAAAAATTAAGAAAAAAAACAAGGAAATGAAAAATTTGTAAGCATGAGGGTGGGATCAGTTGAGACCTGGGGCAGTGACCTGAGGCTGGACTTGGGTTAGGTGTCCCTGCCATAGGCACTTTCAATGTCTGTTCTCCTCCCCCTTCAATTTCTCAATCCACAGATTCTCTGAACAGTCAAATTATTTTCCACGATTGGTTTCATGGTAAGAGAGCACACAGGCGAGAAGCAGGGAGCAATGCTTTTCCCTTATAGAGAAGAATTCTATACAGAAAGAGACTGGAATTAAGTAATCAGCTTAATTTTACCTTCTCAGGCTTCAAATCCAGATACCTAATAAATGTCTCTTGAGCAAATTTAATCTGCTTTAGGAACAGTTGCCTGATAACTGCTTCCATATGTGTTGGGGGAGGTTGCAAGGGGTGAGGGAATGTTCTAGCAACACACCTGAGCAAGCCTCTAGCTGCTGGCATGGCACCCTCAGAATGAGCATGATCAGGCACTTCTGTACTCCTCTGCCCTAGCCCCTTCCTTCAGGGCATGCTTCTATTCTGAAAATGATCCAGACATCTTTGTTGCAAAATGATACTCTGTCTTCTTCAGGAGACATTCAGACCTGTTGGCTTAGGATGAAAGCCAAACACCTATTTCTTAAAACCCACTTATTTGGTGGGGATGCTTAGAAGCCAGGACACAGGTATTTATAGAATCCTGTGAATTTCTCTAAGAAAAGTGCAGACTTCCTGCCACCCTGCTCTATGAAGCATGTGCAACTGGGAACAAGGCTTTCTCTTGTTCCCTCTAATCAAGGGTCAGGCAGTCATGTTTATGAGATGTGGGTGTTAAGAAGCGCAGGTCTTCTTCAGTTTTATTTTAGCAAAATGGAAATAGGGAAGTATGGCAGCTGCCTGGCTTTGGTGCAGAAGCACCTGGGCCCAATGGAGGGCTCTACCTCCCCAAAGCAACGTGACTGCACCTCAGACCTGAGGGTGGCAAGAGCACCCAGGCTGTGACCTCACCGAGAGGTGAGGCACATATGTAGTGATCTGATGATCCCTCTTGCGACTAATGTTCCCTCTAATGTTTTCATGATGTAAACCAGATGACCAGACTACATCACCACCAGAAGGCTGGGCATAAAAGAAGAGGGTTGGTACTGAAATAAAAACCTATAATATGCATCTGACAAAATGAATGCAAGGCTGAAGCATGACTCTAGGCTTAGGCCAGAGGGGTCCTCCTCCAGGACATCTGTGACCCTCCTGAGTTGGAGCTAGAGGAGCTGTATGAATGGCCTGGCTAAGCCTACTCATGCGGGTTAGAGACAAGCCCAGCCAGTGGCAGCAGAATCCCTGCGCCTGGGGTGGTGCTTTCTGCCACAGCACCCAGCTGCCTCTGAAGATGGTTCAGTTGCACAGTCTGTGTGTTATCTGCAAACTCTCTTCTCTAGGTGTAGCTCCTATCACATCCTACTTTGACATGATTTATATGTATTTCTTACCTTCACAACCAAATACCCAGTTCTTTGAGGACAAAGATTTTATCTTATTCATTTGGGGGGCACTGGAGATTCAACTCAGGGGCAATCAGCTACTGAGCCACATCCCCAGCCCTATTATGTATTTTATTTAGAAACAGGATCTCACTGAGTTGCTTAGTGTCTTGCTTTTGCTGAGGCTGGCTCTGAACTTGAGATCCTCCTGCCTCAGCCTCCAGAGCTGCTGGGATTACATGTGTGCACCCCCTCATCTAGCTATCATATTCATCTTTGAGTTCACCTCAATGCCTTTGTGCTTGCATGCACACACATACTGCTGAACATGCGGGAGCTGACAGGGAAATCTACGTAAGATGAGCGAACAGGGCAACAGTGCAGAGCTCCAGTAAATGGCTACACAAAGTGTTGTCAGTAGAGCTACGGTTTTAGGTTTTTCTATATTAGGTCTTTGGTATTTACAACAGCATCAAGTATTGATTCATGTCCCTCAATCATTAACTACACTTCCTTAAAAATACTTTTCAGAACCATGCTTATTCCTCACCTCACCCGCTGGCATTCACTGAGAGTCCTGAAGCCTTAGGAATCCCACTGCCCTGTCCCCTCAGGAATCCAGGGCTAAGGATATGTGTCCCCCTATGCATCCCGTTACACACAACACCTTAGAGAGTCTCTGGCATCCTCTTCAACCTTTTCTTGTCACTACCTAGAAAGACCAGGGGGAGTCACTGAGACTCTGGGGTGCTGTTCTGAGGGGGGAAAGCATAATACATGAGTCGCAGAAGCGGAGATAAGAGTGGACGGCAGAGGCCAATGTGATCCCCAGTATCTGAGGGATTTTGGGGAAAAGGAAGAGGGGAAGTATTAGAACTGGTAAAGCAGAACTTCTGTCTGTCCACTGTTCACCCATGAATCCATCCAACCAGCACTTACTAAGTGGCCACCGTGGGCCAGACCCTTGTCAGACATTGAGGATGAAGTGAAGACAGGGCCTGTGCCCAGGGAGGCTGCTGGATTTTGGAGCAGGGAGAAGCCAGTGACTGGGGGAAATCTTTTCAGTTCATCAGTTTCTGGAAACAGGCCGATTTAGAACCAAGTTCTCACAAAGTGTCATTTGAGGCAGATTCGAGAGAAGCATAGGAAAGCACCAGCCAGTGAAGAGTGGGGGTTACTGCCCACCCTTTCTATGCTATCCTGTCTTGATCTCTGACAACCCATGGGGCTTTCCCCGTTCCCCCAAACCCTACTCCCGAAGAGTTTTCAGTACCTGCCAACTTTCCAGATGGGGGTCCTGTTCCCAGTGATGATCCCTACATTTCTGCTATTCTCGATGCAGGCCTGGCAGGGACATCCTGTTCTTCACACTCCCTCCTGTTCCCAGGGCTTGGAATGCACAGAATTCTCTGATGACAACAGTGACATTGCCACTTAGCAGAGGTGGTTGTGGCTTTGGTTGAAGCATGCAGGCTCTAATCGCAGATGCCCTGGGTTTAAATCAACCCAGCTCTGCCCACTACTCCAGCCAGAATTACCTGCAGCATATTGGTTCCATGCCTCGGGGTTCTCCATGGTCAAGTGGGATTACAATGGAACCCACCTCTTGAACGTCGACACAAGTTGATGTCCAAGAACAAAGCCCAGTAGTTGTTAAAGCAACCTCTTAGCTAGACTGGTAACTGCAATATTTCCTCAAATAATGAGGGCAATGGTCATGAGGATAAACAGGTTCCAGGCATGCTCAGTGCTTGCATGTGGTCCCTTACTTGGTGTTCATGACAATCCCACACAGTGTGGACCCTACTACTGCTGTACAGGCCATGGACAGGGAAAACTGAGGCATGAGGTGGTCAAAACACCATTCTCTACTCTGCAAGGCCACTCCCAAGGGAGCAGCCTGGGTAAACAGGTCCCTGTGGACCTGGCCTCCCTGTCGTGTTCCTCCTGTCCTCTGGGTTCCCATCTGGGGCTCTTTTGCCTATTCATCCTGGTGTCTTGGTCTTCATTTATTTCATTCAACTTTGTATTGCAGAGATGTTTAGGAGGGACAGGAAGGAAACAGGAGGCACGGTTTAGGGTTTAAAAAGAGAGACATGGCCGGGGCACTAGAGGTCAACTGTGACCCGCTTCCCACACTTGCCCAGAATGGCCTTGTCAACCTCCAACACGCCCACAGACGAGCCGCCAGGTGAGGCGTGTTAATGCAGCAGAACCACGGACACCAGGCCTGGAAGACGGCGTTTTACAGTCCGTTCTCCACTCAACTCATGACCTGAAAGTCAGGGACTAAATTGGACCTTCATTAGTAGCTAAGAACTGAGTTAACCAGTAACCATCTGGGACTGTATACTACATCTTGCTCTCTACATCACTGAATTCTTTAATTTCTTAATGTGATTCCTTTCGCATCCATTACTAGGATTCCAGATGCCACAGACCACTGGTATTCTCTTCTCAAAACGCAGTCTGTTCCTGCTGTTTCCCCACCACCTGGAGGCCCACTGATGGATTCAGGTGGTCTGTGAACTGCCTGAGATTGTATGAAAAAGTGTGTGTGTGTGTGTGTGTGTGTGTGTTGAGTGTGGGGCGGGGTGGAGAAAGAGATAGTGTGCAAAATGTTTTTGTGACAGACCATAAAAAATAAACAAAATAAATCTGGACAATCTGAAAAAGACAAGTCCTAGCAGGAAGCCACTAAATGACAAGCCTAGGATTGGGACAGTAACTATGTTGACATGAAGACTCAGGAAGTTATAGCTGAGGAGTGATGCAGAGAGAACAGGGGAGGAGGAGGAAAGGAAGTGGGCCCCTTCTCCCATTCAAACAAAGACACGTACCCACCAGAGGCAGCCCACCATGTCAGAGCTTCTCAGGTCTGAGCTGCATTTCTAGGCGCAGCTGAAATTCAAGGAGGACCTGAGCAGAGCTGGAAGCTCACAGAGCAGCACCTGGAGTGGTCTCACTGCAGCCTGGCCAGAGGCTGCCGGGTAATGAAGGTGCCTTCCCCTCTGCCCCGTATTCTTGTGTCTGCCAGGCAGATTCCCTTTGCCTCCTCTCTAGCCCATCCTTCCTCAAGGACATTCCTGAACCACTCCTGGTCTTCCACATGCTACCGATGTCAGGGTAGTAATCCTGGGGCAAGTGGAAGGAGCCTGGGACATTTCTACTGGGCACAGTGCTTCTGAACCCTTCCATGACAATGGCATTTGTCTCTGGTGACTGACGTTTTTGTTTTTCCTGCCACAGCTGCATCCATAGCCTGGGAGCCCTCACTTGGGAAGTGGGCATCTCACCCTCCGCTCCTCCTTAAGGGGAAGTCACTGCCCCTGCTGTGGAAACCAGGTGGGCAGCTGCGTCAGGACAGGCTCACAAGAGTCTCATCCTCCATGGCCACACCACCTCTCCCTGCACATCTGGGCTGCCCCAGACCGGGAGCCTGCTCCTGGGAGTGAGCTGCTTCCTTTCCTCCCATATTGTTCTTCCTAGGGTCAAGTCAAGGGCTCCACAGGCCATCTTAGAGGGGGTTTCTGCTCCTGCTCATTTTGGAATTCATATTTCTGGTTCCTTTCCTTTTTCCTTCTTTGGGGTGTGAGTTCT
>JAJEJO010000088.1:2295651-2490339 GCA_020662805.1 Glaucomys volans | reverse complement strand
ACATAATCACCATGAAAGGGCACCAGACTGAGAGACGCCTGTCACCCTTCCGGAAGCTGGTTCTGGCTTGGCAAACAGCTAGCTTTTCTGAGAAGAAAAACTGACAACATTTAACTTCACAAAGCACTCTGCTCAGATGGGCACTCCGAAAAACAGGGGCAATAAGCGGGATGACGGAACATGCAAAATATTTTAAATTTTAGGGAATCTAACACCACTATGATGATGGTAAAAGTAAAAAAAATTGGGAATACAGGAATCAACTTTTCATTCATTACGTGGGGGAAAAAAAATCCTTCTCCAAACCAAGAAATTATATACAAAACAGATGCGCAATATGCCTACTTGAAACTTAAGATTTTAAAAAAATTATTTATAAGGAGAAGGGCATGAAATTTTAATTTAATGTTCACCTTAGGTAATTTTGTGTCTTATTGTTCATAGCAATTACCATAAATCTGCATATCAATAAGCGAGAACAGATGTCAGTTGTTACAAGTGCTTGCCAATCAGGTCTGTTAAAAAGTGACAGATGGGTGGTTATAGAACATTCTCATAAGGCCTATTAGCACATTCGCAGGAAGTGTCTGTGGTGCGGACTGCTGGAGACTCAGGAAGAACACAAGGTCTTTGTGGGCCTACCATGCATGCTCCACAACGCTGGGAGCCGCTCCAAGCGGAGCTTCTCAGGGCTCCCCTACATTGTGCAGATGTCTTCCTCCTTCTCCACTTGTGACAGACACTCCAAGATAGTCTTCTCTAGGAGAACTCAAATTGATAAAAGGAGAGCTGTTTTGTTGTTTTAAGCAAATATTTGTACTCTGCAATTTTGTTACTTAGAAGTTTTAGACCAGATATTCTGAAAGGGAATTACCATCAGCTTTACTGAAAATCAGAATGAAAAGGAAGCATTTTCCCCTGTCAACAACAGATAACTCCTCTTCACCCATAACTTCAAATATCTATAATTTTTTTTTAATAATAATTCCTCATTCTTGGGCTGGGGCTCAGTGATAGAGTGCTTGCCTCGTGGGTGTGAGGCACTGGGTTCCATCCTCAGCACTGCATAAAAAAATAAATGAATTAATGGATTGTGTCCATCTACAACTGAAAAAATATTTTAAAAAAAGAATTTCTCATTCTAAAAAATAAAAAAAAAATTTCTTTCCCTCAACAAAGAATGACCTACTCTTAGTAAATTGGAAATATTTTCCAGAATGAAGGGATACCGTTTTCAGTCACCTTCTCTGAATTGCTTCCTTTTTAACAGCTTTGGGGTTCTAGCTCAGGCTTGGACTTGTTATTTGACTCGTTAAGTTGTTCCTGTAGTAAATCACTGCAGCCTGTGTGTTTATGTCAGCGTTACCTGAACTGGCTGTGACATGAGGCTCTGTCCTTTATAAGTCTGGAGGCCACAGACAGCTCAGGTTTTGGATCAGGCTGGAGTGGACTGAAAATTAGGACCCATGCTTACTAGCTTCGTGATTTGGGGCAAGTTTATTAACCAAGGTTAAAGAGACCACCTATAAAATGTGGTACCAATAACCCCTATGTCATGAAGTTGTGAGATATGAGTTATTTGAATCTATATCATGCTATTTACGGGTGCTGTATGCTCACATAACTTTTTGAAAAATTTTTTTTAGAATTGTAGGTAGACACAATACCTTCATTTTATTTATATATTTTTATGTGGTGCTAAGAAATGAACCCAGTGCCTCACACATGCTAGGCAAGTGCTCCGCCACTGAGCCACAACCCCAGCCCTCACATAACTTATTGAACCTTTGGATACGTCCATGTTTGCAGCTGTAATCTGGTAATGAAGCAGTGGTTTGGTCCTTGGCACACTGTAAGAATAAATTGCATGGTAATCACAAGGATCTAGGTTACCTGTAAACTTATTTTGCCATCAGGATGATTTTCTTAGATGTGATAGTTGTTATAATGAAATTAGAGGTCAAAAAGATACTTTTCCCATATGCTTTTCCTTCAAGGAAAATCCAGATTCTCAGTTCAAACTCAGGCCCCAAGTTTCTCAGATTTCAGAAATTCACTGAACAAATACCACTGATGAGTGAAAAATGGCCAAGTTTTTATTAGAAGTTTTAAGAGGGAAAATAGAATCAATCACCTTCAAGGAGGACAGTAAGTACACATAAAAGGATTCCGCTGATAAAGATTTGATCCTAATCCGTTTTCTGCTTTTAAATTCCATATTTAGCAAAGATTCCCTTTTATAGAAATCATAAAAACACATTTAAAGTTATTTTTATTTTGAAAGGAAAATGGTTAAGATTTTTTGGGAAAAAAGTATATCTGATGTCTCATTAGATTTTATTGATGCAACTACTTAGTAACTTGTCTAAAATTTCTTATTCTGTGTCTTTTTTTGGCTTTATTTTATTTTCTCCTCAAGCAGAAAATGCTTTACTCATATAAATGAGGGATTTTAAGACACTAACTATAAACCTCAGTCTCCTGAAGGACAGCCCATTATGTGTTGAGAGCTATTCAGAGCAAAACATTATTGGTTTCCAAAGTATTTCTCTCTCTTTGGTGATAGTATTCCAAGCTGGAGTACTTGAATTTTATATGTGGAGTTTTTTAATATGCCACTTTAATACATAAAAACTGCATATGAATTGTGTACATGTTCATTCTCACTATGTCACACTATCAGTCACTCAATAAACACTTTAATATCAGGTGGGGATGGGATAAATGACCTCTTGGGCTCGCTTGATACTGTTATAATATGGCTTCTGCTGTATCTGTTATATACAATGTGCTCCAGAACACAATTTATAGTATACAATCTACCTCCAAACGCTGCTCAACAACTCATTTGTGAAGATACTTAGTTTATATAATTTTTTTTTTTTTTTTTTTTTGGTATTGGGGATTGAACTCAGGGGTGCTCAGCCACTGAGCCACATCCCCAGTCCTATTTTGTACTTTATTTAGAGACAGGGTCTCTCTGAGTTGCTTAGTGCCTCACTTTTGCTGAGGTTGGCTTTGAACTCATGATCCTCCTGCCTCTGCTTCCTAAGCCCCTGGGATTATAGGTGTGCAACACCACGCTCAGCTACAATGTTTTGTTATTGTTGTTTATATATATATATAAATGGCTAAAACCAAACTTTAAAAATTTTTTTTTAACTGTGAATAGACATAATATCTTTCTTTATTTTCATGTGGTGCACAGGATCAAACCCAGTACCTTGCATGTACTAGGCAAGCGCTCTACCACTGAGCTACAGCCCCAGTTCCCAAACTTCTTACTTCAAAAACTGGGCATTCAACTTAAGCTCTATTGGGAAAGCATCCAAAATACAAATTTACATCTGTCAACTTACAAATTTATTCATTTGTCCTTTCAAAACTAGCCTTGAGCCCTCTCAGAGGAGTAAAAGCTGAGTCCATCAGACACCAGGCCAGGCCCTCCTGGAGCTCCCAGTGTGGCTGGGAGCACCAAGAACAGGGAGCATATGCAGATATGAGGGAGGAAGAGAGGAGCTTGGGAAAGAGGGCATCCCTCTCATACCTGGGGGAGTGAAGCAAAGCTTTTTCTAGGAAGTAACTGCTATGACCAACCCACCATGACCACTTTTAATACTGGTGTATGTGTTAATGACAAGGACAACAGTTAGGCCCTACTTTTGGGACAAGACAGGAGTGATAGAGGCCATTTTTCTTTCTTTCTTTTTGGTACCAGGGATTGAACTCAGGAGCACTCAACCACTGAGCCACATCCTCTCAGTCATTTTTTGTGTTTTAATTAGACAGGGTCTCACTGAGTTGCTTAGTGCCTCACTTTTGCTGAGGCTGGCTTTGAATTTGAGATCCTCTTGCTTCACCCTCCTGAGCTGCTGGGATTACAGTCTTGTGCCACCGTGCCAAGGTGTCATTTTTCTTTATTGGAAAAAAGGAAGTTCTCTAATCCACAACGCCTCACATCCTTTGGAAGATGAGATGTGATTATCCATTTAAATGAGGGGTGATTTTTATAGAAATTGCTGAAGAAGACCAGGGTTTTGGCACCTAAATTTTGAATACTTTTAATATTCAAGAGGACAATAGAAAATGGACAGTTCAGCCTTTGATTTCACAGCCTGTGCAGACTTAGCATGCTGAATTTAACAAGTAGAAGACTCAAGAAATGGGTATTTTGGAAAGCCCAGAGCATTTACAGAAAGGCTTTAAATTAGTCATCTGCTCCATGACACCTTCTGAGGTGACTCCCAGACTCCTTAGTTTTCAGATGAGCACGTGGAGCATGTAGATGCTAATGTCCTAACCTGTGGTTGGCACAGCAGAGGTGGACACATCCTAATGACAAATGACAGGGCCCTCCATCCATGAGGGAGGACACCCTCAGCAGTAGCCTCAGGACTAGGTGACCTTCTCTGCATAATTCAGTTGCAGAAGTGGTTGAGCCTGAGGCTTCCTCTAAGGAAGTCCCTAATTTTGGCTCTAGGAGGGCCCATGTAAAGAGAAACAAACCTCCCTCAGCAGAAAACGTGACAGATCTTAGCATTTATTTTAGGGCGTGCCATTTTTTTCTTTTAAAACAGAAAACATCCTGAAAATTGTACAATGTCTCTCCAGTTCTCTTCATGGAATTAAAAATAATCATTTCATGTGATTCTCAGCTCCAAGACAAGCTTCCCAAGTTATCTGTAAATAAATAGCACTGATTTAACTAGTTTTTCAAGATACCTTTTTTCCTAATAACCCAAAGCTATTTTACAGCAGACTAAATAGGTAATGCCAACAGATTTGAAGCCTGAGAAATCATTCAGCTGCGTTTCTGTTGTAGGCCAATGTATACCATGAGACAATGAGTTACCATTAGCCTGTGGACCACCATCATGGCTGGGCTGAAAGTCACTGAACAAATATGGGCAGAATGCACAGTGAATGTCTTTCCAGATTCAAAGTGAAAACGAGAAAAAACAAAACAAAACAAAACAAAAAACAAAGGATATGCATTTGAAAGAAAAGAAGAAGAAATGTGAGAAAAGGAGTTTTCACAGTGACAGGTAAAGAAATCTGGCTTTTATTCTGCACTCTTAGGTTTCATTTCATTGATTCAGGGTGTCCTTGATAAAAGCAAACTTTGCTTCAATCTAATATGCCAAAAATCTGTTCTTTTACTTGTCCCCCCCCCACACCCTTTTGGAATCAAACAAGCAAAAAGCTTCCTGATGGTTCCTCCCAGCAGGTTAATGGGCACCTGTGTTCTGATTTCTTGCACACGCTGCCTGCTCTGGCCCCGTGTAAAGGTAGGGTATCAGCATGGACCGTGGCACAGTAGGAGTGACCTTTCACTAATCACTGCGCCTCAGCAACTACTGGCACAGCTCATTATGAAAAGGAATCCTTCAATGAGCTGCCTTTCAAATGCAGTCACACTTTGATTTTCTTGAGAACAAAGATTATACTTTTACATAAAAGCTTCTGATGCACAATTCTGTCAACTGGGGTACTAAAGTAAAAAAAAAAAAAAAAAGGCACCCTGTTAATTGTCTGTCATTATCAAGGGACTACAAACTGTATCAAATATAGGCCTGCAATCTTGGCTTTCATTATGGAGGTCAGAACATTTTTATTGACTACCTATTATTAAAATTTTAGAGGTATGTCAATCATTTTGGCTGCACTGGATACAGAAATTTGCTGGAATTTCTCCAGTAATCAATCCCATTTTAAAAAAAAGCACACAAATGACTGCATAGCATAGTATTGAGGAATTCTCAGCCCCCTCACCTCATAACTGTTCAGCACATTGAAGGTGGGTAGGAAATGCAGAAGCAGAGGAACCACTTAAGAGCAGCTGATTCCAATTTTAACACCTAAGACAGAAAGCTAATAGGTCTGGTAATTACTCTTTGTTCTTTTCCCCCTGCTTCTTTTCTCTGCCCCTCTGAACCAACCCAGCATCCAGACAACTGCATGGTCAAAAGGAAAGGCAGGCTTCAGGACTTACCAGCCATTTGCTGAATGCCACTGAATGCACCCAGATTGCTGGAAGAGGTGGCCTGCTGCAGAAGCTGCAAATGAACACATAAGTGTCAAGTCAGAACGCTGCAGAGATGAGAGCAAAGTAACTTCCTCATTAAACTGCCAGCAAACTCAGCTTCCTTTACATTTATGTGGTCGGTTGCCACTGCCTGTTGATGGACTGAAGGTCCCCAGAGCTGGGGCTGTAAATCCATATTAATGTCTAATCTCTATTAAGAAACCCAGACACTTGGGGAAACTCACTAACACTGCTGCCTTAAAACAATTAATCAATTTACTCTTTTTAACAACCAGGTGTTAAATCTATTGAAACCAACATAGCGTGACTAATTATATCTCTCTGTAGTCTAGTAGTTACCATAACTCATCTCTGTCAATCAAGGTCCATTCCCTCCTCTTCTACTTTTCTCTACAGTTCAGTTTTCTTTATTCCTCATCAGAAGCACGTGGATTTACCAACTCTTAGGCCAGCATGAAGACTGTCATGAGAACTATAGACGTAGAGTATGGATCACAGCCTTACACTTACAGCTACAGCCATATGGGCAAGAAAATGGTCAGCCATTTTTCAGATGGTCTTCACTGGCAGAGAAAAAAATATTACTTGTCAAAACTTGGGATTAGCTGGTGCTATGTACATTGAAGCTATGTGTTATATGTCAGAATCTTTTTAAAAGTCATTAATATACCTGTGAAAAAGTCTGTGGTTTTCCCCTAGAGCCTTTAAAAACACATTTTTCCTGCCACGAAGAACCAGTGGGTGTCACAGGTTAAAGTGCGAGGCTCCTGTTCACGTCCAACTTAGTTGAGCTGTAGGTCAGGTGCTACACTATGGGGGGGGGGTGGACATCGTTACTTCCCATGCTCCAATGCACATTGATACCAACAGATGAAGATTTACCAAATTGCTACTAGAATATCGTTATGGCACTATGTGCTTAGGAGGAGCAAGATGAATTCCAGGGTGAATTAGAAACAGCTTTCAGAACTCATTTGGAACTGTGTGAAACATAATGTAGAACACTCACGTTCCTATGGGTAAGTAAAGGTTTCTTCAGTTTAATAAGAAAAATTCTACAGTTGGATGAGACTCAAAAATGCGCATGTATCAAGTGATGTAAAAACACCAAGCAGGGTGTTTTTAAACATTAGATGTTTAAAAAAATTAAAGTTGTAAAATTAAAGATATTAGCTTTGAGGAATCAATAACATCTGTTGAGGTAAGTGGAAATACCTGAAGTGTCATGAAACCATCACCAAGGATTATTTCCAGGGATAAGCAATCTTTGGTGAGCTAGGGTCAGAATTAGGGTTCCTCATGGAAGTAGGGGGTGCCTTAAGGGCCAAGAGTCCTTTCAGAGGACAGCACTTTCAAGTGAAGGGGATATGGATGAGAAAGAATCTGTGACAATCATGAGAGAAAGCATACTAAGAGCTTATACAACACATTTTAATAAATGATGCTGAAATTAATTTTTTCAGGTATGAAAATAATTTGCAGATGTGATCACAGAAACATGTTCTAGAGATTTCTGTGAGCTGTGGTGTGCAGGAGACATATGGGAATCCTGGGGGCAGGCACTTGCCTCGCCTCTTGGGTCTCAGAAATGGTGACCAGGAAGCTGGAAGCTCACAAACTAGGTAGGCATGCTATCAATCTTGGACACGAGTTCTGGTACATACACTTAAACTGATGAACTGTGAACATTTCAACAGCACATGTTTGTGAAAATACAAAATGTTAAGTAGAGCATACGTAGATTTTAGCAAGATGTCTGACAAAATCTCTCACAGTGTCTTCAAGGGTAAGATGGAGAAGTAGCCAGAAGGTGACGGTAAACTTAGTCAATGCTTTTGTTAACAACCCAGATGAAAACAGGAAGAGCATGTGTCTCATCCATTAACCAACAGCTGTTTCACAGCAGACCCCTCTGGGCACTGGGGGTGGATTCTGAGCCTCCCTTATCTCTAAAACAAATAGGAAACTCCCCCTTTTCAAGGTATAAGGGGGGCTGTCTTAGAAAACAGTGCAGTTCCTGCTACGAAGTAAAGCTAATGGATGATCCAATCCTGAGAGGGATAGTTAAAATGTAAGATGACAGAATTAGGACACATCGTGGGTATGTGCTTGCGTATTCCCTCTTTCTCTGAGGCTGGAATAAAAGATCCAGACTCAATATGAAATTATATTAACAAATGTGAAGTTCAACATTTAGGCTTCAAAGTAGAAAAATGGAGAGAGAAGCCCAGTTTAGCAGCTGGAATGAAAATATAATGTAGGAGTATTCAAAACCACATTGGATGTGGTTACAACAAATGCCACTCTCAGGCTACAGGAAGATGTTTTAAATTCACACTAGGGGTCACTACTCTGTCCCATTTAGTTCTTACTAGGGGAAGTGGCTTAAATTCTGGCCACTGTATTTCACGAGAGACAATGACTAAGTGAAATGGTAA
The DNA here is from genome assembly GCA_020662805.1 of Glaucomys volans. Classification (NCBI taxonomy): domain Eukaryota; kingdom Metazoa; phylum Chordata; class Mammalia; order Rodentia; family Sciuridae; genus Glaucomys; species Glaucomys volans. Next base: position 2,481,855 of record JAJEJO010000088.1, on the reverse strand, counting down.
CAGAGGAAACACAAGAGAGTGAAAGTTTAGAAAGCAGGGATGTTAAGGAATGGCCAAGAGAATTGGGTCTGTTTGGTTTACAGTGGGCCTTATTTCTCTGGTTTCATGTGGAGGAAGTAGGAAACACTTGATGTCCTCAAGGTAGTCCACCAGGAAGGTTTGGGACTGCAGACTCAAAGTCCCAGGGGTTTCAGCAGAGGTCCTGATAGGGTAGGTACCCACCTGCCCGCTAGTGAGTTGTCAGCATTCTTAGCTCACAGGCCATCAAGGGCTGCTGTGTCTTCTTGGATTTAGGATGCCTTGGCATTCTGGGTAGAAGTCTAGCCCAGGGGACTTTGCCTAGCCTATGTTAGGCCAGGACTAAACTGGTCATGTACTTATGCTAACCAATTTAGGTTGGAAAAATATTCTGCATACATGGTGGTTTCAATAATTCTGGAGACTCAAATGTATGGAAAGTGAATTCTTAAGCATACTCAGGGGCTAAGGAGGTTTCATGGATTGCAGGGTGTGTTCTTCTGGGAGGGAACCACGTGGGGAGCGGCCCTGTCCAGTACTTACCGCCAGGTACTGTGGGGTAAGTCCGCCCAGCCCTGTCAGGTTCCCCCAGGTGGCAGTGTTGAGTTGCTGCATCTGCTGTGCCAGCTGCTGTTGGAGACGCCTTTGCTCTTTGTCCTTCTGAGTATCAGCAAACTTCACCACGATTGGTGAAGAGCAGCCCTGTGGTCAGACACATTGGAAAGTGAAGAGGAAGTTACAGCCAGGTCGCATCCTCCTATGACACTCAGTCAGCACTGGATCTAGCTCTTTTAACTTAGAGCACATGGAATGGTCTGGGATGGTTTAGAAATGGTTTGATATTCCTTCTTCTTCTCTGAACAGTACTGTCAACAGAACACTCCAGATCCTGTCCTGGGTTTCTTTGGGGGATCTGGTGGTTGGTGAAGCCATCCTGCTTTCCTGCTCTGATCCTTACACTGCCTCTCCTTCTCTCCTCCTGTGTCTTCCTTCAACCTTCCAGGACCTCCTCTGAGACAAAAGACCTGATATTTAACTAAGTTTCAAGGTTGGCTGTCTTAAAGACAGCCTTGCCTCTGTATGTCTGCCCGTCTCCACATGAGCAAAGGACAAGGGGCAACATGGGAATAAAAAATGTCTCTCATTCATTTTTTTAAACTTCTTCCAATTTTTAGTTTTGCATGTTTGAATGCTGAATATGTGGGAATAACATTGATGCAATAATAACAGAGAAGTGGGTTTCATTTTAGGAACATGGATAAAGGAAGGAGATATTCAGAAAGTATAGGCACTGATCAAAATAACTGTTTCTGTTTTCAGAAAGGTCTCTCTTCTTCTTCCCATGTCATATCTACTCTATCCAAAATCTCCAGAGTTGCTGCAAACCAAAAGAACCAGAAGCACATTCTAGTCAAAGGAGAGGTATCTTAAATGGCAGGAAAAGGATTCTGGGTGGCTTCTCTCCCTGATGAATTTCACATTTTTTAGCAGCTTTTTCTGTTTTAATGTCCCTAAAAAGGCAGAGAGCGGGGCTAGTAAGAAATGGGCTAGTAAGACCCTACTCTAGGATGATTAGTTTTTGAGGCAGACACATTCTTTGGAGGAATGATGGCCTAGTACCTCAAGCACAATGCTCCTTTCTAAAGCGCCTTTGAAAAATGTGCCTCCTACCTCCCCAGCTCTCTCTCTTTCTTGGTGTGGCCTGTCTGCACACTCCATCACTGTTAAATTTTGCTGAGGTAAAAAGAAGTAATTCTACTCAAGGGATTCAATGAAAACTTTTATTGAAACTTGGCATGATGATAGCCCCCTCTCTCTCCTCTTAGAAATGTGATATTCTATTTAAATAAGCTTTCCCTTCCCTTCAGGTTATTTTTCTTCCTTCTAGGAAACAAGCTTGCATCCCCTCTCCCCCATCACCTTGGATAGTTATTGGGGATGTAGCTGCCAATACATGAGACCATTGTTGGTTATTGAGGGGAAAAAGTGAGAAAAGTGAGATGAGTGTTTCAGTGAACTTCCAGCTTAGAAGTCTTCAGCTCTGGTAGGCAGAGTCACGGTCCAGAATGGTAAATGTCAGAAAATTGCTTAAAAATAACATTTCCATCATTTAAAAAATCTGTACTTAATTTTAAAAATTGGCTCCATATTTCAGCACTTGGTCATTTTATTTATTTATTTATTTATGATGCTGGGGATGGAACCCAGGGTCTTGCACAGGCCAGGAGGGCCTCAACCACTGAGCCACCTCCCCGGCACTTTGTCACTTTACAGAGAGCAAAATATTCTGAAAATGGAAATTAGAGAGAGAAGATTTTGTGTGGAAAAAGAGGTATTACTGTTGTATCAAATGCGTCCCTAACAAATGACAGCATCTCCTCCTAATGGTACATATATTGTTTTTTTTTCTTCCTTAAAATATTAAAAAAGTGATATAACGGTAGAAAATCAGACCAATGATTATGGCTTTTAAAATGGCTCATTTAAATCATGAAAGAGAAAATGGGGGATAGAGTTCAGGGAGGTGGAGAGAGAGAAGGTACAATGTAAAAGTATTTAAGAGACTTTATTCTTTTAATATTCACATCATTTAAAATTGGGTAATACATCTTGGTTAGAGATGTATGCCAGAGTCCCGAAAACAACGTAATCAGTTAAAACCCAAACATCAGCTTCAGCTGCATATTTATAATGGAACTGCACAGCACAGAATCTTCTCCTTAAATGTCAATTTTTAAAAAACTAAAGTGTCTGGGGACCCTTTTGTTTAAGTACTAATGTCCAATTTTAAAACCAATAGAGATATTGATGATAAAGGGTTTCTTAGGAATGAATATGCCCATCTCCTCTAATGGATCTTTCCAGTATGAAAGCCTTGTGCTCCTCGGTTTTGGTTCATGCCCAGTGCTGGCTTATGATCTCCTGGAGGAACACAGGAGACCCAGACCCACCAGGGTTCTCTGTATTATCATTCAGGGACTCTTGAGTGAAGGGATGGGCTGGCAATGTTTCCAACAGAGTTGAAAGGACTGAGGTTAAAAAATTAACTAAGGGAGACAAAGTTGGGTGTAAATCCCTAAATTACAGGAAACAAAAATAATTAAGAATGAAACACATGTATGAAAGATCAATTCAGGGTATTTTTTTTTTTTCCTAACAGCACTTTCACTTTAATCTCCAAGTTGAAAAATAGCTGGAAATCCACAATAATGGAGCAGCCTACGAGAAAAGAGGGAACCAAAACATTATCACATATGTGACTGCAATGTCATACATGATTGGATTCCTAGGTATTTCAAATCCTGCTAATCATTTCCTATTGTGGCCGATTTTCACCTGAACTTGCCTTCAGGTAGGGGGGAGGGAGTGTCTTAAAAATGCATTGCACTGAAAGGAAAACACATCGATTATATAGGATGTTAGGAATATCAAAGTCAAAATGAATGTTCAAAAGACAGTAGGTTTTGCAATGCTGATATCACAACTCAGAAAAGTACAGTCAACACTTAATGACAATGCCATGCACACTCCTTCCCCCTTGCCACCCGCTTGTTGAGTCACTACAAAAAAGTTGCCCACAAAACAAGACGCATAATGATCACTTAGCTCCCAGCATGCTTTGGGAGGTGCAGCATTGCAAAAAACAAACAAAAACAAACAAACAAAAAAAATAAAGCCCCAACAAAATGGGAGCACAAAAGCAGCTCAAATAATTTAATATTTTTTTGCACATTAAATAAAATTGAAAAAAATTTTTTTCAAAAAATGAAAAACATAGCTTCAGATAATACCACAAGGCCACCACCTCCAGGGATCACCCACACACAAAGATACAGTGTACAGAACACAGCAGAACATGCACTCCCAAATGATTCTATCAGACAGTACAGAATAAGTAACGGCATATCACTCTTGGAATGCTTTTGTGCAAAATTTAGAAAGGCCATGACCCAAATCACAGACTAAAATACAGAGCCATCTATCTACATTAGGTGGACATCCATACCAGGGTGTTTATCTTTCCCTGAAGTCACTCTCATCTCATTAGGAGATCAAATTTGAGCCTTCTTAAAGGTTTCTTCCCTATTGCTCATCTTTAAGTAAGGAGACAAATCTAATTTTTCTGGGGACTCTCATAAATTAGCATTACACTGTTAAGTGGGAGAAGTATTAACTTTCTCCACCATTCTTAACATGGAAAACCACAATTTTATGTGACTAAATTAAAGGTAAGTTGACCCTGCATTGAAAAGAGAACCTTTTGGCTCAGTACAGGGCAAGCAGCAGTGTGGGTGGGGGCTGTAGCTGTTTCACCCACACCAACCCTGGGGAAGGGATTCATCTGATCTTTTAGGTCCAGAAGGACACTTTGCTTAAAGTGCCCAGTGATTACATCGCAGGACCTGGGCCACTCCATAGAAGGCTCAAAAGATAACTGTAGAGAAAGTGGAAGGTTTTTACTAAATGCATTTCAAGTCATTACAAGGAAAATGCAGAGAGAGCAGGAAGAGAGCAGAAAGGAAAGTGGGGTGGAAAGGGAAAGAGAGGGAGGGAGGGGGAAGAGAGGGAGGATGAATATGAATGGATAAAAAGCGAGATGGTGAAAGTTTAAATCTGTGATTGTCATGTGAACAATCCACACAGGAGAGAATTGCTTTACCATTCCCCATCATTTGCACAAAGAAAACAAAGAAAGGGCAGATGATACAGTACCTCCATGGTCTGAGACTGATGCATGGCTTTGATTGCATTCTGTGCCATTGCCCTTGTAGAAAATGTGACAAACGCACAGCCTGTGGGAAACAAGGGGACAGGGAGCAGGAAAGACAAAAAACAACAAGACAAAAGGGTTGGACGCTTGTTAAACCAACACAGTCTACGAGAACTGCCACAAGACGACACTGTTCTCAGTAGTACATAAAAATAAACAACTTCTCGCTTTGGTTTTATCTTATTTTGCTTTTTATTCTCAGTGCTGACTTGCTAATCTGACCAAAGCAGAAAGATTTATTTAGTAGTTTATTTTTTAAATGGCAACTAGGGGAGGAAGTTGGGTACTCCTTTTTATTTTTTGTTTTTTCTTTTTAGCCACAGGGTTTGAAATTAGCAAGACCTATTTTTCATTGGCCAAAATAAAAAGTTGCTGTTTTCCATGTTCTCCTTGGCTGATAATCTTGACACTGAGGGCATCAGGGCTTTATATTTCAAATTTTGTCATCAATTTTTAAGAAGTAAATAAGAAAATGCTCACACCAAGGGCAAACTAGAAATTTCAAGAGTTTAAAACATCAGCAAATAAATATATCTAATTCCTTCTGGGCAGTTAAAAAATCAATACATAAAAATATAAGTTGATGCTATTCAAATGCAAATGAATATACCAAATCCATTACAGATGACTTATTATTAACAAAAACCAATGCTCTATTACACTGAGAATATTCAATAGGGCATACAAAGTCAAATTTTAAAATTTGCATTGGATTTGTTTGTATAAAACCTTCATGACTTCTCAAAGTTGTGACTTTCTGAAATCTGAGAGATTTGATCTACAGTCAAACGTACACAAGACAATGCACATTTCTCTGAAGGTCTACTGTGAGACCTGCAAAGCTTCCCATGTTTATTTTTTCTTGTGCTGTTAAATAACTAGAATCTGTGGTGCCAATTCCAGCTTCTTGTATTGGCGTTGGCCACCATGCAGGTCACCGCTCCAACTACACGGCTCATTGCCCTTTGCACTAATAAAAACACTGCCTTCTGAAATTTACATTTTATTCATCATACACCCTTGGGCTTCTTAGAGAAAAAGACTGTGAAATTAATGCAGATTCAGGCTGATTTTATAATAATACCACAGCACACTAAAAGCTTAGCTAAAGCAATACAGACTTATTTCACTTATGATCTCTAATGACTTTAAAAGTGCATTGATTTTCAGCTTCTTTAGCCTTGCACAGTTTGAACTTAGGTATCAGAGAATAATTTAGTGTTCCACTCAATTTCCTCAAAACATTATTATTATTACTACTTAAAAGATTTCCAAATGAAGCAGATCTAAACACTGAGAGGCTGAAGTCTATTGTCATTTCAGAGTGAATGCATGAAAGCAGAATTCTGGCATCAACAATATGAGATTGTTGCCCCTGTGGCCAATAAGCAAAATAGAACATTCTACATTCAAACAACCAGCAGATTGTTTGGTTTATGTAAATCAATTTGTGAGCCATAAAACATGTTTTCTTTTGCTCTGCATGTGTACCTGGTGAGATTATCAAGTCAATACTGTAGTAGCACCTTTTAATCAAACAGCATTAAGAGAAAGCAGTGCCTGCCCACTACCCCCAACGCACAGTGACATCCAGTCATGAAAATAAGTCAATGCATTTTTTTCCTTTTTTTGCATCATACTGTAATTTTTCATACACAAAACTCTCAGTACATGGGAAATTCATCTTGCATTCACCTCCTGGTTAAGAGGGCCTGAAGAAGCCAGAATGAAGTCTGCTCGCCATGGATGTGAGCTGTCTCCTAGTTCTCTGACAGGAGAGTACTGATGAAGCTTACTGTTTAAACGTGCTGCTTGTACCTAGGCTGACTGCAGCCTTTGTCATCGATAAAAGCAATTTAGTGGCCTTCTCTAAGGCATCTACACGATGTGGGTAATAGAGTGTGAGACAGATGACAGTACCTCTCCTGGCGTCCATATTGATGCTGAGGGTCTAAAATTATAGTCTCAAATTTGCCATCTGTTTCAAAATAATATCTCTTCAAAGATGTTATGATCATCACCAACATTATATAGAGGAAATAATGCTAAGAGATTTCTATTTTTCTATTTCTTTCCTTGAGACTACATGGAAGCAAAAGCCAATCATCTAACAGAGACACATTTGAAACCACGTGAAGCCTGGACTAATTCTACTTTTAATAGTCAAGAAGATAGTGACATTCACTTCATTTGCTCTTGTTCTCCAGGCACAGGTGCCAAACTGACAGTTTCCAATTGGAGGTTAAAAATGCATTAAAAACATGTAAAATGTCAACAAGAATCAATAAGGCACAGTTTATGCATTTACCACAATTTCATACAAGCAGAACTTTTGTAAGTAACTTAGTGAGAAAGATAAAGCAATTAGCAGGTCTCAGAAGAAAAGTATTAGCAATAGAACAATAAAATTAAATCTCTATAAACTTGAACCATTGCCCTTTTCTCTATGAAACCTGCAATTAAAAACTCGACTGATGCTTCTCATTATACAATCCTTACTCCATCCAAAAAATGCTCTGACAAATCTGATGACTCCTTTAACCTTTTTATTCTATTGGCAGTGGTGCAGTGAGAGGAGCTGTCTCCTTAGGGGCTTCTGTCAAGTTCTGTACAGTGTGCTCTGCTCAATTACTTAAGAGAAAAAATTACCGTGTCATTTATAAAGTGGGAGTACATGGTGAAACACACTCACTATGCCACACTGGACGAAGGGCAACTTCAGAACCAAATGTTTCTTGGAAGAGTGGCTTGTTAACCTTTGTAATTTCACTAAAACAGGAGATCATGGTAGTCCTATGGATAGATTTTAATTTCCCTTTCAACACCACTGAAAACACAGTGGCCTTTAGGATTAGGCCTCCGATCTGTGGCTTTTTACTAACACAGGGTCACATGAGCTTCTACCATTGTAACTGGCTGCTGGCTTTTTCTCACAAGCTAACTGGAGGGTTTTCCACTGGAAAGAAGTAAGTCAAAATCTGTCTCCTCTTCTACTAAAAATGAGGTTCTGGGTTGAGTGGAGGTCTCTGGGTCTTGACAGGACACAACTCTGATCCTGTAAGTGTTGGCCCTTAGCTGTTCTGGGCTGTTGAATGTACTATCTCAGCCATCAGTTCTCTGACAACTGACTAAAATGCTGGAGAAATCAGACTGTGGGAAAAAGATACAAGTTCAAATTAATAAAGCTAGCTTTCTTTCTTTCTTTCTTTCTTTCTTTCTTTCTTTCTTTCTTTCTTTCTTTCTTTCTTTCTTGTTTAGGTATGAATTTGTGTGAACATGCAATTACTGTATTAGAACTTTCAAATACACAACAGCAAAAACAAAAATAAAATCCACCTATAAATGTGGCCAACCTTGCAATTATTGATTGTCTCCACTTTGAGAATGTCATGGATTACTAATGGGAATAAAAGGAGTTGAATTCCTCTTATTTCAGTGAGGTTGCCTTCTCGCTGCTAAAACAGATGGATGATTGACTGGGGAAAGGTTTCACAAAGTAATTTCCTCCTACAGACAGGGTCTAAGGAAAGCACGTAGCCCTGTCACAGAGAAGATTCTGGAACACATCTATTACACTTGTCATTTCAATTGAAAGGGTATCTTAACTCAGGTGTTCTACCATTTCTTTCAGCTGTAAGAGAATTTTACAGAACTATGAATTCTTGTTCCACACTGAAAAAAAAAAAAGAAAAAGAAAAAGAAAAAAAGTACAGATACTTTGAAAAGCATGAGCAATGCCAGGGCTTCTTGCTTTTCTACTACTTCTTTGAAAGAGGTGTGGCAGCTTGCTATATTTCAACTGAAAGAAGTATAATTTAAAGTAACTTGTGCAGCAGGGAAGAGATTTGAACCTATGGAAACTTGTTTATAAATTCCCAGTCAGTTAACAAAAGCATTAATGCAGTCGATTTTCCTTGCTGAATCTTTTTAGCAGTGGCAGGATTGATTGAACACGTGGGACCAGCTTAATAGTGGGACATAAAAATTAGTCCTTTGCTGCACCAGTCTCAGTGTTGGGTTAGTCTGTTAACACTGGCATGGAGATATCATTCATCATGGCACCCGAGGCGGGGTATAGACTATAACCTACTTGATAGCTGGCAAGATCTCATCACTGAGACAAGGTTGGAAGACTGTATTCAGAACAGGAGGGTAGAATGCAGTCAATACACCAGGGGGCATGTGAGAAAAAGTGTCCACGTATCTGAATGTTTAGGTATTGTGTGGACAGGGCTAAACATATTCAAAACCGAGTCTTCTCCATACAGACGTTTGGGCCGTCAAAAGCCCTGTCCTATCATCTTGATCAGATACAATGAAAACAAATGAGGATTTAATGGCTAAATCCAGTCTGTGCTCTCCAACATCCCCACAAATATCGCCAATTCATTTGTCAAGGGTTTTGGCAGGGGAATGTTGGAACACCATAAACACAGCTGGAATATTCTTAAACAAGCAGAAAGTTACCTTAAATGGTAGTGAAGATTTGACTACAGTTTGTGGGAATGAAAAATGAAATAAATTTCTTCACTGTCTCCACATTACAGATAATTTCAATTGCTGCAGTACAGAAAGCCTTGGAGGATGTACCTAAACAGCCCGTTCTGACTAGGATTATGGGTAAGTGAGAACATGGGTACGTTAGGAAATCAACATGATAAGCTGACAGTGTCAGATGAACACACTTGCTTAGCAACAGAGTTTTGCTTTTGTGAGCAAACATCTCATCTGGATTGCCATGGGTGGGCCTGTGGTTTCCTGCTGGTGTTGGCAGTGAAGGTTCTGAAGCAGGCCTGCCTTGGCTGTACCAAGGTATGAAGTCTAGTGGTATGAAGCTTCCTGAAAGTACCACAAACCATGTTCTCCCAAACAGAAGAGGGGGCAGGAAGAATGGGTTACTGCCCCAGAGGGGAGATGCCTATTTGGATGTGGGTAGACTGCCTAGGTGAGGTGGGGTCCTCACGTCACAGAGGAGCTTCATGTGCTTGGCAGGTGCTCAGTGTTTAAGAAGCAAGTCGACACCATTGTCTGCCCTGGAATGTGGGCTGGGGCTGGCCTGGTGCTGGTGAGCAGCAATGGGGCCTTAAAAGTAATCTTTCTGGTCAATGTGTAGATGATAATTATTCTTTTAGAAAAAGACAGTGACTCTAACTAAAGGGAGAGCAAGATGTGACAGGTACAGCTGTGGGTCCTATCGTCCACCAGGCTGATGCAGTGGGGGTAACCAGTCAATAAGCCTGAGAAATCTCAGCATAATGGGTTCCAGGGAAGAGCTGATGCTACTGATGTGACGGAGAAGAAATGGCACTGGGACCCCATCAGGGAGCCAGTGAGACTGACTGCTCCCTTTGTTTCCATTCCTACAGTTGAACTGTGCGAAAGTAGAAGAGGAGCAACCACTTGGTTGCACCTCACCCTTGTAACCAAATATTTTGATGTAAAGACTTTCTTACTGCATAGTTTCTAACCTGGTTTTATATCAGGAGGTACTTTTCAGCATAGCCAAGCTTGTTTCACTTAATTTTTATTTATTTTCTAAACAGCTGAGCCAGCTAGACATTGGGAAAAAGAAATGCTGAGCGCCCTTTATCTGCAACACCGTTAATGGGAAGCACTTATTAATATTTGATTGAAAACTGAAATTCTTTAATGAAAGCAAAACAATAGCAAGAAGAGAATTGTTCTTTTAACAAATACACTGATTCGGGAGCAGGCTCCTGTAACCAGGAGTCCCTGGGTCCTGCTAATTGAAAAAAATACCACTGTCTGTCTTTATATTTCAGAACAAATGGTTATAAATGAGTATTTTCTTTTTTCCATTAGGGAATTCTCATCAGTTCACCAGAAATTTTGTTTTCATTAAAATAAAGTGGGGAGGGGTACTTCCCTCTTTACATTGAGTCAGGATTTGCCTAAAATATTGATGAGAGGGTTCCCACAACTTGTTTCAGAAACAGGATGCTTCTGGTGTTAAGTTAATCAACCAAATGGCACATCAAATTAGCCAAGTTCTCCTTGCAGATATGTGTGTCCTACTCTTTCCCAGGAAAGTTGTGGCCACTTTAAAATCTTGAGTGCAGAAAGGAGTCATGCAAGCTCGGGAGCTCTCGATGCTGTGGGGCAGCAGTGCTCTTCACTCCTGTCCCCAGTGGACAGATGGAGACAGTGAGATGAGAGTCAAGTTAAGTGGGCCAAGCCAAGCAGAATCCAGCACTTGCACTTCAGCCGCCAGCTCTCGATTAACCCAAGTGGGTGTGAGGTTTAGACAAAGGAGAGGTTCTCTATGAGAGGGGCAGGGCAGATATTTTCCTGCTAGTGTGTACACATGGGAAACTGAGGAATAGAGCCAGGAAAAGGAATTGACTAAGGTCCCATGTGGAGCCTGTGGAGTTCTGGGACTGGAACTTGGGGTCAGCTTTAAGCTGCCACAGATGTCACTGTGATTACTTTAAGGGCCTCCCTCTTGGTCCTTTCTCTATGCTGTACGTATTGGGGAATGAAAAATGCAGTAATGCTAATGTGAGACCCAGGATAACAGCAGCAGGAAACAGGGGATCATAAAGACATCACCTTGTCTTTCTACATCCTTCCTTCCTCACTTGGCTACCCTGCCTCTTCACATGTTAGTTTTTTTTTTGTTTTTTTTTGGTATTGGGGATTGAACCCAGGGGTGCTTAATCTCTGAGCCACATCCCCTGCCCTTTAAAAAAATATTTTATTTAGAGATAGAGTCTCACTTAATTGCTAAGTACCTCGGCATTAAGTTGCTGAGACTGACTTTGAACTCATGATCCTCCTGCCTCAGCCTCCTGAGTCGTTGGGATTACAGGTGTGTGCCTCTGTACCTGGCCCCATGGTATTTTGCCTGCCTGAGTGGGTGGACGGAGATATTTACATGCACAAAATGAGGGCAGGATAATCAGATGGCCAGGTGTGATAGAGTCCACATGGTTGGACTGGCCAGGACGGTTCTGTCCATCACAGCGATGGATTATTCTGGTTGACAGTGGCAGCAGCACAAGCACAATGAGCCTTGGGTCCTGGATCTGCCCTTGAGGGATCGCACTCAATGTTCTGTTCAACTTTTGGAGAATCACTTCTTTGAAGCAAGGGTTAAATAACAAGCGTTTCAGAATTGTCAGAGAATGCATAAACTGTGATTTCCTTGCTGCCCTTCTTGATCCACCCCTTTAAGCCACCTTCAGAAGAAAATTCTGGAATCCATATTTGGGCTCTGCTCTACCTCCTCCTAGTTTTCCTCTAGACTATCTCCATTTTGGGGCTCTGGAGGTGGATGTAGGTGGAACTTTTGTTCTCTGGGCCTTCAATTCTCAATTCTAGCAGTTGACATCAGGAAACATTATGTCTAAAAAAAACCCACAAAAAAACAAAAAAACTCCCAAATGTTCTTCTCACATGGTGCTAGAATTAGGTGAACCTAGTGAGACAGGGGAACATTAGCACCTCGATACTTACGGCCCAACTCTTTCTGCATGTGGCTTGGGTGCTACCGATGGCCCAGAACCAGAACTCAAAGATGAAAAGTTTCTAATGAGCCCAATGGAAACTGCACTGGTAACTGTGCTAATCAGAGAAGGAAAACCTCCCCATGTTGCAAAAATGTGGATTTCTTAAAGAAAAAACTGAAAAATGTTTTGCATACACACTTCCACCTCACATTGAGTCTGAAAAGTACAGCCAGAGACAACTGTTAACACTTATGTTAACCTTCGTGCACGGTTTAGGGAAGGGAATGTGTGGTCTTGTCAAGGAGGAGGCAGACGTGGGAAGAGAACGGCGATTTCCAGCTCTTTTCTAGAGCTTCTGCAAAACATCTTCATCCTGGCTCCCAGTCACAGCTTTTGCTTCTATCATGGTGGCAAAGGAGAGCCAACAGTCTTCTTCAGGACAGTCATTTTTCTGTCCTGGGCTGGGGATTCCAGGGACTTTACTGTTTGAAATGAAACTCTAAGACATCAGACAGGCCCAGCTACATGGAGCCCGCATCTGTCCTGCCCTGCACGGGAGCAGTGACATTGCTTCTTGGCTTGGAAGGCTGTTACGAGGAACATACTCTTAAGTTTTCCTTCAGGCACAGGCAGACAGCCAGAAGACTAAGGTGGAAACAACACAAAGCCGTTCTCATCCTCCACGTCTCCTTGCCCCCCAAAATCTACTTCAATTTGAGGTTGAAAAGGGATGTGCAGCAATAGGGCAGCCCGTCAGCTTCCCTTGTGACTGTGATAACCTGCACTAATATGCTGGCACTCAGACCTTCTCTACCTGAGAAATAAAAGGTGATCACTTCAGCTGCCATGAAAAGTTCAGGCTGGATAACTTTATCACATGGGATGTATTACAGGGTGACCTCCTGCTGTACGTAGTGCCTACATCTATCTTGACTGTGACACAGAGTTCCAATTAGCACTTAAGGAAAGAGACTTTATACACAGCACACTCACCTCGACTCAGCCCGTCGGGTCCCCGGAGGATCCGGCATTCTTCTATCTGGCCAAATGGAGAAAACATCACTCTGATATCGTTCTCATTACATTTCTTCGAAACCATTCCTATGAACAGTTTTCTGTCTTCCACAGCTAGGACATGAAAAGAATGAATGAGAAAAGCCCATTTCATCTTTTTTCTTGTAATCAATGCTTCATTACCACTGCAAACCAGGACCCCGCCATGTGAGACGGATCATGGTCCTAAGGCTGCATCTGGTCCCCGGCTTGTCGTCCTCCACCCTGCATCCCATCCTGCTTGCCCTTCACCTTGCCCTGCTAAATGCTTTGTCTCTCTGCAAGACTGCTTTTGCTAAGACGGACATCTTGGTAGGGCCCAGAACCCTAGGAAATCCCTCGTCACAAACACCAAGGTTTTGGCTAGGATTATGAAGTGCCTACGTAACTGCTAAATGTTACCTTTTCAGAGATGTATTTGGATGCTGATTTTAATTTGGGGTTTTTTTAGATGTTCTTCTAACTCTAATGACAGAGAAAGATAAAGGTCAGGAGAGCTAACACAGAGCAAATGCTGTGGGTCAGTAAATGAAACTTTATTATAAACAAAGGCTCGAAGGGAAGAAAACAGTCTTTCCCCCTGTTTCTAAGATCTTAGTCCTCCCTGATGCAGAGAAGAATAAGAGATCCTAGAATCCCACCTCTCTGCAGACTAGGACTGTCCTGCCCATGGCAGAGGCTGTGGGGCACTAACTAGGTTCCACACCTAGGTCCCAGCAGCCAGGCTGGTGACCGCCAAAGTGCAAGTCAACTCTAGCCAGGAGAGAAAAGAACAGGCGGCTGCTTCCCAAGAATCACCTTGAAGGTCCACACTGGGGTGAACCCTTGACAAAAGAGGTGGGGAGGGACTGTCACCATTCCAGCTGCTTGGAGGAAGGATCTTGAGGGTCACAGAGATGCATTTGGGGGTCATGACAAGAAATGCGGATGGGAATGTGAGGGGGTCAGGGATGCGGGGAGATGAGGCAAGTTTTACTTCAGATAATCTGGAGATTTTCCTGAAAATCTCCACACTTGTCCTCAGGACATGTGACCTACATTTAGCCTGAAAGGCAGGGTTATAACTCATTTCAGGACAGTGTGTGGAGACTTTTTTTAGGAGACCTTTTTTTAGGGCATAATAGAAGCCCATGGGGAGAAGTCCTGCTTATTTTTCATCACTTTATTTCAATCAAAAAAGAAGAAAAAAGAATAAGAAAAGGTCAACCAGTTACCCTCAAGACCACAGAGAACCCTGGCTTAGGGGAAGGGTGCTGCCCCAAGTCTCTGTGCACAAACTTTGTTCTGGACCTGAGTCAGAACTGTGTCACTATTATTTAATTGGCTTTTATTTCTGTGTTTTCTAGTTCATCCCCAGACAGTAAGTGTCTTATTTTCACTTAACCAACAAGTATTTACTCCAGACACACCAAGGCCAGTTGCTTCTGGAACCCAAGTTAGAATACATGGTGTGACCCCTGGGGAGGTCTGTTCATGGGACAGTGGTGTAGGTCAGTGGACCACGCTGAAGCTGCGCCATCCAGCAGAACCCTCAGCAGTGACCAGGAGGCCCATGACTGTGCCATCCCGTATGCAGCTAGAGCCATGTGTGGCCACCAATGGCCCCAAAGGGGCTAGTGTTATCAAGGACTGATTTTTAATGTAATTTTATGTTAATTACAGTTTAAAAGCTCCCTGTGACTACTATAACTGATGAACAAGAGTCTAAATGAGCCAGCTACATGCTCTTTGTCACAGAATCCCAGACAGGAAGTAAAGAGGCCTAAGAGACATTTTGTCTTGTCTATCTCTCAAACTGATCCCTGAGGCCCTGGACCACAGCCTGGTTTCCTACTCCCGGCCCAGTGTTCTCTTCCCTCTCCTGTGTTTCCTCTAAGTTCAGAGGGAGCAGATGAGACTTAAAGAGAGCAGCAGTGGGTGTGGCTGGGAGACAGAGGTTCTAGTTCAAGTGCTGTCCTTAACTTGATGTGTGACCTTGGAGACCTTGGGGACTCCCTGACTTCTAGGACCTCAGTCCTGTCATCCATAAGATGAAGCTTTACACTCTATTCTTCTTTCTCAGCACTGGAGAGAAGGTAGCCCAGCTATATGCTTGGATTGACACAAGCACTTAGGCTGGGGATATGCCTGGAATGGTGTGCAGAACCCCTCCCACCCAGTTTCTCCACACCTGTGACAGTTCCTAAGATAACTGAGAGACATTAGGGTTCTTTGAAGGTCCATTTAAGCTGGACCTTGAGAGGCATGGGTAGGGTCTGGAGAGACCAGCAGGATCTGGGAGAATAGGACACTGACTAGGCAAGGTACTGAGACAGGCCGAGACTGTCTTTGAGGTAGATGGAGGAAAGCAGCCTGCCTGGAGTTCAGTTGGCACTGGCTTCTGCTTAATCTGTAGAGGAGGTGCTCAAGGAATAGGAAGCATCAGACAGTCAAAGGTCACTGCTCATGTTGAGACTCAAAGGAGACATGGGCTATAGAGTGATGGGTTGTGATTGTAGGGAGAGAGGCTGTTGTGAACCTGACTCCCCTTATTTAGACAAAATTTTTTCAAGTGAAATTCTTTTCTACCTTCAGAGTAAATGAAGTACCAATGGTCTGCTGTGAACTGGCAAAAGCCAAGTAGTCAAGGGCAAGCTATGCTTTAGAGGGCCCCGCAGGACCTTTCTTAATGAAGGAGACTTTGTGAGCTCCAAGGTCAGGATGCTCTCTAGGATGCCTGGACTCTTTCATATGTAGGGACTATGGCTTGTAGGATGTGGCATTTGCTTGAGGAAATGGGGCAGAGGAGGAGGGAAAAGCTTCTAGTCTGCAGTTCTTACTTCTTCTTCCCTCTCACCTCTAGGACTCTCATCCCCAAGAAACTATGCCTGGTATCTATGAGAATTAAAAAAAAAAAGTCCTGATATATTTCTTCTTACCTTGAAGAATCTGATTTTAGTTTTTTTAAATCAAAGCAAATGAAAAATTCTTACTTTGTCCCTGGTTTCATTGGTAAACCTATAATTGTGGTGTTTCGCTAAAACAATTCACAGGTTTGAGCTACAGGGTGATGCTATAGTAAATTAAACATGCAGCTCTGTAGTAAGCTAAAAATGATTTTTTACTAAGATAAATATTAAGAATATGGAAACCGCTTATGAGGGAATCCTAACTTCTCAGCCATCCCTAAGGATAAACTCAGCCAGACAGGGAGAAGGAAGATAAGTTTCATTTTACCAAACAAGTACTGGGCTAACCTGTGGCTCAGTGGTAGAACACTTGCCTAGCATGTGGGTGGCCTTGGGTTCTTTTCCCAGCACTACAAAAAAGTATTAGCTAAGGAAACAAACAAAAAACAAAGGAAACCTCTGTCATCCCACATATATGTTAATCTGAATGCGACATTCCTCTGCACAGGTGGGCTTACATGTATACATAAAAGAAGCTGGACATTCACACACTTCTAGTTGCCAAAGTTGCTCTGGGTTTTAACAGTTGGGCCATGTTTGCTTTAACAGCAAAATGGGTGTGGCTAATTATATCCTGCTTTCCCCTCCACTGAGTTTTTCCAGTTTTCCAAGAAAAATGTATTCATTAAATTTATTCCCAGGATTCCCATTCTAAGGATCCCTAACAGCTTTGTCAACATTTTAAATAAGCATACCTATCTTGAATTCACTTACTTTCTCATGATTTTTTGACGACTCTGTTGGTGAGTTTTTCCTAGACATTCATGGGCAATAAGTGTCTCAGTTATTTCTTTAAATCTATAAGGATATGGATTACGGAAATGAACCTACTGTATCCACAGTAGTCTGCCAGATGTTTTAGGGGAATTAAAAGAAAACAAACAAACAAACAAACAATGAAAAGGTAAGTTCTCTGCCCCTGGGGAAAAGTCACTTCCTCTAGGGCAGCCAGTGAATGAGCACAGGGACATATTTCTAGATATGAAGGGCAGCACTGAAGGGTTCCATACCAGTGGCCCCCTAAAAGTTCTTCTCCATGGCAGAGAAAGGGTTAATGTTTTAAGTATAAGGGTGACTTATTAAAGTTGGGGGAATAGAAACTTCATTTAAAAAAATTCCCTAATTGTAAGTCTGTGCTAACACCCTGGTGTACAATCTGTCAAAGTCACACCTGGATTCGGGGCTGCCTGAATTAATTAACAACTTTTCAATGTGTTAGTGCTAACATATGGCATTTAATTACTGCCTCCAAATCTGTGAGTCTCTCCACTTTGAATTTCAAAATTATTTCTTCATCTTCCAGTAAATCAGAAAGTGACTGGATGGAAGTCCCCTGTGATCCTGTTTTTAATGGAAGTGTTTGGGTCTTCACCATTCCCTGACAATATTTAGTTATCTGGACTCTGGCTGGCTTTGAACTTGATGCATGGATGCTGGAGGTTTGGGAGGTCTTGAGATAAAGAGACAGTGGTCTTAAATAGCATTTCTGGATGCTAGGCCTTAAGGACCCTTGACAAGTCGTGAGGTTGGAAGGTTAAAGCAGGATGGATTTAGATGCTCTGTCTACTGAGGGAAAACAATTCTGTTCTCAACAAGAAGCATGACCTAAGTCAACACTGGCTCCAGTCAGAGACTCAAGCATGGGACCCCAGGTGACCTCCATCCTCTCTCATCCCTCCCCGTGAAACTGGCTTTAGGAAGTACTTTTAAATCTGGCTCAGCTGGAACCATCCACTGTACAGCAAGACAGGAATCAAAGCTGTATGATTATAGAATGGTACATAGGTGGACACAGAGAGAAAGACTAACATTTTTTGTGCTAGTTAATGGGAGTACCCTAAATCTAAGCCCTCCTCAAATCCATGCCTATCCCTTGGTTTTCTGCAATGCAAATAAAGCAAAAATGAAAAAACAAAAAAACAGCAAAAAAGTTGGGAGTCTGTTGATAATTGGATATTTCAATGTGCTCTTCTTAATGGTCCCAACCTTATTGCTTATTTAGAATTGGATTTTTGCTTTTCTTTCAGACACCTGGCACAGTAGAAGCACGTGTGCAGGAAGCAAAATGCCCCAGGAGTTTGCAAGAATGTGCTAGAGGCTGCAGCTTAAATCAGAGACAGCTAAGAGAGTGGGCTACAGGAAGCCATGGAGGCTCAGGAAGTCATTCAGTAGAATCCAAAAGTGCAGTACTGATCCAAGAACAACCTAACATTTCTGGGCTCACCACAGAGGTTCCCTTTATCGGAATCTCTAGATGGATGTGGGCTTCAAAGGGTGATTGCTTTCTGGAATTCATTTGTCCATCACTAATTGATCTGTGATTAGCAGCCCTCTCTTGCTCAGCAAATAACAAAGTTTCAGAAATCTGAACACAGATAATGAAGACAGTAACTGTCTAACTGTGATGAGTCCTTTGTGCTGTGCATAAATGTCAGCAAACTCAATAAAAGTGCAATTAGAGCTCGTTATACTTCTTTCACAGCTACAGGAGCTATTTAGAGCATCCGAGCCAAAGAAATCTTTGTGCTCTTTGAGCTTTTCAAACTATGCTTACCTGTCAAAAATGCCTTGTGGAATCAGAAAGGGCTGCAGCTTTTATCACTTGCTTTAGAAAATTATACATTTCTTCTGATTCCTAAATCAGAGCCAGAAAGAATCATGAAAACTGTTCATATGAGTACAAGGTGTGGTTCCATTTGAGCCTCCATAAGGAGGAACCCTTGAAATATAGCTTTCAGTCCATTTATACCTTTTGGCTTTTCTGACTAGAGATTCAGAAAATGGAGGTCATTCTACAAAGCAAAGGGAGAACTGGTCCCACTACAAGGTTTGGGGGTTTTTGTTTCATGTACAGATCAACACTGGCCCAAACCCAGACATGCTAGCTGCTGTCACCAAAACATCTCCCTCGGCTAGTGGAATTGTGGTGTTAATTTAGCATAACTTAGCATCCTGGATATTCATTATGTGCCAGGTATTAAGCTAAGCTTTTTGTAGATGTCAACTTGGGTAACCCTCAAACAGCCTTGTCAGGCAGGCATGACAAAAGAGTTCACACTGCATTGCTTGTAGCTCCTCTCTGGTGAAGGTGGTGAGGCTGAGCGAAGTCAAGTGACTTGCCCAGTGACACAGCTGACAATCACAGAGCCAGGAGTTGAACCCAGACTACTTGAAACAGTTCCTGCCTGCTACCCTGTGCTGCTTCCTGAAGAGGGACATTTTCAGCTACTTTCTTAACCTAGCAGTAATGGTGCCCATTGCTCCTTGGTTTTTGAGATCATGTAAGACCAGGGATACCCATGATGTGCTGGTTTTGTTCTGTTGCTGTGGTTCTAGACCCAAGGCAAACATTCTTCCCTGTGTGCAGAGTAGACACTTCACAGCTAGAGCAATAAGACACTCAGGAACTCCAGCCAGCCTGTCAGTAGACAGACTCAGCAGAAAGTCCAAAAGAAGTTGCTTCATGTTGTCATGGATACAACCTAAGTTTCAGAAGTCAGGCAAACCCTTTCTCAGAGACTTTCTTTCCATGGCCCTTGTCCTGACATAGTTTAGAGAATTTTGGGGCCAAAGGACCAGGACCATCTCTAGAAGTTCTGAGAAGACCAGCACTGATGGGATTCATCCCGTAGAACTCAAGATCCATCTCTCCTGTTTGCCACTAAAGAGAGCAGGCTGTGGGCAGGTACTTTGGAGCAAAGGAGCTCCCAGGAATTCACACAGGAAAAGGTCTTCTACGTAGGCACCATGTTCAGCCAAGAGCCCTATAAAGGCAGGGGATGTCTCCAGGTGATAACAATAATCAACGTTTTACAGAAGTGCTCTATCACCAAGAATGTTACAAATATCTCACTTGAGTCTCTGGAAGTGGGGGGTGGTATCCGACCTATGTGAGGCAGTTGCCACCATTGCACTGTATGAATGAGGAGATTCAAAGTTCCATGTACTTAAACCAGGAGGCTGAATGCATGTCCCACAATGTCAGGGGCACAGTCTCTTGCAATCATCCCTTCTTCAAATTCACTGCCGCACCCCTACCCCAGCAACATTCCTGGCACACAGAGTTGGTCAAGGGATAACTGCTGAATGAAGGAATGGAGCGACTTGATCATGGTCTCCAAGCAAAGCAGCAGCAGGGCTCAGACCTCTGGCACTTAGTGCCATGTCTGTGATAAAGCAGTGCAGGAAAAAAGGGAATCCACACTACTCCAAGCACAGGGCTGAGAAGACAATGGGTGGAGGCACTTGAGTCAGCTCCTGAGAGGGGGAACCTGTGACAACCTAGCGCGGGCAGCACCACATGGAGACCTGGCATCTCCTTCAGAACCTTCTATTCTGTGAAGAAGCTGGAAAATGGATGCACTACAATTAGCAAAAAAATACCTTGTGGAGAGATTTAGAGCCCAATCATAATTTACATTTGCAGATATGTAGATCTCCAAGTGCATGGCTTCTGCCCTGATTACTAATTAATGAGGTACAAAACTGGCTGCTGGAAGGAACTGGTGCTGATTATGTCAGTCTTGTGGGACGGAGGAGCTCTGTGGTCTAAGAAGGTAGACGATTCTTCTAACATACATTTCAGTAAATTAAAAGAACAAAACAGGGACAGAAGGTTTGTAGGAATGGAAGCAAAAACATAAGAGAGAAATGTGGGCTATCAACCCTCTAGGGCCTTCGAGAGGCAAATCCCATTTATTCCATGGACCTCATCAAATGCATATTTTTATAGCAAGTGTACCTTTATTTAATCAGCAGACAATTCTGCTGTAAATGTATTGGTATACTTTAGAGAAGATTGCAATAGATAGTTAAAGAAGAACAAATGGAAAAGACAAAAAAAAAGTTGCTTAATTTTTAATGGGCAATTCTTCCCCACTCATGCCATCTGGCACCCATTGGGCTCCCTGTGCGGCATTGGGGAAGGTGCTGAATAAGTGCCAAATGCCACAAAACCGCCGCAAAGGGCAAGCCCCAAGCAGAGGGACATGGAAAACCACCCCTTGCGGCAATCTTGCAGAACTCTTTATACCAGAGATAAATGAGACAGGGGGATGGAGTGTGTATTTCTCCAGATGTGCTGATCCAGTCCAGTGGAAGGCTCCTGCAACAATGATTTCCACCTTCCAGAGGAAAAACGCAGCTGGGACTGGCTCCTCCCTCCCCCCTCTGACTTTTTAACTTAAAGAAGCGACATCATTACATGAGACAGTTGGTTACCACCTACCGTTTGACTTTTCACTATCTGCAGGTTTCATCTGAATGGGATGATGCATCTAAAAATACAAAAGTGAGAAAGTCAAGACAGATTGAACAACTGTAAAAGCAGTCTACGACATCTGATACGATTCAACTTCAGTACTGCCATCATTACCAGGGCAGGGAATTAATAACAAGACTTTTCCCAGACAGAATTACCTACGTTAAAAAACAAACCCGAGTTTTAGTTCAGGAATATAACCATTTGCAGTCGGGGGCACTGTAACACCATACTCGAAAGCTTGGGCTTTTGAGTTAAACTTGAGTTCAAAACCTGTTTCTGTCACTCAATACAGTTTCTGCCTCTATATGGTAGAAACTTCTGGTTCTGCCACTTGTTACAGCTACATGACCTTGGGCGAATGTCTTAACTTCTCTAAGCATTGGTCTCCTCATCTGTGAGATGGAGACAGCACCTTAATAAAAAGGTTGAGAATCCAATGAGAATATATACATAAAGAGCTCTACCCGTGAGCAGAGCCTAGGATGTGCTAACAGAAATGAGCTACTGTGATTGTACTCTTAGGAATTTAAGTACAGATTTCTTTGTTCCTCCCCCAGCCATTCCGTATGTCTGCTTCATGAATTCTTCCCAGGTTCTCATAGTAATTTATAGGTTGAGCAGTTGATTGATTCACATGCCATTATATAGTGATTAAATGCTAGCATAGACTAGCAGTGCAGGGTCACTGAGAGACTGGAGGGAGGGAGGAAGGGGAGGAGGAAGAAGACAGAGGGAAAGAAGTAACACAGGTGGGTGAGAGGGACCACTGGTCTCTGATCACAATCAGTACACATGCAGGAGTAGAAAGAACTTGCAATGGCAGGGCTGAGCTCCTGAATTGTGCCTGACCCAGATGCTCCATGGCTCCTTATACAAAGCTGATCCCACCACTGTGCATGATCCGCAGAGTTTACGCCAAGTGCAGAATGCTACCACCATTTCCAATTAAAATAAATTCCTCAAACTACTTTCAAAGGTCCTTTTGCTTCATATTTCATCCCACCCCAAGGAACACAGAAGCCACAGGGTAGATGGAATCACTGGCAGTGCAAATGCTTTTATTATAATAGGGCCCGTTCTCTCTGAACCTTTAATTTCCCCAGTGGACTTCCATCACTTGCGAGCCACAGCTCTGGGTTTTATCTAATTTAAATGAAAGGGGAATGGTACTCAGCTCTGGCACTTATATGATGGGAAATTATTATCAGGTGGTCTGTGTGCACCTAATGCCTGCCAGGGTCTTCAGAACACAAGGAGAAGAAAGAGGGAGGACTGTTCAGGATAAGAAGCTGCTTCACTTCCTCTTACAGACCAGATGATCCTATGCCCAGAACACAGGCCTTGAGATATGGGGTCTGCTATGATCCCATTTTATCCATTCACAGACTTAATTTGTGGAGCAGAGACGACAATGAGAATGGAATTTTTAGGGGTCCTGAGCAGGCCCGTCTTTAGAAAAAACGTGGAATACATACCATACAAAGCAGATAGAAGTAAACTGTGGAAACCCCTGATTTGGGCTGAGGAAAATGACCTCAATCTATCCTATAGTAATGGAGAAAATGACAAAATAAAATGTTCTGGAAAAATGACAATCTTTGAGGAAGCTATTCTTCCAGTATGCATGTGTCCACCCATTCAACGAACACAGGAGAAATAACCAGACTCTAGGGACAAAGCCCAGTGAGGACGTTCCTCCCCTGGAGGTGTTCACTGTATGTGGGGGGTGACGTGGCTGCACGCAGCCAGCTGAGCAACGAGGCTGTGCTGGAGGAGAGGCAAGACAAGGTTTCAGGGAGCCCACGGAGGGGGGCAGGCCTTACTTCTGCCCTGCAAAAATGGCCAAGGTTTCCCAGCAAGAGTGGACTCTATTTCCAGCCCTTGCGCTTGCAGCAGAGACAGGTAATACCCGTCATCTCCACAATGGGATGGGACGCCCATGCAAAGATTCACAGGTTATACAAGAGCTCAGTTCCTTCCCATAAGGAGCTTAGCCCGCGAGGGAGGAGGCAACGAGAAGGAGCTGAGAAGGTGATCAGCATCTGGGTCTTAGCCTGGAGACTAAGGAACTGACATTTTGTCAAAATTTTGTGGTCAGATAATAGTCAATTTAAGTAGCAAAGCAACAGGACGGAATTTGTAGTTTAGAAAAGTCATTTTTGGCTCCAGTGTGGAGGATGGATTAGAGCAGAGAGAGGAGGCAGGGGGGGAGTTAAGAGGCACTGTGAACAGTTCAGGTGACACTGACGAAGGGTTAAACTTCAGAGGGAGCTGGCTAGTCATGGGGATGGTGGAGAAGGGGAACTACAGACCTGGGCCACCATATGGATTAGGGGATCGCTGCCAAATGGAAAACAAGCGAGCAGTTTTGGAGGAAGCTGGTGAGCTTGGGTCTGGACGTGGAAGCCACAGACTTCAGTATATCTGTCAGGGAAGGACCTCAGAGAGAAAAGAGCCAGGGACAGGACCGCAGAGAACATGAGGAAGTAGCTATCGCAGGACAACAGAGCAAAGGGCAGCGGGAGGGGCAGGAGAAGGAGGAGCCACTGGCCCTATGGGAGCCACAAGAAGGGAGTTTCTGTAACAAGGGAGGGGTCAGAGCAGGTGCTGCAAGAGGCTGTCATACCAACACTGAAGTATCTTTTTGGATCTGGCCATAAAAAATCCTTTAAGGAGTTTACCGAAGCAGTGTCTGGAGTGGTGGGACTAGAACTACGGATTGTAGGGGTGGAGGAGAACTGGGGATGACGACAGTGGTGGGGACACACAATATGATACGTAAAGACTGCTATTTTGAGAAGATCAATTGTGAGGTGGGGAGACAGGAAGCTCGGTGGAGCAGAGAAGGGTAAGTGGCATCTTTCAAGATGGGGAAGACTGACATGGATTACTACATGGAAAAGTCAGATGAGATGAGTTAAAGGAGAGAGGGGACAAGTGCTCTGTGTTATCTATGGGACACGAACATGAAACAGGCATGGCTCTTGCCCTCAGGGAGCTTACAGTCCATCATGGTGCTTGATATATACACACCAAGAAAATAGGTGGCAAGATCAGGAGCACAGGCAGGCGTTCTGAGGCTGCAGGTTTGTCTGTGAAGTGTGTGGAGGACTGAAAGGGATCTACAGTGAGGAGGGCAGCATTATTCTACGCTAGGGCTGAAGAGGGCCTTGGAAGTCATATGGCCTGGTGCTCTCAGGTCATAAGTCTGAAGGGAATTTGTGACTTCAATCAGGAAGTCATAGATGTTAAATGACAGAGATGGGATCAGAAGTCTGATCTCGGGCTAGAATTGTAGCTTAGTGGTAGAGCAATTGCCTAGCATGTGTGAAGCACTGGGTTCAAATCTCAGCACCACATATAAATAAATAAAGGTCCATTGACAACTAAAAAAATATTAAAAAATAAAAGAAATCTGATCTCCCTGCTCTTAACTCAGCGATGACTCCCCTATACCATGATGTTCCTCCATATAACATCCCACATGGGCCTTGGACATATGGACCTTCACTCACTAAAGAAACAGACAGAAACCTGGAGGGTGGCAGCAGCATCCCGGGAGAAAGTCCCCTTCCTTTCCTCTGAGCGCCCTTGACACTTCTTCTCTGCAGCCCTGTGGCTAGTGTTAGGGAAGGACTTCACTGTGTGGAACAGCAGGTGCTGTTTCTGACCTATCTAGTAGGTACAGGGAATTAACCGTGCTTCTAACAAGGCAGTTACTGCCACTAAAAACTTGAACTTGGTTTTGCTCTTCACTGGGCCGAGGGTAGGGAAATCTGCTCCACCAAGATCTGGGTTGTCAGACCCGGTGAATTTTGAGTGGCTGGCCACCCTCCTGCAGGTATGTTCTGGAGACAATTTAGGTAATGTATGTAAAGCGCGGTGACCTTCGGGAAAGGTGTTCAATCAGGACTGTATTAATGGCTCATTATCACCAACAGTTCATTTGAGTTACAAATTTCTGATCACACACAGGCCGTAAATGTCACCGAAGACAAAAATGGTGCAGAGAAGCCATTCCATGATGTTTCACTTCCTCAAAATCATATCGTCCCGAGAGCCCTGGGAGATTTCTTGAGTGCAGCGGGGAAGTTCCTGCAGGAGAGTGGGTGGGCCTTTTAAAGTTTCATGTTATCATAAAGGGATTCTTTCCCTACAGCAGGTGGGGTTTCGAGGGTCTGACCCAGTGTGACTCGGGGGCCACTCATCCACTCGCTTGTTTCTGTCCTTCTCAGACACCATGTAGGTGCTGGGACACAGGGAGAAAGATCGCAGGATGGAGAGACTGGGGTAGCCGCTGGTGCTGCGTGGGCTGGGCTACAGCATGCAGCGTGGAGCTCAGAGGAGAGATGCCCAACACAGACTGAGGCAGGACGAACTCCTCAGGGAAGCAACGTTGGAGCTCCTCCTTGAGGAAACCCTCGCCTTGGCCAGAAGATGGGTG
The DNA here is from genome assembly GCA_020662805.1 of Glaucomys volans. Lineage (NCBI taxonomy): Eukaryota > Metazoa > Chordata > Mammalia > Rodentia > Sciuridae > Glaucomys > Glaucomys volans. Next base: position 2,455,889 of record JAJEJO010000088.1, on the reverse strand, counting down.
AAGGACATTTCAGGGAAGATGACACACATCCAAAGGCCCAGAGTAAGAGAAAACAGGTCACAGGGCTACCAAAGAATGATGATGAGACATTGTAACCAACAGGAGAAGCAACAGGAGTTCTGAACCAACATCATTCACAAAAAATAAAATACCTAAAAGGCGGTAAGACTCATAAGTTAGGCATGTCTGTACAGATTTGGAGAATTTTGAAGAAGAAATCAATGCAAGTCTACTCAGCCTGAAATTAAAACTGCCCCAGGCACCAGGATGGCAGCAGAGGTCACACCCTGAGCATCTTTCTCAAGAACTAAAGATGCAGTCATAGGGTCGGAACTGCTGCTTCTCAACACTGCATCCAACACCACTAGGGAACCTGGCCGTGTCTGCTGCAGAGTTAGACGGGGCTGGGGAGGGATCTCCATGCTGTCATCTGGAGGCCCCAGGTGACAGCTGCAGAGCAGGCAAGACCCAGAAAATTTGGCAGACTCCACCAATCTGTAGAACATCTCAACAGTTGTGAGGAAACCCCCATGTCAGGGTTGAGGCTAGCTCCTCGGGGATGTCCTCCTCCTCCTGTCTGTGGCAAGTGAATGCAGGATCGTCACAAATTTTTGTCAGAGGCCTCCTAAGAGACATGTGTGAGTTACCTAAGGTGAGGCGGCATCTCCATGATATGCAGAATTAATTGTATCTGAAAAGACAAAAATGCAGGGGTCTGTACTGTCATGATCTGTCAGCACTGTTTCCTGAGACCAGGAATCCTGCACACACTGGCCTCTGACATTCACAGGGCAGTTTTCCTGAGTCATGGTGAAACTCCGGTAATGACTTCATTCCTGTGCTTAACTCAGCTGCACTTACAGCACGTGTACAAGTCAACAGGGGAGCTGCGGTTGGCAGGGACCAGCCTGTCCACGGTGCTGTAGTACCGGAAAAATGTCAGGAGCCAGTTTTGGAAATAGGTCCTGCTCATGGGAGTTCACCTCACTTCACCTATTTTGAGTTGACATTTCTAGGAAGAAAGGTTTCTAAACTGTTCTCTGAAGACGTCTTTGAGTGCACACGAACCTCCTTTTGACTTTATTGCATTATAACATTTTGCCTACAGTTATACATTAAGGTGCTAGTTAATGGATTGGTCTCTACTTAGCCCTATTTATTTCAAGACAAACGAAACATAATGTTGAAGTGCTCGCCTGGCATGCGTGAGAGCCTGGGTTTGATTCCCAACAGGGCCCAAAACAAAAACAAAAACCCCAAAGAGAAACATAAGGAAAGGAGAAATTTTAATAGCTCCCTTTCTCCTAGTCACAGGCATGAGACTGGCACAGAGCTCCATCCTCCACTGACACCCACTCTAGAGTCCCATCACAGCCGAGTCTATGTGATCTCTCCCAGTCCCTGTGCCTCAGCCCAGCGATGGCCAAGGGGAAGTTTCTGACCTGTCTGGAAGTGGCGTCCTGGGGGAAGGCCGTGGCTGTGGGGAGGTTGGCATGGCTGGTTTCTCACCCACAGGAGAACTCAGGCTGAAACTTGCTTGACCCCAGCCATCACCAATTGATGAGCTAACCACCTTTCACACAAGATTCAATAAAACATGCCATTTTAAACCTGAAATGGGTTTTACAGAGTCACTGTTATGCATCTCATTATTAAACCTATCCCGACCCCTTGAGAGATCGGTCGTGCTGGCACATATTATAAGCCTACTGCCCATAAAATATTTAAAAGTAGAGGGAGAAGGGAGGGAAAGAAGTGAATTTTCAGAAGAGCTCTGTGCCAAATGAGAAAATGAAGGGATTCCAGAGAGTAAAGACAAACTGGTTTTTTTCTTTCACTCCATGATAACACGAAAATGATTCATGCATGATACTTGGATTGTACAGTAACTATAAAATACCAAAAGCACCTACACTTTCTGAAATTCTCTTTAAAAAATTTATGAATGGTAAAAGTGAGTTTCAAGAGTTTCCAACTGGAAGCAGGTCATCCCCCAAAGGGAAGGACTACCTGTATAGTCAAAGTTTCTTCTCCTGTAGTCAGGTACCCCAGAGATACACACGTGTATGTCTATGCCTGTATCTCTAGGTAAGTGACTGTATCTTTTTAGCCCCTGATACATTATGCCCTGCATATGGAGAATGGGAAGAACAAAGGCAGCGAGCTGTAGGAGTGTCAGCTATCAGTATTGAACCAAAATCTCTGAATGAATTTATTTTTTTGGTACTGGGGATTGATCCCAGGGGCATTTTACCCCTGAGCCACATCCTCAGCCCTTTTTGTATTTTTATTTAAAGACAGGGTCTCACTGAGTTGGTTAGGGCCTCACTAAGTTGCTGAGGCTGGCTTTGAACTTGTGACCCTCCTGCCTCAGCCTCCCCAGCTGCTGAGATTACAGGCGTGCACGACAGTACCCAGCTCTGAATTTGTTTTTGTTTCAGACAGCAACACTGCAGCAAACCAGTTAGGGTACCTTTAGTAGAAAGATAACTCTGCAAGAATCCAGAAGACAAAAATAATTTCTTAGATGGGTTAAAGCCAATTTTTATCACCAGGACTGCCAGATTTGTTGTTCACGGCTATAACTAGTAAGTGAAATAGGGAATGTAGGCAATTTTTATGACAATTGAAAAAATCATCCCTTCACTCAGTCATTCAGGCATTTGTCCTAGGCGCTTTATGTATGTGAGCTGATTAAATTCTCACAGTGGCCCTATGAGGTTGGTACTTCTGAGGAACCAGGGGAGAGAGAAGCTGGGTAACTTGGCCAAATCACACAGCAAGTAAGTAGGAGGCAGGAATGCAAACCTAGGCCTGTCTGGGGCTGGCACCCAAGCTGGAAGCCACTTCTCCATGCTGCCTCTGCACATGGCCACACCGCTTACTGCAAGAGAGTGAGGGGTTTCTCGAACCTACAACATTATCAGTTTTCGTCTTCCATGCTAAAGATGAAGACTGCCTCCACCTATAGGTTTCTTTCCAATAAAAAACTCAGATTGTGTAGTGTATTGGTGTGTGTCTATTTTATTCACACATATATACAAATTCTTAAACTAGTTATCTGGATTTTCTTCATGAGAAAGGCAAGAAATAAAGCTTAAAAGCCTCCAATGAATGAAAGAAAAAAAGAAATCACAGCATTGTGTCCTGCCAGGAAAGTACAGTCCCAGCTAACATGCCATTTGATTATGAAAGATCTAAACGTATGCTCTAATCCAGAGGTTCCATGTTGGTTCCACTCTACAATACCTCAGGCCCTTCTAAAATAAGACTCGCAAAATGGAATTAGACTCTGTGGTTTCTTTCATGCAATGAGCTATCTGAAATATTCTATGCCTATGTCAACGAAAGGTAAATTAAAAAATGAGGCTGGCTATCAATTATTCTGTAAGAGGCAAATAACGGTTTTGATTCTCTGACAGCAACTGATCCTAAATTTTGTGGTTTATTCACAAACCAACAATGCAAATCAAATCAAAACAAAACCAAACCACACTGAAATCTATCAAATGCACCAATGCATGGACCACTTATTGTTGGGTAAACCACCATTTGTTCACATCAGGAGGCTCTGATATTGGCTATGTTAACTACCAGGATTATAAATCGGTTTATTTGAATACCACTTTGGAAATTCTGGAGGAAACTATTACCCTCTGAAGACGTGAATTCCATGGTGCAAGCAGAGTACCCAGGATTCATCTGTCCCTGGGTCACAGTGCTATTCCAAATTGTTCATCTGTGTATCATCATGGAGTTACCACAGTAGGTACACAGAAAATTTTCAGTTTATTTTTGCTGGCATGTCTTTTTATAAAAGTGATCTAAACCAAGAAGAAAACAATGAGATTTCAGCACGATAACAACAAGATATATCTTTTTCTTTCTATGGCAGAGAGCAACTGGAGGAAAAAGAGCGAAAACATTACAATTTCTTCCTAATAGTCATTGAGACATGCACAGTACTTAAGATATTGACTGCATAGCAAATGCTCAATAAAGGTGCTATCATTATCATTTTATATAACATAGGGAGATCCCTGGGGAGAAATCAGAAAAGGTCCCATTTGAAAGCTACAAGAACACACTGGCAAGAATGGCCTTTCTTGTTCCCAGGAGAAGCATGTAGCTAGAACTGCCCAACTCCCAGGTTTTTTCTTATATACCAATAATCCAGTGGCAGAGAAAAACATAACCTAGAATTATACATCTGCTCTTGGCTTATCAGGTTCCCAGTCAGCCTTTTTAGCTATAATGACACTATCTATTTACATTTCTGTTAAAATAATGCAGTACACTAAAGGGGGGAAAAACAAGCAATGTAACTATTTAGTTCTGGCAAAAATAAAATAAAATATTGCAGGAAAATTAGATTACTCTGGGTAGAATTCTATGAGGGAATTTGGAGTCTGTTATGGTGATTAAGTCATCATTTCTGACAGATTACTCTAATCGGCTGTCAAATAACATTCCACAACCCCATCTGTAACTTGGCATCCGAGTTATTCAGCCTATGTTACCTTCTGTGTATAAAACACGCACCAAACAAGGGGAGGTTCAGACTAGCATTTATTACACTCATTAGCTGTGATTAGGTCCTGTGTTTTCATTCTAAATAATAACACAAGCTTCCATTTGCTTTATTTATTCTTAAAATTAGAAGAAAAATGAACAGGCTTAAAATGGGAGGCATGGACCATGAATGAAAAATAACTGTAATGAACAAAGTGTGCGCATACAGCTTTCGGAAGCAGTGCCAATGAAGAAGAATGGTAATCCTTCCTTAGTTTAATTTTTCTTGGAGGTATTATAGTATATTAACTATAAAGGTAAACCTATGCCACTTTTTAACCTCTTAACAGATCTAGTTCCCAATTAATCACTATTTCAGTAGAAGATATTGCTTCTACTATATTTAGCAAGATTTCCTTGACAGCATTTCAGTTCTCCCCATCTTTGGGACACAGTACAGAACAGGTTGAGACAGTGGCGCTCCTGAGTTGAAGTAGAGCAAAACCAATTAAGATCATGCCTAGGTTTGTCTAGAACCTCCTTGTTTAGATCTGTATGTTTTAACACAAAAACACAAAACTGGAGGATATAAAGCAATTTTGAAAATAGAGATAAGCGGAAAAGTCTCACACGACTATGGTGCTGCTGAGGTTATACTACAACCACAATCAGAGCAGGAGATTCCAACGATTTTGTGTGACAGCTGGTAGATCACTATCATCACTGATTCATGAGCCAAAATTAAGAGGAAGGTAATAATTTGTGCTTATCACTAAGTGGGGAATACACGGATATCCTTTCTAACCACAATTTCTTTCTCAATGTGGAATTGTCTTCCCAAATCAATGATGGATGCTCTAATACTCATACTTCCAGATGTTACCCAGATGCTAAATTAGACGTGCTGCCTAATTGAGCAAGGCAAAGTACACAGCGAAGCAGTAAGCCTGACCTGAGCAGCAAGGAGTGGTCCAGTGACCTGGGATCTGTTTCATCTCTAACACTTTATTCTGTGAGTCATGAATTGATTCACGTAATCTCATATTTTAAGAGAAAGGAGTCTGGTTTAAAAATAAATTCTTTTGACCTTAGACTCTGCCACAATTACCCCCTTGGGCCTTGGTTCTCCACAGCCTTTGGCACTTGGTCCCTGACCCCAGCTGTTTTCAGGAAGTTCACCATTACCCACTTCTCAGCATCCAGGGAACTGGGGTTAACAAAGCCCTGCATGCCAGCAAGAGCCTGCCCCACTCACCTCCGCTCTGTGGGACGATGTCAATTTGTTTGCCTGACCTGGGTGCCTGTTCTCCTTGAGCACCCAGCTCTAAGAGCTGGCCACCTTTCTCTCTGCCTCCACTCTTTTGCATTGCTTCCTCGAAAGACCTTTTCTCAACCTGTTCAAACTACAACCTGGCCTCAGCCCCAGAGGAAATTCCCTTTGGACAGTGAAATCTGCTCAGCTGATTTGCATTTTGGTCATCCCCAGAAAACTTGTGACGCTGGCTTGAGACTGCTGCTCTTGGAACATCATACCTGGGATAGGGGAAACCCCTCTGCTCTCCCCGACCTCTCACATAGCAAGACTCTGACTTGGCTCTCTGTCTGCTTCATTTTCTTCTCCTGGGAATCTCAGTGTAGATCCATCTCCACTAACTTTCTTCCTCTCATATTTGTTCTATTTCAACAGCCACTGCCCTTGCTAGACCAGCGTGACTGCTCACCTGGGTACCTGCAATGGCCTCCTCACCAGCTCTGGTTACTGCCTTTCAAACTGTCCTCTATACCATTGCCTCGTGAATTTGTCTACAACTCAGTTAAAGAAATTTCTCTCTTTTGCTCAAAAACTTTGAATGATCTTCTAAATTAAATTCCAGCTCCTTGGCCTGTATTTCAAGGAACATCACACTTTGGCCCAAAGCTACCTTCCCACTTTTCTCATTATTGTACCACATTTCTCTTCTATTCTAGTCAAATTAGACAACTCTGCCTTCCTGGCACTTCTGCCATGCACTTACCCATAAAAAAGCATACAGACCCTTCTCATGCACAAAACCTCTCTATTTCCTTTGGCAATATAACTGTGGTATATTTGTTATATAAAGACACCTGAACTTCACATTGTGTTGAATCATGTGTAACTGTCATCTGTATAAATTAATAGGACAATGTCATATGATTGAAATTCAAACACTGCATAGCAATGGAAAGGCATAATCTTTCCAGATGATTCATTAAAGATCCCAAAGTTTGGGGCTGGGGTTGTAGCTCAGTGGTAGAGTGCCTCCCTAGCATGTGCGAGGCACTGGGTTTGATTTTCAGCACCCCATATTAATAAATAAAAGGCCACTGACAACTAAAAATGTATTTTTAAAAAGTCCCTAATGTTAAAGTTTTGAAGGCTCTTTCCTTTTTAAGATTCAGACAGCTTGCCAATAATTTGCCTGCAATATTTACTAGTTTTAATTCAAGTAAATTAAACACAAGACTCGATAACTTACTAAATTCTAAGTCAACCACAGGATCAAGTATCTCGTGTGTGACACACGCATCCTGCATCCCCTCCAACAGCTGCAACGCTCTGTTAATATTATCAACGCCTTATCCAGTAATCTCTAGCTTCCTTTCAACTTTACGGCAATCTAAAGCCACCACAAAAATATCCCTCTAACAAGCAAATCTTTAAAACCTCTGGCTCAAAACTAACTCGGAAAATTTAAGTCAACTGTACTTTATCTGACAGGACACAGGTTTTTCATCAAATCAACAGAGAAGCATCACTGAATTTCATATTCTAATGATCCTTCCATAGCTTAGCTGGAGTCCTGAGTTGTTTGAGCTGCTTTGCGAGCCATATTCATTAATTAGTGTCTAACATTTCCACCTCTCTACAAGTTGCTACCTCTCATAAAAAATGTATGATTTGATTGGGTTAGCAATGACAACTTCATTTTCAGCAGACAAATAAATACAATACCTCATTCAGCATTCTTTTCCATTTATTTATTTAACTACCTCCATGGCCTTTGGGATTTGTACGAAGTGAATGAAAGTGGATAACCAAGGTAATTTTCTTTTTAAAATCCTGTGTAAGCAGAAATGATTAAGTCAGTCTCTCTGTGTCTCACAAATGTGGCTGGTCAGAGAAAAAAAAAATCCCTACTAAAAATAGATGACAAGTTTAGAAAAATGCCTTAGGGGCTATTTCATATCACCCATGTTTAAAATGCAAATCCATTAAACATCTGAGCAAGACATCTGATATTGTTTTTAGCAGCTCTATTTATTCATCTCATCTTCTACAGTCACACTAACTTTGGTTGATATTTTGCCAAATGAAGATCTCTCCTCCAGTGCTGCTAACTCTTTATGAGTTTGAGCTTCATTTCACTGTCTCAATTTGATTTCCACCTTCTACTTGAATGTGTGAGATCGTTTACCAACTTTGGAAATTACTCATTGGCAGAGCTTAGGGAAATTATGATGGTTCTATAAATACCCTTACCCTGAAACTCGGTCTTCTACACATCAAGTTCAGGGCTTTGGCCTCCAAATACATAGCATACAGCCAAAATTTAGGTGGCAAAGGTAAACTTAGATAAGGAATACGTGAGACAAAAATGTGGGAGTGATAATAAAGAACAAGCTAAAAATCATTTATGGACAGCACTTGGCCTTGGTCTACAATGGCAGGTCTTCTGCTTCAACGATTTCTTATAGCTCTGGACATGCAGTACTCAATAGGGACTTGCGAAGCTTGGGCTCTCACTCTTGTAGTGGAAAGAAAGTCACATAATCATCAGGTCTGCTTTTGCATCCTGGTTTTGCCAATTGCAAATACTTTTAGTAAATTACTGGACCACTTTAAGCCTTGGCAAACTCACATTTGAAGCAAAGGTCACGTCAGAAGACTTACTGCACGAATGCAAGAACATCAGAAAACAAACGAAAGTACGCAGCAACCTGCAAAGTACTCTATGATCACAACTCTTCTTCACTTAAGGACTATTGTCATCAGAGCAAAAAGTCCCCTGGGGCCGCATATACTCATGGTTTGCCTTGTGCTCCTAGTTTGTAGAGCTGGACAGTGGTGGGGGTCAGAAGGACTGAGACCACTGCCCCGTCAGTTTGTGAAGAACTCTGGAGTCTTACATACATCCACACGGGCACATACACACATGTATATGTGGGTGTGGAGAGGAGAACATGAATAAAAGATGTTGAGAGGACTTGCTGAATACCATCTGTGGCCCAGGGGATTAAGCTGGCCTCTGAGAAGGTTCCTATTCCTCAAGGAATCTGAAGCTGGCGTGGAAGAGACTGAGGTGTCAACAGAGGAGGGCAATAAGGTGCATAGCAGGTGACAGGATAAATGTGGGCCATGAAACGGGGCCACATGAAGGGACATTTACCTAGAATTGTGGGATGGCAAGCACGGGTGTCATATGGATGGGATAGAATGTGTGGCCAAGAATGTCCTAGAAGCAGGAGGAGGAGGAAGGGGCCTAATGTGGACTTTGGATTTCTCTCTCTCAACTCAGCAGTCACCTCCTGGTCCTTCCACAAGACACAATGCTGTTGTTCACACTCTCCCACCAGTGTGCCGAGGGTACAACTCCAGTGCCCCCACCCCCCATTCCATCCCATCTTTGCCCATTCCAGGAGCACCTGGAAGACTTCAGAGCATAATTATCACAGGGCTAATCTCAAAAATCCCTGGATCTAGTTCCTCCTTTCACATAACTGTGGTACCTTTGAAGTCCTAACTGGTAAAGAAGAAAGAATTCTAGAGATGAAACTATGTTAGGACACAGGATTATCTCACTGGCCAGAAATGGGGGACAGTACAGGGAGGAGTAGGAAGAGGAGAAGATGAGGCTGGTGTCTAGCTTTTGTCTCAGCTGGTCAACTCACTGAGATAGGCCTTGGTTGGTGGTGGGGAAAGAATGGCTTTAGTATTGAAATTTTCTGTGGACCATTTGGATGGATCAGTTCAATAACAGACACTGGATATCTAGGATTGGGACTTAGCAGAAAAGTCTGATGTCAAAACAGATATTTGCTAGTCAGTAGCCTATGGAGGTTGTAGAAGTCACGAGAATGAATGACAGGGACCTAAGGAGGTGATGAGTCTGAGAAGAAAGGGATGAAGAGAGAACTGACAGGACACTGATGCTTTTAGGGCAATACTTCATCCTATACAAACATGGTTTGATTGCCATCCTATACAAACATGGTAATTCCTGTATTTGGGGAGACAAAGTGGGGATAATGGTGATGAAGGCGCTGCTGTTACCCTCTGCTCAGCTCCAGGCCAGCTCCTTCAGTGTTCAGAGCTGCAGGCCAGAGCCAACCTTCCCTTCCACAAATCCAAGTTGGGTCCGACCTGCTGGTGTATTTCTTCCTTTGTTCTTCAGAGTTTTATTAAAGTCTAAACTGCATCTGATCTTTCTCAGCAAAACTTTTCAAAGTTACCACTGGAAATGTTTAATATCCACACAATGGTGAGAGTTGAAGTGCATGTCACATTTAGGGAAGAGAGCCAACATCCAATGCCTGAGAACACCCGAGCATACAAACGACAGCATCTAGCCACCAAAGCTGTTGTGGTTGTCTAAGACTGTGGGATACTATTTGGGGACCGGACGCTTGGCACAGTTGCTGTTGACAGACCTGTCTCTCATCAGACTCCTGACGTGTACATGATACAGGCATGTTCCTGCATCCAGAAACCTGAGTGCCTATCTCCTCTGAAGCAAATCACACAAAAATAAAACATGAGTGTCCTTAAAACCAGGACAGCCCACTTCTCCTTAGTCATTGTCAAAGCCCATCTCAGAAGTGCTACCCAAGACTGGCTCAAGGACCAAGGCATCTAGACTTTTGCTTCTTCCCCTCTCCGGGCAACAAGGAGGTTTCGTGGTTAGTCAAGGGGTTGGAGAGCCCAGACTTATAGTCACTAGTGAGCTGACCTGCTGATTGTGATATGTGATCCCATGCTGGATGAGCTACTCACTCTTCATTTTCTCCCCCAAGACTATCAACTCCTCTTACTGGGGCATAGATGCTGACCAGAAAATAAGGTTTGTGAATCTCCAAAAATGCATCAAGCTTTTTTTTTTTTTTTTTAAGTTTCAAATCTATTAACTCAACTCTACTCAGATACTGAAATGCAGAAGTGGGTAGAAGATTGTGAGGATGAATGATGTCAAACACACACATCCAGATGGCAGGATTTCTTCCTTGAGACTCAGTCATTTAGCTCTGATGAGCAAAACAGATCGTGTTTATTTGTATTTTAAGTTCCAAGAGAAGCCTGGTATTTGTCTTCCACTGTATGCACTCCTTCTAGACGCTCTTTTCTGTGCCAAGTTGGTATGGGAGCTTGAGTCTGATTTCTTCTTGGGGGGTATGCTCTGGCTTCTCCTGTTCTACTCTGCCTCCTTTTCCATGTGGATCCTCTACCCCAGGATCCCTGCTTCCTATTTGGTCAGCTATCTGCAGCTCACTCACTGATGCTGGTCTCATAAGCAGAACTGCTAATTTAGGCAAATGCTGGCCATGGTCAGTTTCAGTTTTATGCAGCAATAAATGATTGTGTGCTAACAGCTTGCCACCAAGGATGTGGTGATTAGGAATAACCCAAAAGGTGAAAAGCCTCTCCAGATGCACAAGAAGGAAGGATGGGAATCTAGAACACACTCAAAGGGAAATGTCACAAGTGCTTAGGGCAGATGACGGTCTCTCCCAAATTGCAGAATGACGTGCGTATGACTGATACTGATCATGTCGTGGAGCATTCTACTCTAGCATTCATATGGTAGCTAAATTTTCTTTGTCAGCAAAAGTCTCTCTAGCTGTGGGTATTAAGAGAAACAGGATAATACATACTTTGCTTTCCCTGTAAGGAATTTCAAAATCTATGAATGATGAAGCAGGAGGGAGTCTACACTCCTATGGTTTCTACAAAGTGGAAAAGGGCTGCTGAGTATTACTGATTAACTCTTTGTGGAAGAAAATTGCTCCTCATGCTTTAGAATTAGCTTATTCCGGCCACAAAAACTGTGCCTAAAATAGCACCAATTCCATTTATGCCCTAATAGTCGGGATGGACTCATTCTACGTAAGTCCCATTCAGACTTCCCAGCAGCAGGGTTTAGAGTACAGATGGGAGGGGAGAGTCAATCACCCCTTCAAAGATGCTGGAAAACAGGATGTTCTCCTAACTCTATGTACTGCTTTACCTTCTGTCTTGGATGGTAAGGTTACCCCACCCCACCTTTGAACATCTGAAAAGAAGTCAGGAAGGTGGAAGCCTCACTGGCCATAGCAGATCTTGCTCCTCTTCAGTACACACCAATTTGTGGGTGCAAGAGGTGCATGTTTACTTATATTCAGGGCTGCCTTCTGGTCTACTGTGAGGCCCAGGAAAACAGTATGGGTGAGGCCTAGCCCCACAGAACGGTGCTTCTCCAATGTTAACTGTGTCTATGCATTACCCAGGGTTAGTTTAATTTTTTAAATAATTAAAATATCACAGTGTGATATTTTGATATACAGCTAAGATACGCTATGGAATTACTATCATAATCAAGCTAACTCACACATCTGTCACCTCAAACAGTCACCTGTGGGTATGTTTGGATCGGGGATCCAGTTTAAATGCAGATCTGGCGTAGGGCCTGAGAGTTGCATTTTTAACATGTTCTCAGATGACTGCAATGCTGATGGTTCACAGACTACATGGAGTCAGCAAGACTATGCTGTACCTGGAGGAAGATGGTCAGGAGATGAGAGTACGCTCCCTGAATGGTGGACCCTGGAGACAAGTTGACCAACACCCAGCCCTTGGAGGTACTGACGACTCATTCCTCCAACAGCAGTCCTCAAACTTGCCTGAACCTGGACTTATTTGTAGAGCTTTAAAAACACGGATGCCAGGCTCTCATCCCAGAGATTCTTACTTAGTCTGCCTAGAACTTTCTAAAGCTCTGCAAGTGGTTTTTTTGTGCAGCCAAAGTTGCACATCACTGCCCGACTGGTAAATGCAAATAGACTTAAGAATTAAGGACCACTTACTTTCCTTTCTCTTCATCAATTCTTTATGAATTCATCTACCTCCTTCTAGGTAAATGGCTGGGAAGAATATTATTATAATCTCTCTGGATCCTTCTTAGAGAATGGAAATGAGAAAAGGAGGTATCAAGTTCAGCAGCCTCACATCATGGAGGGTAACATCACTGATGGACTGGTAATTTGGATGTTTTAAAATGATGAATTTGGCGTGATCTTGTAGAGAAATTGTAGGGAGTGACATGATTTGCTGTCCTACCTCCACCACTAACTGGCTGTGTGTCATTTTGCATACCTGACCTCTCTGGGTTTCAGTTTCCTCATCTCCGAAGTGAGAAGGCTGAACAACATAAGCTTCTGTGCCTGTGGTCTACCATTGGCTTTGGCCTGCTTCCCTCCGTGTCTCCTCTCATCCTCTATAAGCCCATATAACAAATTCAAATAAACAAATATCTACTGGAAGGAGGATTCCAGGAAATATAGGATTTCCCTGGATTTTGACTCATTTTTGTTAATGACCTATAGAGGCTTTATATCTGGACAGCGGTGACTGAAGAGTAATTGAGATTCTCTAATAAGTGGTTCTGTAGTACTTGTGAGGATATGTTTTGAGAGTTATGATTATGGGGCTGGGGTTGTAGCTCGGTGTAGAGTGAGCTTGCGTGTGTGAGGCATTGGGTTTGATCCTCAGTACCCCATAAAAATAAACAAAAATAAAAATAAAGGTATTGTGTCAACTGCAACTAAAAATATTTTTTAAAAGTTGTGATTATTTTTTGTTTGTTTTTTAAAAGTTGTGATTATAATTAGTGTCTCTTTGAGCTGCAGAAAAGGTGGAACTAATCAAAACCTAGGCTAAACCTTCTGTGCCTACTTAAATGATCATTTACAAATATTAGTAGATCCTAGGACAGAAAGACAGGGTGAGGTTAGTCTCCAGGAATTGCTAGTTGCCTTTCACCTCACACACCAGTCCCTGATATCAGAGGTTTTGCTTTCCACGGTTTCAGTTACTCATAGTCAAGGGTGAAAATAATAAATGGAAATTTCCAGAAATTAAAATAAAAAGTGAGTTTTAAATTGCATGCCATTCTGAATAGCATGATTAAATCTTGCTCAGTTCTGCCTGGATGTGAGTTGTTCCTTTGTCTACCATATCAACATTATACTGTATGCAAGTCTATGAAGAAACAGCACATACAGGGTTTTGTATGATCTGTGATTTCAGACATTCAGTGGGTGCCCCCCCCACCCGCCATGAGGGGGCTTAATGTACTTAAATCTAATTGGAGTAGGTCAGTTATTAGTCATAGAAGATATTCACTGATTTGTCCTTAGAAAAGGTTTCTCTAATCCTTTAACTCTCTTGAACTTAAACAATAGACATCTAGTTGAAAAGGCAACCAGAGTCAAAAACCGAAGTGTTATTTTATTATTCATTATTTATATAAGATCAGGATCTATAAGGCTCTTGGCACAGTTCCCAGGACATAGTAAACACTCAGTAAATGTTGATGGTTACTTTCATTAATTGAACATTTATTGTTATTTGGTTAAATTATTTAATTTCTAAAAGTCATAGAAAACATAATCACATAGACAAAACATTAACAGAAGCAACATTTTGTAGAAATATACTTATCCTGAAGTTCTGTAAGTACTGCTGACTTTGTACCCAGCATATAAAACATATGCAATGACAGCAATTATTTTCTACTTTCTGATCCTGTGACTCGCAGACAATAATTTTACTGTATGTTGTATCCCATATGCTACTTACTACAAAATATCTGGCACAGTTTCTGGTGTACTTAAATTCCTACTCTTCACATATACATGGTATGACCCATGGTCACTAGGTAAGCTTGACCCATGGTCACTGAGGTGAGTTTCCAGGAGTGCATTCTTCACGCTGACTCAGTCCTTCTTCTCCCTGATGCGGGACAGGTGCGGGAAGGTGTGAGCCTAGAGATTGCTGAGCATTCTTGATCTAACTGCAGGCTCCAAAGCCCACCACACCATCATCAGTACCTCCTCTGACAACTAATTGAGTGGTGGAGGTCTTCTAAGCCTCTACCTCCAAACGTGACTACTCATTTGAGTTCATGTGAGAACAAAGACCATGACGTGATGACCACTTAACATCCTAGTTAGAGCTTTAGCTTCTCATACTAACCTGCCTCTTGATGAAGAGGGAGAATGTTCTGGAAGGACAAAACAGAGCAGATGGCAGGTTGGGAAGAGGAAGACAGGAATGTCCAAGCTTCTAGGCCCTCAATGAGGGGTACCTCTGCTGGCACGTCTCCACGCCCTTGATGTCACTGAGGCCAAGAGAGCAGCACTGGCCCGGGGAGCGCGGTGCTCAACCCAGCACACCACTGAGTAGTGTCTGCTGTGTGGCTCCATTTCCTAGTGCCCTCATTACGGCAGAGTTCAGTTCCTCACTGGCAGAGGCAGCAGATTCAGAAACTGAGATGATTATGCAGATTTCTCTGCTGAGACTGGAGTTTCCTCATCAATAAAATAACAGAGTAGCACTATTTGCTTTCTGAAGGCTTCCAGGTATTTTCAGGGCAGTGGGGCGTCTGATAGCAGGTGGGTGAAATTTCCAGTTGTTTCCCAACTTCAGGCCATGGCCACAGCCTGCTCTTTTTCCTGCTGCTTCATGCTTGGGGTTGTAGGTCACAGGGATTCTGCTTACTCTTCTGAGATGGTCTGCAGTTGCCTACCTTGCCCTTCTGGAAGCAAAGAGATGGGGGAGGGGAGGGAGGCCAGCTGGATGGAGAGAGGCATTAGAATGCAGATTGTGGGCTGGCCCTCAGAGCCTGTGGATGCAGATAAAGAGAAGCACCCTAATAACATGAATGTCAATGAGATGATGCTGGTAAAGCTACACTCCTCCAAAGAAAGGTGCTGCATTTATAATCATTTTTGCAAAGCAATTCCTCTTACAGTCATGACAGTCTTTGAACTGTAGCTTCCTCCTGGAGAGCCCTGCCTCAGTAACCTTGAACCCCAGTTTCAAGCAAACATCTTGCTTCACCCACTACACAAGACCACAGAGGGGATGGCTCGATGTCCAGGACAGAGCTGAGTCACATGTGCCAAATGCCTGTGGCAGCAGGATCAATTTGTGGTGGTGGTGAAGGATGCAGGGCTGACTGGATCCCAGGCACCGTCCCGCGTGGTTCCAGCTATCCCAAACTCACGGTCGGCTCAGTATACTGCACCTTGAGCTGCATTACCGGGAAGGACTGAGGTTTTTGATTTGTTTTGGAACAACCCCCAACGGGGCAAACGTGGTCCTTGTGAGACCCCTTGTTACCATCAAGAGCCAGGGCTGGCAAGCAGGGTGGAAAGTCACTTGGCTTCAGAGTCCAGAGACATTGGTTTGAACCTGACAGCCTGTAAACTCAAGTGACCAGCTGGGTCACCCCAAATAAGTGACTTATTTTCTCTGAGTTTTAGCTTCCTTGTCAGTAAAATGGGGCCATGCGACATGTGCCTTGGGAAAATTAATATACAGTCATGGAGCCACCACATGGCAATCAGTACAGAGGAGCTCCTTCTGCATGAAGATTTCTCTTGTTACATTGGCAGGAGTCGAGTTTCTCATTCCCTAAAGTATGGTGGACAAGGGCCTAAAGCCACTGCCACAAGGCCAAGCAACTGGAGCAGTAACTATGCCTCTCTTTCTAGTTCCATCACTGCTTTGCTAGGGAAGGTCAGAGAAGTGACTTTAATCTCTGGCACCTCAGTGTCCTCAGCGTAACAAGGTAAGCACTATCCATACATCACCCGAAGTATTTTTAGAAGGGATAACAGATAAACAGCCCTGTAAAGCTATTTACAAACACAGATGACTCACTGATCCATGTTAATGGGGGGCCGGAATCAAAGAGATAAAAGAAATCCACCGGTAATCCTGAAACCTCATTAGGCCGAACACCCTTTCACACCAAACCAAGGCTCTAACAAGGACTCAGTGACTTGCTGGACAGAGTTCATCCCCGTCTCCTTCTTTCCTAGTTCCCTAGTGAGAGGGCAAGGGAGACAGAAGCCTAGAGAATCTCCAAGTGGGTGGGTGAGCCTGGGAGGACCCAGACTTGTCTTAGAGGTTACCCTCAAATCCTAACGAATAACTGAAGCAAGTCAGGTCATACAGATTGATTTTTTTTCCCCATTAACCAAGATGTGACCACAGGCCTGGTCTGACCACTCTGCCTAGCAGAGGAACAGCTGAAGGAACTTCCAGTGTTTTAAAGTGCTGGTGTAGGAGGGGTGCGATGACAGTCAGGAACAACCAAGAGCAGAAGGAGAACATTTGTCACGGTGTCCCATCCTGCAGTCTCTCGCGTGCACTGTTTACTGTTTATCTTTTCATCTCAGTGACGTGTGGGTAGTGGGAGCAGTAATGATATAGTTCTGAAATACTGTTTTATCACCAAAACGACTTTAATAGCTTATGTCACAGTACTGATGAGACTTCTTGAGCACCTGGGCACCGTGACAGTCTATACCTGAAATAAGAGGAGAAACACAGAAGCTTTGTCCCTCTCTCCTTCCTCCTAGGTGACCAGTGCATGGCCCTGAATGAACCAGACCTGGCCACCCAGTGCACTTGTGAAGGATCCCTTTGCCCCTGGCCTTGGCCTCCCCAGGTTCAGCCATTCTCTGCTTCTTGCTGGGTTGGGAAGAACCTTGGGATTCCCAGAACTCTCTCCACACACTCACCCTGGTCATGATTTTGTGTGGCCTAAGGCTGGAGGCCCTGAACTGGCCAGAGCTTTGGCTGGACACAATCTGCAGAGCTGTCTTCAGCTCCTGCACGAAGGACTCGAGTCCTGTCACTGGTCAGGTGATGGATTCTCAGAGACCCCATATTCTAATGACAGAATTTGGACAATTTTCCAGTTTTATTTCAAACGTCCCCCTCCTTTCGTTTCAGTATCATAACCTCTTTCTGTGGAATTCCATCCAGACCTTTAATCAAATTCATGAATATTCCCCCCCTTATCTTCTTTTGAAATCTTATCAGCCTTTTGGGAACGGGGTCTACATGAGTGAACTTACCATTTCCAATTCATTCTTGTACTCTCATCGAGAAACGATTATCTGTGGAATCTATTACTTCATTTTGCATTGTGCCCCGCTACCAGACCCTCGCATGCTAATAACAACACGTTGCTAACATCCCTCAAACAATGACAAGAGCAATTTTGCAAAGCTGATCAGGAACCAGTGCCAGGGCATCTAGGTTTTCTTTCGTAAGCCCTCACAACAGTCCTATTAATTAGGCATGTCACCGAGATGATGTTTGCAAAATAAAACAATAACACCTTCCACAGAGTTCTACTGCCAAAAAGCAGGGCCGTGGATTCCTGCTTTGACCCTCTGCTGGCATTTTTTAACCTTTTACCACCCAGGAATTCTCATTCATCTTCTCCCTTGTATTGTCCTTGTATTGAATGGGCCATGTTTAAAAAGTATCTAG
Organism: Glaucomys volans; assembly: GCA_020662805.1. Lineage (NCBI taxonomy): Eukaryota > Metazoa > Chordata > Mammalia > Rodentia > Sciuridae > Glaucomys > Glaucomys volans. The sequence goes on along the minus strand of JAJEJO010000088.1, from coordinate 2,437,813 downwards.
TTCTTCATTTCAGTTAATCAAAGATATACAAAATAATTGTCAGTTAAAGTTACTGGGTTGATAGATGGTCAGCCCAAAGCAAACCAACCCACTGTACAGGTGGCATGTAAAACCTTACGGTGTGTGAAATAAACAACTTCCCATGGCCCTTTATGAAGTATTAAAATCTACCTTCCCAGATCCCTGAGGCCTGGGCCTGCAGACTGGGAAACCCTGGTCTCAGGCTTCCTTCCACCCTCCTACATTTTTGGTCCTAAACTGGTGAGCTGGGAGCAATTGGTGGCTGAGTCCCAGTTGGGGCTGGTTCTACACCTCAATCCTACTCCTTCACCCTGGTGTGGCTGTCAGGGTGGGAAGGGGATTCTGCACCCAGGGACTCCTCCACAATTAAACCTTGGCACTCTATGTTACAGAAAAGTCATTCTGAAGAAAAATAACTTACTTTTTGGTTTAGTTGTGTGTGTGTGTGTCACTGGGGATCAAACCCAGAACCTTAAGCATGCTATACACAGGCTCTACCACTGAGCTACATCCCCAGTCCTTGTTCAGTTTTTATTTCTGCAAGACTTAATTATAGTATGAAAACAATAAAGACAGCAAAGTAATGGTCCTTCTTTATGCCGTCCTATGAGGCCAAATATTTCAGCCCAGGCCCAATTCTACACATGTAAATCCTAAGAGTGCACCAATGGATGTCCTGTATATAGCTGCAAACACTTTTTATATATTGGGTTGCTACCTAAGGAAGAGTTCAGGGAAACTATCTTGTAGAAACAAAGCCTTATAAGGTGTGCTTCTCCCAGGACTCCAGGTGCTTTCCAGGCAGTGTCCCATTCCACCCTGACTCTAATGTTCAGACCCACAGCAGAGAGCGTCACTAGTAAATGGCCCTTCTCAAGGATACTTCCCCTTGCAGTATGAGTCAGCCACGATCCTAATCCACACACGAGAACTATCACTATGCTGAGGAATGGAGACAGTTCACGAAGGCTAAAATTAAAAAAGTTGACAATGGTAAAGTGAGAAGGTGCTGCAAGCTGAATAGAAAATGGGACTCTAAGTGCTATCTCCCTCTAGCTATTTGACTGAACTGATGAACTGATATCCGTGTGTGTGTGTGTGTGTGTGTGTGTGTGTGTGAAGGTGCATGAAGATTACAAAAATACACAGATCTGTGTATGTGAAACAAATCAGTCAACTCAACACACATACATGTAAGAACATAAATCTACATTTGTCTTATATTTTGGAACATTTGGAATATTTATGGGTAGAAATAACTCTTTAGTAAACACAAACTGCATGAACATGGTTGCAGGCTTGTTTTCTGGTGACTCAGCTGTCAAGGTCATGGATGCACTCCTGCATTCCCTGCTACCTAGAGAGTGCTAGGCAAACAATTCAAGTTCAACAAATATTTCTTGAAAGAATGAAAGAATACTCTCTGCGTTACACAGGGCACACAATTCTGAGGACTCCAATCTGTTCATACAGATGTCTCCCCCCGCCCAACAATTTTAAATGAAAGTCATCTGAGGAAAAAACAATAAAACAACAACAACAATAACAAAAACCCAAAAACCTTTTACCTAACTTGTCCTAGTTAGGTTTTGATTCAGATGGGGTGGTCATAGGGGAAATTTCCCATGTCTGGAGGTGATGAGGGTTGAGAGATTTTATGACAGAAATACTAATGATGGTGGTGGTGGTACAATAATAGTAATGGTGCCTCTGAGATCAAGGGCACTGAATATATTAGGGGAGGTGCTTCAAAGAAAATGAGCACCTTAAATATATTACAAGGGGGAAATTAAGAGAAAGAGCCAAGCTCTTCTGCTGAAGAGAGTGAGCCCCAGCATTCCACCATTAAAGGACACGGAGACAATCCTACAGAGGGCTGATGTAAAGCCCACTTGGGAGCAAGGGGCCTGCCCACACAGGTAGATCATCTCCAGGGCGAGCCAGGAAAGGGCCCATTCACTTCTGGTGGGTGAACATACTGGTCCCAGGAGGCCACTTGATTTACAGTTTCCTCTCACTGGATCAGGCTCATTTGTTTTTATATCTCAAATCCAAGTGGAGTCCTTGCTCAGATGGTGTGTGTGGTTATAAAATACCTTCCAATGTGCCACCGCTGAAATGGGCTGTGCTAAACAAATGTTCTCTTAGGGCGGTAACTCCTTAATATAAACTGCATTTAATAAAACTGGTAGTGATTCCAAAAAGAAAAGGGTAAAGGCATATTCAGAGAAAATGTCTGGGAGAAATTTGCAATTAATATTTTACAAGACATTTAGATTCCAGATTCCTCCTTGCTGTTAAAATTTAAGAGCTTTTTCAAAACTGTATTCCTCTCTGTTATTACATCCTTAATTAAATTAATTTATACAGTGAATGCTCTAATGATACTGCTGTGGATTTTCAATCAAAAAGCCTTATTGCTAGAGACAATATGTGTTAAGACCTTGAAAAAGGAATGACAGAAGGCACAGTGCTGACACGGGCACAAGGACATTTGGCCCTGACCCCTGATTACTGAGAGGGCCTGGGAGTTTTTCTGTGCTTCAATCAAGGTCTTTTTATTTTATTTTTTTAATAGAGTTAAATTAGGTCCATGAAAACCAAATGAATCTTCCAGGTGGCTTTTCTAAGGATTTCTCTCTGGGATCCATAATGGTAGACAATGACATTTCTGCTGAGTAACACTCCCAGTCCGTGGTGCCTACCTGAAATGCAAAATAAAGGAGGCTCTCCTCACCATCAAAGCAGAATCAACCCAAATTTATCCACGAACACAAATGGCACAGCAGTGGGAAAAGCTGATCTAAAGATGCTGCACTAAAACCCAGAGGCCCATGGAGCAGCCCAGCCACAGAGCTACCATATTCCCTTCAGGCTATAAAAGTGCCACTCTGTAGGGATCTCAAGGACAGTCACACATGGAACCAGTATTTCATCAGAAGCAGAAAAGCAGTAAAGCATAAACCAAGTACAATTATGTGCCTGTCCACTGTCCATCCTTACAGCTAGGCCACTCAGAGGCCATATTGGGCTGCTGTCTGCTATCTCCTTCCAATATCTAGTTTAGTACATGGCTCAGAGTAGGCACTCAATCATCATTTGTGATTCATTAATCTCATGAAATATCAATAATTAATGGGCACTATGCCTAAGATTTGATCTGTAACATCAAGCAATCATTCCTAGACGGCTTGATCAAACCAGGGTTGTGACTCCCAGTCTCTTATTCCTTACTGTCCATGGGGAGCTGTCAAATCAGCTTCCTTTATTTCTAGTACTGCATTTCTAGGATTTGTGTTGAACTTTCTGAAGATGTAAGATCCAGTATCTTTCTCAGTTACATAGTAAGAGGCAGAAATGTGTCCCCAGTTGCTTTGCCCTGCTCAGTAAGGCTCTGAGCCCACCATCCTTTCTCCTGCCCCAGGTAAAGGGTCTCCAAAGTCTAGGAAGCACATAAAAGGGAGGATGTCTTTAAATTAAAGTCAAAGAGTAGACAAGCTCCCCTCATAACAGAGAATCCTATCAGTTTGTTTCCTCTCCTGTACCCACCAAGTCTGTGTTCCCTTCAAGACAGGGACATGGTGCATAAAGGAAAAAGTGAACCCTAAAACCCTAATTAAGTTTGGTTGCATGATAAAAGTTCCTTATGGTTCAAAACATCAACTGCAAAAGAAAATTACATGGGGGGGGGGAGAAACAACGCAGCACTATTTGATCTTGTTATAAATTGAAAGTTTTGGACACTTTAGAAAAAAAGGCAGCAAGTGCCTTTTTAATGGATTTTATCCGCAGGAAAATGATTACAACCAGAAAAGCTTTAAAGTGTCAGCTGCTGATGCATTTTTCTTTATCCCTTTTATTTTTATTCAGAAAGAAATGGAAGGCATATGGCAAAGTGCATCATTAATTTCTTATTAATTTCATAATATGAAGGCAACCAGTTAAAATAGTAGTGCTACAACTTTAAATTACCGAACTCACTTGGTATTTAATGAGAGGTTTAGCACGGCAGGGGTTCTGTTAAATTAAGTTGTGCCTTCACATCACAGTGGGAAAACAGGTGTATATTGGTTTAGAATTATGGAAATGTTGACTAATTCCAAGGCTTGTAATCAAACAGCAAGGCACACTGTAATATTTTTTCCCCAAGAATATGCATTAATCTTTCATGCCTGGTCCCATTTCTTCCTGTCCACCAAAGGCACATAACTGAAAGGCAACCACTTTCATGGGTTTCCTGCAGCTGCTAAGGGTGATGTTGATCAGATAAAGCTGTACACAAATGGGAGATGTGGACCTCTGTCCCCATTTACCACATTTGAAATGGCAATAGCAAGTGTGCGCACTGCAAGGGCTATGAGCCTTACAAATGAGATCTGACTCCAATTTTTGTTTACCCTGCCTCAAGTAATTGGGCATATAAAATTGAACTGGGTAAAAAGAAATCCAAACACAACACCAGTGAGCTTTTCCAACCCCCAAATTACTATCCTTCATAATGGGTCTCCAAAGTCATCACTTCTAAATTCTACATGCAGAAATTTTAAGGAGAAAGAAAAGGTGCAATATTCAACAAAAATATACTGAAGGTGCTATTTGTTTACTAAGAACAGGGTAGGAATAAGGTATCTCAAACAGAAGCACCGTCATTAGGACTTCAATGTGCTTCGACACACCTTGTCCACACCAGGGTGGGTTCCTGGAGAGCACCTCCCGAGGAAGAGGTTTGCTCAGGCTGTGCTTCTAGTGGAGGAGATGCATGCAAATTGACCAAGCTCTCCATTCGGTTAGAGAATGGTGCTATTTGGCATCAAACTATACTATGTTTCAAATGATAAACAATAATTCATCATCTCAAGCAATTCTTAAAACACACAAGGGATGTGGTGTGCTACTAATTGTGAAGCATTCATTTTTAAGAGAAGGAACACAAAGTGGTCTTTGCATTTGAATAGGAATCTGGAAGATAAAAAATGATTTCCTCTATCGTTGGCTGAGCCAGAATCTGCCTTGGTTGCTTCAGTCAATAATATGACCTAACACTGTAATCTTCTACAATTACGTTGGATAAAATTCCATTTACGTGGAGCATTAAGCTGAAATACTACTTTTTTTCTTTAGGATACTAAGCAAAGCACTTAGACTTTAATAACAGCAGCCTTACTAAAAACCACCTTGCAAGTTTCAGGGAGAAGGAGCTGAATTGGGAGAGACCGTCTTTTCTGTTTTTTGGCGTGCTGTCATGGAAAAAGAAAAAACCAAAGTGGTATGATTCAAGATCAAGGCTCGTGACTTATTACTTTGGGGTAACTAATAAGCTAATATCTTGAGAACATTTTATTAAGCATCTTGCCACTATAAATACTACAAAATCTCCAGCAGGTTTAGGGTGAATTACACAAATGCTATCGTTTCTGGGAGGAAAGGGATTAAGACTTCCGTGTACCTGTGTTAAAATGTGCACATTTGTGTATGTATACTCAGAATTATAAACGACACCCTGAAAATGTGACTGGTTATTTTATCTTTCTTTTATTCTTATCGAATCAGGTATCAATAAAATCATTATCATTGTAGGGCTGACCACAGGTTCTTCATTTTAACCAATGCATACTATTATGTTACCAAATTAGCTCATCACTGATATTTAGGTAAGTGGGGAAAATATACAAACAGCATAGGGAAGGTTATCTAGCATGCAGTGTATAAGAATGTCACAGAATCCCTTAAGAATAAAGTATTTGGACGAAGTTGCTGTATGCAACATTGGTTCATTTCTAGCGAATTGCACTAATCATCAAATATTATTGCGAAGGAAATGGAAAAAAAAAATACTGTAAGCTTTGTATTTTCTGTTCTGTATCAACACGAAGCCCCAAATTGGGCATTAAAACATTGACTTTGTTAACCACCATTGACGGTTTAGAAATCATTAGGAGGCTTAATATTATGGCTGTACAGGGTACACTTTGTCCTTTCAAAAGAAAAATCCAAAGACCAAATTTGAAAAGGGACTCCTGGTGAGTAAAAGCTTTTACTTTTCCATTTGCTTCGCTTGTATGTATTGGGTTGTTTTTTCCTTTTAAAATCTCAGCCCACCCAATACCCTTTGGCAGCTGCTATACCCAGTGGGGTCACTCTGATTCTCTAACCAGGGGACAGGCTATGTGAGAGCCCTTGCCGTCAGCATTAATGTCAGCACGCCTTTACGGGCTAGCCAGCAGGTTTGGCTGCCATGGGGAACAGAGGGGTCAGCACACACTCCTCAAAAGACCAAAGTCATTTTTGGCACTAAGAACCCATAACTAGAACCTTCAGTTGAAAAGACCATTTTCAAGCAATAAAGTGATTTTGGTACAAAAGTAAACCGACTCACCCCAGGTAAAGTTTTAATATTGTGCAGTGCATTCTGGGCCTCAAGTGCAGCTTTTCTTGTATAAAATGTTACGAAACAACAACCTACAGAGAGAAATGAAAAGGTTTTAGAAATTTCTGTGAATGCTTTGCTTAGATATAATGGAGACTGTGGCGAACAAATAATCTACTTAAAAGGATGCACAATTTAAAAATAATAAAGCACATGAGAACAGTAATAACAACATCTCCAGCATTTACACAGTGCCTTTCATCCTAAATCACATTTATTAGCTTTACCCACATTGGAGATCAATTCAAAACTGCGCACCAACTATCTGGAATACAGCTATTCAGGAATGTGGGTGGGAGGTGGTGGCTGGGTGAGGTGTTAATGGGACTTGGAGCGTACAACTACTTAAAGTTTTTTTTTTTTTAACCACAATAACAATCGCATAAACTTACATTAACTATAATTTTCTTAAAGCGTCTCTCTAGAACATCACACTTTTAAAACACTTGCTAAACTCAAGGGTTTAGACAACTGGATTATATGTTTCTTAAAAGCTGGGCTGGTAGCGCCTTATTCTTCACCTCCACCGTGGTACATAACAGGAAGTTCTGCACATAAGCCTACCCACTCCCTGTTTGCACAAAATGAAAGGCAATATTGTAAACAGTTTAGAAATTAAGTTACAATATGAATGGGTGTGTGCCCAAACAGAAGTCAGCAGACTCAGGCCTGGGTACCAAATATGGTGGTGTCATAATTTTGGATTCCTCTTTTCCAAGAGCTGAGGGAAGCCAAGGCTGAAAGCGCCTCAAGGTTGGTCGGCAGAGACTCTCAACTTCCTGCACCAGACAATGACGTCCTGAGGGGTGGCTGTTCCCTTCTCTAACTTATGAAGACACTGTTGATAATCTGTTAAAAAGCATATGACTTCTCAGCACCATCAGGCTTAGAAAAAGGGAATACACAAAAACTTGAGAAATTTGAAGGAGAAAGATGCTACCTGGCTATCTTTGGTAAATTGGGGAGGAGGGAAAAAGGGGAGCAAGGTGCTCACCAAGACTGGACTTAACACCCTCACTTTAGGAAAGGCTCAGAGAGGGATGGGACGAATACAGAAGGCATGTAACCCACAGCAGGGCAACAGGGGGAGTCAAATGAACAGTGTTTAGGCACTGATGTTGCTTCTATTTCAGGGAATGATACAAAGAAGGCAGAAGAGAACAGAGCGACGGGGTGGTGGGGCAGGGAGCCGGCAGGGCAGGACAGGCCATCAGAGATTTAGAATCACATGCTGGCACTCTGATTTCTCAAAATAAAACTCATTCAATGGAGTAGGAGAAAATAAAGTACAAGGCCATCTCCATGGATTCTTAGAGACATCTAGGATGCTCTGAAAAGACATTTTGAAGCTATTTCCCCCTTGATTCAGCCAGCCTACCAAGCTTCAATATGCAGAACCTTCACCTTTGGGATGGAGTAGAGCGTGTGTCCCTGGTTTCTTGGCATATAAAACCACCATGCATCCAGAGATGAGAAACCCTTCAAATATTATCATTTGAAAGAATGATGGGGATAACAGACGATTCTTTAAGTCTCCTTAAAGAATCACAGACAGACTGACCATTTTTATATGCCCTTCACTTCAACTATTTTGACTTCTTTAACCGGGGTTCATGTGTCCCTGCTGCCTGATGGTCCATCTTGTACTGAACTGATGAACTGAACTAGCTATTTTAGCTTCGTTGGTATAATGCAAGCTCTGGAAAAGCTTCAGGAATTGCTTCAAAGCGTTAAGCAGGAAAAGTCCTAGTTTCCAGTAATTTGCTATAATCATTTTTGGAGAGAGAAAAATACCAACCATGCTACACTGGGCTTAGCATACAAAGAAAGTCAGGAGCTGGGTGCAGAGGTGCACATCTATAATCCCAGTAGCTCGGGAGGCTAAGGCAGGAGGATCACAAGTTTAAGGCCAGCCTCAGCAACTTAGCAAGGCTCTAAGCAACTTGGTGAGACCCTGCTCTAAATAAAATATATTAAAGAGGTGGGGCCGGCTGGCTGGGGATGTGGCTCAGAGGTTAAGGACCCTGGGTTCAATCCCTGGTACCAAAACAAAAAACAGGAAAAGCTTTCTGACAAACACTCACTAAGTTCTCCTTTCCTTCTCTTAGGCTTCCAGGGTCAGCTTCCAGGCAAGGAAGCAATGGAGAACTTCTGAATTTCCACTTCACTTAACACAGCTTCAAAAAAGAGGCAGAACCTGATACTTCAAGCAGGAAGCTTTTGGGGGCGAGATACTTAAAAAAGACTTGGAGGTAGAACAGTTTGCTTGGCTGAAAAGAAGGAAAGTAAGGAAGAGTAGGTTTGGGAGATGAAAAGAAAGGATCAGAGTCAATAATGAGAAGTTCGGATTGGCCTTAAAAAGGGGGGGGGGGTCGCCGGGGGGCGGAAAAGGGGGACTAAGCACAAGGAGAAGGCGAAAGCAACAAGGAAGAGAAGCTGCCTGCGGAGGGACTCTGTCCTGGTATGTGGGCCACCCAGCAGAGCCGGCAACACAGGGTGGTCTAGGGGAATAAAGGAAGCACTCCTGCCTTGCACACCCAAACTAAATCTCTGTCACTTCCCCCTGCCTCAGAGTCCCTGAGAACCCTGGGGTTCAGATGTTGCATAACAATTAAAACTCCACCCTTGCGGAGGGAGGCATTTAATCATTCCTAGTCATTTACATCTTAGTAAGAATTTGGCTACTTCAAGAATAAGTTTCCTTTGGTGACTAGAAGGTGGGTCCCCTCGCTCCTGCCAGAAGTAGTCTGAAGCTGGTATGTGAGCAGTTTGGGAAAGTGCCTGAAGAGGGGAAAGGAATGAACGAAGGTGACTGATGCACAGAGGAGGACATGGAAAGTCACTCCGAGTCTCTAACTCTTTCCAGTTCCACCCAAGGTCTGTCCTGCCTGCGTACCTGTTAGAGTGAAGCCAGGGACTGATTCTTCAAACTATGCATGGCTCTGACTAGGAATCCATTTAACAGGTTCTTTAAGATCACACCAAGATAAGCAAGCTCCAGGCTTACCCTCACACCACAGGAGGATGGCCTAGAGGACATGGGGGGAGTCACTGCAGGCTCACTGGCCACCAACCTTCAGCTCCGCACCACTGGTGTTAGGCTTGGCAAGCAGCTGGGAGAGTGTGGATCTGCAAACTGTGTCCCCCCTCCAGGTGCACACCACCCCTTGATGCAGCCCAGGGCTTGGCAGGCAGAGCAGAGGGGCTCCTCCCTACTCCCTGCCTCAGGGGGGCATTCCTATGCAATGACCAACCTGTCCTGGGACAGACCAAGACTGGAATTACCACTCCAAGTCTTCTGGTTTCATGATCTGGTTCCTGAATGACTTAGGGAACACTGTGTTAACTTTCTATGCCAGTAAATAAAAACCATGTCTGCCTAAAATCTTCCATGTACCCCCAAATTGCCAGGCTATATGACCACAGTGTTTTATTCAGAATAAAAAAAAAAAAAAAAAAATTTTTATCTTTACTGGGCTAAAAATGGCTTATAACTTCATTTGGCACACATAATGACTCACTTAATTAAACAGTGTTTGGTTAAGTTATCTTAAATTTTCAGAGTACACAGAGACCTCCACATTTGAAGAGTCACCTTAGATGCAGCAGTTTCTCCTGCCATGGAACTTGGGTACATTTTGAAAATGAAAATGTATTTGAAAAGACTATTGTGTCAATGAGTGTTCTTCCGCTTAACAGCCATAGTCTTTTTTATTGATCTATCACTTAACATACTCACTTAACGTCGCAGATTCCTTGACCTGCAGGGACTATCTCAACACGGCAGGAAGAAGTATCATTATTTGTCCCGACATGGTAATTATTATGGGCAAAAGGTCAGGGAGCTATGATAGATCCCAGAAAACCCAGGCAGCCTCAATGAGCGTGAAATTTTCTTTCTTGCCGGCCCTACCTGGAAGTACAGCTGCTAAGGGAACCACCTGTCTCTCAGGTTTCCCCCGCCAGCTGTAACCCAGGTCTGAAATGTACTGGATTCGTTTCCAGGTCAGCTGCAACACCAGATGGCTCAGCCCTCGGATTCAGGGCCGAGGCCTCCCTCCTCCTCCAGGTTCTGCTTGAAACACCAGCGTCAGGTGGGTAGCTAAACGGCTACAAAACCCAGGTGCTCTTCAGTGGTTCCAACACGTATCAGAGGGGCCAGCCCTGCCAGCCTCATTCCTGGATCTCCATTTCCCTGCTGGCCATGGAGTGCTGAGAAAGGCCCTCTCCCCCAAGCCCGAGGGACCCTGGGATGGCCTGGAGCTTCAGCAAGTCTCAACTCTCCTCGTTCTGCTTGACACTAGTAATTTCTGCTGCCTTGCATTTGTCTAGGTTGCTCCTTTGACAATGTCTAGTAAGCACTTACACTTTGCAATTTGTGTCGCCCTCTTCCACTCATTCAGGAGCTTCTAGTAGCAGCAGCAAAGTTAGAACAGACAAACATCACCTTCCACACCCAAGTTACTTTACGGCATCTCTGTTGCAACAATTTTAGTGATTCGCTGTGTTCAAAAATGCTTTGGAAGTTGGGAGTGAAAAGGAAAAAAAAAAATTGTCCCTCCTGTTGTCCATTATCAACCCCTCTTATTACACCTCACTGAGATTTTATAAATTCTCAGGTGAAATAGATACAGTGGTAAAACTTGAGAGATGATTCTAGAAACCCAGTATCACAGTGTTGGGCCAGCAGAGAGTCTAACATGTCCACTCCTGATGTCACCAGAAGGTTCTGCGGATTCTGTATACCTTAAAGAGGCAATGTAGTAAGTCTTGCTGGCCATGATGCTCACTGTGAATTAATTCTGCTGTTTAACTCTGAAACTTGAGCAGGGGCCTCTAGGAAGGGAACAAAAGACAGAATATGGAAGACAGATCCTGGGGTACACAGTCTGTCTGTGTGTGGGGGGCCTCACAGGAGCATCTCTGCGTGGTCAAGAAACAGGACACTGCTGGGCCCTGGGGAAAGCAGGGAGCACAGAAAAGCTCCCAATTTCCAATTTCATCCCCTCTGTCTACCTCCTTGGAGTCTCATCAGCAGGACTCAGAGCCTTTCGCCATCCCGATTCCCAGAAATGGGTAAGCTTAGCAGTGCAGTTGCACACACTCATCTGGCACAGCCATCTGTAATCAGTGTTATAATTGTGAGATATCAGCATACCATCATGCGCAGAAGCTGGGTGGCAATTCCCAGAGCGACCGAGAGCTGCCTACTCCAGGTAGGGTAGTAGGTGCCCGTCTCTTCACTAATAGTTCCTGCCATCATACAGAGTTCCCGCAGGTATTCTGCCAGCTTAATTGCTGGATAATTTGAGACATTGTTAGAGGTTTGGGCTGTTTTCAAAGATAAAGCCCCAAACAAGATCTACACACACACACACACACACACACACACACACGCACAGTATTTTAAAAATCATAAAGAAAACACTCAACTTTACTGAAAGACTTTAATTTTAAGTGATCAAGTAGATTTATCCTCAAAGAAACCATCTGGATTATTACAAATCTTTTCAAGCCACAGCTGTTTCTCTCGAAAATCTTTACTTGGAAACTCTTGGTAATAATACTCACAGGGGGGAGAAGTATTGCTTATGTAGGGATAACCAGCTCACAAGGAGGCTTGCTCTGATTCAAATGGCAATTTATTTACATAATTAAGCATGGAGGGCAGTGTAGACACAGCCCTAGAAAAAGAGACTACCGATCAGATATTAAAGTGAATTTTGCCCTTAAGAAAATGGACACCATACTTGTTGAAGAAACTTGGTACAGTTTCTAAGCTACACCAAGTTGGGAAGGAAGAGAATCAAGATTTGATGCTCTGATGGAACCATTTTTAAAAGACAGTTTCCTTTAAGCCTTTGACTCTACAATTTGGACAATAAGACCATTTTTTAAAAAATGTGTATCTGTTTTTAAAGAATCTGAGTATAAAGACAGGAGGTCACTGACTTGGTTTTCAATGATCAAAATAATCACTTGTCATTTGTAGGGCAGAAGCCCCTGATCACAAGCTAACAACGTACACTCTGAAGGGCAGCGCCAACCCCAGGCACAGGGGCCACTAGCCACGTGACTCTACAGCCTCGGACCTGAGGCTAAATGCTCCTCCATAAAATGTTCTCTAACACGACAAAATGGGCCTATTTGGAATGTTCTAGTTCCAAATGTTAGTTCTTTTTTGGGTAGTATACTTTGGCAATATTTTCATATGGAAAACTGCAAAGCATATTTTGAAACACAAATAACCACACAACTTGAGGACTGAGGAGAGAAGGTTAAAAAATGATTTTGGACAATTCTGTGGCTAATGTGGTGAAATAAGGTGGTTTGGAGTGAATGGCACTGTGCACAAGGAGCAGCTGTGTCCTCTGCCTGAGCTCAGAGGGGCTCACCACGTCTTCAAGACCACGCAGCCTTTTAAAAGATACAAAATCTAGTTTGCTTTCTGAATCTGGGCAAGGAAGTGCAATGACCATTTGATGACTGCACCCTGTCCTTTTTGTTTTTCCCCAACTAAAATAATAGTCCTGGTGGACAAATTCAATTTGAGGTATATGTGAGGGCTGGGAATGTGGCTCAGTGGGAGCATTGCCTAGCTTGCATGAGGCCCTGGGCTCAATCCCCAGAGCTGCAAAAACAAAAAGCAAAAACAAAAACAAAAGCAAAAAAAAAAGGAAGAGAGACATTTGAATTCAAGACATCCACAAAGTCAAAGTCATCATGTTGTGAACTGAAAATTCCTGTACAGGCTTCCTTTGAATTCTAAGGGGCTGACAGATCAAGGGACTAAGGCCCTGGAAGACTAAATTAGTGAACCTGCTATGGTTTTTCCCTTTCTGTGAATGGAAGTCCCTTTTGCATTCACATTTGCAAGCAAATCAGGTGCCTGTTTTACACAAGTTGAATTGCAATCGGGATCTTGGCCTCTCCTCAAGTGAGGGGCCGGAAAGCCAGTTTAAGTCAAGAGAAGACGTACTCCTCATGCTTGATTTTCCTTGTGATCTGTTCTCTCCCTCAATCCTAGCCACATGACGTGGAGAATTTAACATTTCATAGAGTGCAAAGGTTGTTGATCTGAGTGCTACATTTTATGTTCAAGTGAATCTCTCTCACTACAAGTTCAACTATTAATCACTGACTCTGCCCCTGCCAAAACCCCTACTTCCAGTTTTCACTAAGTTAAAGGTTCAAAAAACCCCATCAAAAATCCCCTGGATTAATTTGTAAAGAAAACTCAACACCGACCTTAAGAAAAAGGGAGGGTCATTGTTCAATGGTCTAGAAGGTGACTACAACTTCAGTGTCCCGAGGTGAAAGACAAGGATAAAACCCAATTCTTAGAAAGCACAAAAGAGGCTTCAGTAAGCCGTGGGTACCCTGGAGAGGCACAGATGTACCCCTCTCCTCAATCCACTGCCAAGACCTGGAGCTGCCAGTCAGAACCACCTCAGATGCCCTCTTCCTCACTCAAGGCCTTGCGGTCCTATGCCCTGGATGCTTATCTTTTCTACCTTGCCTTTAACATACTGCCTGCTTTTGCAGTCTTCAAGATATGACTTAAAAAGTGATGCTACAGGGGCTGGAGTTGGGACTCCTTGGTAGCGTGCTTGCCTAGCATGTGTGAGGCACTGGGTTCAATCCTCAGCACCACATAAAAATAAAATAAAAGTCCATTGACAACTAAAAAAATATATATTAAAAAAAGTGATGCTACAAAACTTTCACAAGCTGCATTTAAAATTGAGTCCCCTTACCACTAAACACACATTCAAGTATTCCCGCTTACAGTGTTGTTGCTACTGTGGCTCTTCTGTGTCTGGATGGTGAACTGTAATGACTGTGATCACACAAACTGAGAGACAGGAATGAGAAGCAGGGAGCAGTGGGACCAAGGTCACATTCAGCTAAGTAAAGGAACCACCTGCAGGAAGATGAAGACAAGAGCCCCTATTCTGCACACCCCATGCCTTTATTACTCTCAACCCCCCCAAATAAGAAAACGAGAGGACATTAAGGTAGCATTGCACTCTCACGGCTTCTAGGTCCTTTCTATAGAATAACAGAATTTTACAAGGTACTGCACCAGCCTGAGCCTCCACCCCTTCCCATTTCACAGACTGCCAGTCACACATGAGGGTAAGAGCCAAGGCAAAACCATTCTGACAACGACTGGCAGACCAGCACCCTTCCAAACTGATGCCCACCACAGGGAGACCACCCCTTAAGCCACCTGATAGGCTGCACCTCACTCTGAAAGACCCCCAGAATTGTACCAGACCTCCTTTCATGCCACCCAAATGTCTTTTCATAACCTAAGCTGCTTGTTTTGAATGTTTCTCCAATAGTCACTGAAGACAAATAACCTTTTTTTCCTTTCTAAAAGTACAACTTTCACAGCTAGAATAGCGGCTGCCCAGTAGCAAATGCCTCCTCCTGTGGAAATCAACTTAATGAAACTGGATCCAATTAGCTTGGTTTTATAGAGTTTTAGATATAATCAACAGACACTAGGATGTGAAAAGTATCACCATCTGGTCACTACTTTGGAAGCAGGGAAAGGATGCTGCCATTCTGCTTTCAGTGCTTTAATTATGTGGATGCCACCATTTGGATCACTGACTGTCATCCCAAGAAAGTCCCCTGGGAAAGTCACCAACAGAGCAGGGCCTGCACTTCCTTCTCTGGCTGGCTGGGGCAGTGATTCTGCATTCCTCCAACAGCCCTGCTTCACTCCAGGGCAGGAGGCTCCTAGATGGCACGTCTCAGCCAACTTGCAGCCAGGGCAGAACGCTGGCCTCGTCTTGCTCAGTGGCAGCCTCCCTCAGACTTGCCACCTGATGTGCTATGACCACACTCCTGTCAACAGGCCACAAGGTCCAGGCTACTGCCCTGGGGACGTCCCTGGAACCATCCCATGTTCCTCCCATGGCCCTGTGAAGCCAGGCAGGCTCTCTACATCTCCTGCCAGAAAAATGGCTTTTTTTCCCCTCTTGCTGTTGCTGTTTGACATACATTGAATCTATTGGATTGTCAAGGCTTTTGGGAGAGAAACTGAGGACTGATGTGTGTACTGCAACACTTCCTAACTGGTTGCTATGTAAATTGCAACTGAAGGGTGACAGAGATAGAGAAGATATCAAGGGCAAAATTCAGGAATAATCTGCCTTTTCCCTTTCCTGGGTTCTCTGAAATAAACCACTGGGTTTAGACCATTTCAAGGCTCTAACAGTAAAGGTATCTGAAGAATTTCAATAGAATCCTTCTTTCCTGATGGGACATCACTACTCTTTCCTGAACTCCCCATCTCCCCCAAGCATGGGAATGGTTAAGTTCATGGGTGAGGTGCCTGCTTGTCAAGGTGCCACAGGGGACAGCCTGAGGAAAGAAGGCAGTCTCCTCTGTTACAGAAAAATGCTGTTTGACCTTTGGAATGAAAGCTAATAAGCAAACAGAGGATTGGATTACATTTTCTATCTTTCTAATACTAATTCCAGTGCAGTGAGCCTCCTCCATATCTTTCTCTAAAGATAAGAAAAGGAGTAGTAACTCAAGGGTGGACAGAACAGGCCAGCGAGGTCAATGGGCAGCTCTCCCAAGGTCAGTGTGACTGGGCCAACTCATTGACCAGTCAGTGCTCCTGGTGTCTTCCTGGTGAGGCAGAGATGGGACACCGTGGGGATAGTCACATGCTCCTTCTGCACGGGGTGAGTGAGCTGGGTTCCTTCACACACATCAAGCAGGGCACTGCAGGACAGAAGGCAGTTCTGTCTCAGATCCAATTTTAAAAGAGCTTCTAAAATACTGAGGGACCTCATTAAAAGGAAGTTTCTAATATGAGGTTATTTCATAGTATAGATTCTCTTGAGGATGGAATGGCATTATAATTAGGAGTCCAGCGGCCATGGGAGCAGGTGAACACCTAACTACTTTCCTCCGATCCTCAATTTCAGCAACTGGGCTATTTGATGCTCCTGGCTGGGCCAGTCTCTTAAGTGCCAACTTCACTGTCCTGCTTAGAGGATGTGTCAACTTTTATTCCTAGACTAAGAATGCAGGCCCTCTATTGTTAGCCTGGGTAAATTACTGCTCAGCCTTGACCTCAGCACGCATCAGTACCAGTGGTATTCCAACTTGACTGATTGATGGATGGTAGGTACATCTGGACCCTCATAAGGGACATCTGCAATCCTGAATTGAACAAAAGTTACTTTTTTTCTGGAACTGGAATGAGGAAGTTGTTACCTCTGCTTCCTCATTCCAGTCCTTACAAAGTAAAAGGGAAGGGCAAATCCCTTGGCTATAGAAACCATAATGTTGGGCCAAAGAAAAGATCTAAACTTACTTTAGACTTTTTCTTATGACATGTGACCCTGGAGAGCTAATATTTATTGCGCTCATTGTAACTGCCTCCGCCCCACTCCAAAAATAACTGAGTCACTTTTACGTATTGCCTGGAATCGTGGAAATCATGTAAGAAATTCACTTCAGAGCAAAGTATAAATATGTCTGCGAGTTCTCATGACAGTTTCCACAGTGCGACTGGATGGCTCTCCCTGACTTCGTTCACTATCTTTACAGTGAGTCCAATATTATCAGTCATCCCTTACTGTGTCTCAGACGGACAGGGTGTTTCATAAATGACTGAACCTCTTAAACTGCCAGTTCATTTTTATAACATGGGGATAGTCACAGCAGCTGAATCATGAGTTTATTACGTTTAAAAGATAATTTATGAAAATGTATAACAGCTCCTGGCATATATATAAAAGTGCTTAATCAGTGTTAGAGGTTTATTGTCCACTTTAAATTGACCATGTCTCACTATAAAGCCTTGAGCCCAAACAGAACCTATGCAGGTTTCCTTCCAGGCAAGAAGGGACAGGCTGCGGCATTACTTCAATTTTATAACAAATGAAACCGAGAAAGAGAAAGGCAGCAGGGACAGGCCTGCCACACACAGAGCTTCCCCCACCAGTGGGTCCTGGGAGGCAGGGAGGGCGAGGGAGCCTCTTCTCTAAGCCAAGACCATGAGCCTTTTAATAGGGTTGGGAATTGATTTTGTTGTCTTGCTTTCTGAAGTAATTACTTACAACTAGCTAGGTTCAGCCATTCGCATGGCCTTTGAATACTTTGCACATCCATTTACATGGCCTCTAAACAGTCAGTCAATTTTAATGGAATCATTATGACTGACTTTCCTATTCAGGGTACAACAAAATTTCCCCCAATTGTGCACTCCGTGGTATGCCCCCAAGAGGCAAAAGTTCCCTAGAACAGTTTATCTGAAATAAAACCTGTTGCTCTCTAAGGAGCACACTCAGGTTTCAGTACTGTAAAATGACTTGAACCAGATCTGTCACTTCCCTTAAATTCGGCAACAGAGGAAGAAAAATAGTAGCGACACTGGGCTTGGCATGACACTGTGGGGTCCCGGATGCCTAGGATCCAGAGGAAAAGAAGGAAGCCAGAAGGAGTGCTTCAGGACAGGGGCCACCAGGTGTGTTAGGCAATCCCAGGACAAAGGGATCCCCAGCAGCTGGATTTCAATTTGAGAGCTCCCACCACACAATAAGATGCAGGAGAAGATCATTCACTGCCTGATTGACAGCTACTTAATGATTGATCACTATAGCTCTGAAGGGCAGTGGCCTCGTCATAGGTTTTCTGGGTCCCCACCCTGGGCACAGTGCAGAATAGGGCACTGAGGATACTAGCTAAGACTTAGTGACTGGCTCTCCCCAGGCCTTTGCTCAACCATCTGCTCAACCTGCAGTGTTCTTTCAGACTTGGTGTCCAGACTTGGTTTACCACTGGCCTGCCAGTGGTAAAAAGAGCCCACTCAACACTCGCAATTTCCTTCTTTGCAGTGACTTGGATGTGGTGTACCCATTCCTGACCTAAGATAGGTGTGGTTTAATGGTTAGGTAAAATACATCTGGTTTGATCCATATAATAACATCATGTATACACAGTGCTGATCTCAGCATCTACACACAGAAAACACCAATAAGGGGAGGTTCTTTCTTTCCTTCCACTGTGTAATTTTAGGGGCACCACGAAGGCTTCCTCTCTATGCAGGGTGATTGCATAATGCATCGTCCACCTGAGGACACTTTTGAAAGTGGAGGGCATAATGCTAATAGTGATTCTGGGACAAGGATGGAAACTGGCGCTGTCCCAGGAAAAGTCTACACATGCCCTCCTCTTGCTTCCTCTCCCAATCTCTCCTCCCTCCTTTGAGATTCATACTTTTAGTTTGAAGCTTGGATTGCAGTAAAATAAGAATTCCTCAGAAGAGATACCACCATGGTCTATATTCTCCATGACTGACACTGTGGGGTGGCTACACCCCAGACAGGCTTTGATGGGAATTAACAGTGAGAACATGGGTGCTGGGCATGAGATATGGTCATGAAGGAGGAAACCTGACTCCCCAAATGAGACAGCCGGGGGAAAGTGAGTCTCACGGTGATGGTGCACAAGGGCTGGGCCTGATCTCACCAAGGCCAGCTTCAAATGTTGGCCTGAAGAGGGCAGAGGTGGCAGCAGCAGCCACCTCGCTCCAGTCCTCACTCCCAGTAACAGGAACAGAGGCGTCAAGGGGCGACATCCTGACGATCCAACTCTCTGGAGACTGACAGAGCCTGGGCCCGAGTCCAGGTGGGTGGACTTATTTTGGCCAAAGACTGTCCTACTTCTTCGTTGTTCTAAATCTTGCACCAGATAGACAGCAAGCACGGCTTTCCATTTTGCAGGAAATCAAATAAGTAGAACATTATGGATATAGGAAAAATAAAATACACGGTCCTTGTACTTGATGTGCCCCAAATTTTAACTGCAGAGTTAACTGCTCATTCATTAGCAGGGAGAAAGAGGTTCATCTGCTCTGTCATAAAATCTGTCCCCAGAACACCTCAGAGGGAAAAGTGAAAAATGTCCTTGACTTCAGGATTTCAGAAAACTCTACACGCCACACGCTGATTAGCAGCCACTGGGTTCCGTTCCAGGAACAGCTCACCATCCATCAGCCTTCCATGCCGTTCACACACCCGAGTAGTATTTGATCTACAAACTTCCATTTTTCTCCATCATCGCCAATGACACTTATTCTTCTATTAAGCCTTTAGAAAAAAGAGAAAAGAAATACCCTGCAGGCTGCCATTTCTTCCTTAGATGACAGGATGAAGATGGATTTCCAGGTCTGTTAGTCCTTCTGGACTTCAGCTGCTTGTTTGGATTTCAAACAAACATACACACAATTATGAAGATGGGCAGGGACGAAAGGCAGGTTATGAAATGCTCTGTGAAGAGCTGAAAGCTCCAGGCAGCAAAGATCACTTCTACCACAAAGCCCCTGTGTACTCTCTTGCTTCCTAATTGTGCAGATAACAAATGATAACACTGCTTTGTGGTTGAAAGAGATTTTCTCCCTCTACTAAGGGTCCCCCAGTTAGTTCTAAATTACATTCTATAACAAGAAGATCAATAGCTCAAGCAATCCAAAAGAGTGAATATTCCAAATATCTCTTCAATAGGTCCTGGAAGACTCCTGATGTTAGTGACAGGAAGACTTAGTTTCATCAATGTAATTGTCTTGTGCTATCATCGTATAAATGGCATGAATTCCCTGAGCACCCTCACAAAAGGGACACAGGCAGTCTGGGGTCCAGGTGTGCTGTGAGAAGCCCGTGGAAAGACACCTAAACACAGTGTTATTCTTCTGGCATGTTCAGAAGGCTGGGTGGACAAGTTTCCCAACCTTCATTTTTTGAGATGATAAATAATTTCTGATCACCGATTAAAAAAATTCACTGTTCATTTGGTACATTTAGGCTTTTAAGTTCCATGATGGGATTTTAAAAGACTACAACATTACCATCGGAGAAAAATATTCTAAGACTTCATTACTAGTCAATCTTATACAGTGACCTGTGCCCTAAAGAGCTGTTGGAAGGTGATATATACCAAGTATTTGATTTAAACCACGAATCATCATAAGTCAAAATGAGTAGTCACCTATCACTTAAATGAAATAGCTAGTCAAGGAAAAATTCAGGTGGGAGCAGACACATTGGTGGTGCTCCTGCATGAGATCTGCAGCCACACTCCAAGGCTGATCACAGACCAGCAAGGATGCCAGCTGCTAGCTTCACCCACTCAGTCTGCCACAATTCCATACAGCACAGGATTCATGGAAGGCGGCTATGACAAATGTACAAATGCCTTCTCAAATCTTGTTAACCACCTACAACTATATTTCTCAATCTTCCCTGAAAATAATAATCACTGGGAATGTTTATAAAAACAGATTCTTGGATCTGAGACAAATTGACTGCCTCAAGCTTCTCAGGAGAAAGGCCTGGAAGTCTGTAGGACAGCATCCCCTGGATTCTTAGTCTCTAGAAAGTCTGGGAAATAGTACAGTCAAGGACAGCTGGGGCCCAGACAACAAACTGTCCATCAAAATCCACTCTCTTCTTCCACAGTGCCAGAGCACGTGCTGAAACCACATTTAGATCTTTGTTGTGTGACCATCTACCTTATAAGGGAACCAAGCAGAAGTAACAATTGCTGCTCCAGGGCCAGGGTCTTAATAGAGCAGATGCGACAGCCTTCCATACTATCCTTCCTTTTTTCTCAGTAGATGGAGATGGCACAGCCAAAGGATGAAGCCTGGATCCCTGCATCACTATGTGGAGGAAAGCTGCCCATCAACCAAGAACACACATAAAGGATTTGTGACATGAGCAGGAAATGGTCTTCTACTCTGGGATCTGCTTGTTACAGTTTAGCCTATCCTGATTAATATAACACCTGGTGGTTGAGAAAAACACAACGAAAGTGAAGCTGACATAATAACAACTTAGCATGTCAGTACCACCTCCACCTCACACCTGCAGCACATTTTCTGGAGACTACTCCAAATGGCTATGTTAAAAACACACCAGAAGGATCAAATCTGGTTTCAGAATGTTAGTAGTTGGTAAATGGCTGTAGAGAAGTTAAACCAAACAAGTGGTACACTCAAACTTATGTCTCCAGGTTCTTGGTGAGCACATCCTCTTTTTTGAACAAACCACTTGGTGAAATTCACCAGGTTGAGAGGAAAATATACTTCTACAGGCTCATCTACCATTCACTTGTTAATCACCAATTCTTAAATTTCATTTGCTCAAAAAAAAAAAAACTTGAATGGCAAGAGTTAACCCATTTAAAAAAAAAAAAGGCTCGAAGTTAATTTCTGTTTTTTCCCCCCATTTATTATTACTTTTCAAAGGGCCTAGCAGTTTAGACGTATCCCTCCCTCTACTGCCTCCCTAACCTGCTCATGGTCTGAGGTGACTCTGGGATCCAGACAGGGGGTCCTGGCCAGGGGTACAGAAGTCTGACCTAGAGTCATCTCAGGCAGTCTGGGCCTATTCAGCAAAAGACAGGCAGCCTCTGGTACCATTTCCCTGAGTAAGGCGAGAGCTAATGAGCAGTGTTTTCAAGTCCTTTTGCTGCCTGGGAAGCTCTGAAATAGTTTTTCTACCATATAAATTTAATATATTCCCTTTCTTCTTCATCCCTTTTGGATGGCGTTTCATGTAAATCTAAACAATGTAAAGAATACCATGTTTCTTTGCTATGAGAAAATGTTCTTAGCCCTATACCATTATGACAGTCTTACACCATTATGATATCCTATCATATCATTTTGACATCCTATAACAAAGAATAATTAATATTTGGATACAGGGAAAGCTGGGATTGGATATAAGACACACCTATGTATAGATGTGAATGTGACTCAGAACATCTGTGGGCAGGATGGAAATCACACAGGTAGCTGGTCTCAAACACTGAAACGTCTCTGGTGGTCCCACAGGTTGCATACTCTCCCTGAGGATCTCTTACCACTCGAGTGGTATCTGGAAAGTTTGGATAGATTTTAACATCACATTCAAGGTTAAGGTATTCTCAGCCACAACTAGAAATCCAGAAGGTCTCTGGAAATCTGTCCCTAGAAGATCTGCTCTAAAATATATTCTCTGGAGCACACTCTCATGACCCAGTTTTGTGACATCAATATCGAGGTATATCTGGGTACTGGCTGCTCTGGAAAGTCCCCAGATGAGAAATTCAGGCCATCCAACTAGGACACTTCCAGGTTATGTGAAGCTTAAAGGCTCTGGTTGGTTTGATCTCATTAGTCTTCTTAACACCCCTTGTTCTATGACAAGACTTCCCTCAGTTCTGCTGTTTTTAGAGAAGCAATGAAAGACTTGTGAAGAAAAAAAAAAAGTTTTTAGTCTAAATTTCTAGCCACTGAGGCTAACTTCTCAATTGTCAGCTTTTGAAATATTGATGTCTTTTTACTCCTAACAAGCTGAATGATCTAGAGGGCCTACTCAACTGTTACTAGAAACACACTCTATGTAATTAATCATATGCTTTGAGAGACGACACACCCAGGGAAGGGGGCAGAGACAGCAGCCCCTGTCCACCCCTTCCCAGGCTAGATGCATCAAATACAAACCCAGACAGGACGTGATACCTGGGCCTTTTCTGCTAGCTCCACCTCTACTTCCATCTGGTGCTTCTGGACAGGCAGCAAGAGCAAGCGTAGCTCACACTCAAGTAATGACAGAAGGAGTGTTTGGCTGGAGGGCTAAGAGCCTGTTTGGAAGTGATAGCTATAGATTCAAGAGGGTAAGGAGAAGGGGCCAAGGGATGCCTGGCAACTGAATCAGGCAGAGGAAGAAAACCTCAGAGAAACAAGTTGAAGCGCTGCATGCTACCTTCTCAACCAGCACCTTCCAACGAGTCTCTAGCTACAGATGTTGGCCAGAGGTCATATTCTTGAGATCTAATAAAATATTTTTTACCTGGTAATCTCTCACCCATAAGAAAACAGTCATATAACTGTGCATCCTTCTCCTGTGGCTTCTATAATCCCCTGCCCACAGGAACCCCTGGTCACTTTACAGTGAGCTATCCTTGGTCCAAGAGGAAAGAATCGCCCCCTGATGCAATTCGTTGTACCTTTCCCTAATCGCCGAAAAACTCATCTTATATTTTCTGTTCAAAGACAGGCTGTGGAAGCTAATGAGCAGAGCTTCATATAAAAGATTTTGAGTCCCAGGTCTTCCTCAAAACATCTATAATCATCTACCAATTACTGCTGACATCTCTGTAAACAGGAATAATTATCTCTAGAGACTATAAATTATGGGGAAAAAAATCCTTATGATGCGTTTCCTTCAGACGAGCTTTGTACAAAATGCCAGGTCTTAAGCAGACCACGCGACTGCTTCCTCTCAGGTCTCCTTCAATAGCTGGCTAAGGAAGCAGAATGTTAAAATGGACCTGGGTCTAGATTTTTTTTTTTTTAAATCCACATTCTGTAACTGTGGATACCTTTTGAGTGTTTTCAGAAGAAAAGAAAACTCTAAGCATCGACATCTTTATTTCCAAGGGGCTTACCTGTGTCTGAATGAGTGCATGAAAGCCTAGTCCAATCAAGTTTATCTAAAAACGAAAGATCACAGGGAGAAGATGACGCTGGCAATAGACAGGCAGTCTGTCTCCTAGATCTAGCCCTAGGCTTCAGGAGGTCTGACCATCAAGGCCCATGTTTCCCTTGAAGAAGATAACAAAACAGACCCACGTGATTCACGAAAGGGCTGGATGAAAATAGTTTTTATCAGCCTCTACCTTTGACTCTCGTGTTAACTACAGTGGAATAATTATTTTTGAGATTGTACACTGTCACATGCAACGGAATAAGAGGAAACACCAGGAGATAATGGACTGATTATACAGCCATCTCTTAAACATTTCATCAGTCTTAGAAGAGCAGATAAAACAACGATTTCATGTGTATCAGCAGGTTCCAGATTAACCCTGCGGAGTTAAAAAACAGTGGAGCCACGAATCAGCTGACTCCAATTTCAGGCAATAAATCACTGGTGAATGTTGACATAGTTATATGGGGTCTGGTTACCAGGTGACAGTTACTGTAAGTTTTAATTCAACTTCATATTGAAAAAGACAGAATTCTGCAACTGTCTTGAAGTTGCCATGAAGATACGTTTTTAGAAGTGTAATAAAAAACAAACATAAAGAAATAGCCTTAATAAAATTGAGAGCATCAAAAACTTATTTCTTAAGGAAGTGAATTAAACTCAGCAATAAATATTCACCAATAAGCTAAGTAGCAAGCAGGAAACTGAGCAGATTTTGTCTACGTACATCTAGGAATCAAACACCCGTTAGGGAATAGTGCTGTGCCCTGTTCCCACCGCCACTGTGCAAGTCAAACAGAAGTAAGATTCTCTTCAGTGTATCAAGCAAGGCAGCCCAAAGGACAGTCTGTGTTACTTCCACTGTGCATTGTTTAAAAGAAAAGTGGCTCGTTGAGAGCTGGCCAATAAATGCTGCTAGCTACTGCTTTCATTGGCGGTATCAGGCGACCTGGACACTAAGTTGTATTCTCAGAACGGCAAAAAAATGATTGTTTTCTTTTCCCCTGTGACATCTGATAAAGGACCACTGGTTACCCTAGAATCTGTTTTTTATTTTATGGGAACTGAAACCTGAGATGAAAATGGATGCTACCTAAGTCCAAAATCTGCAGGTGTTGCACATTACAATGGCAGGGTCCTGGATTCCACAGTCCCCCAGGTGTGGGGGCAAGGCTGCAGGCCTGAGCCCTGCAAAGGCCTTAGTCCCAAGTCTCCAGCTTGGGTACATCATTGAACCCCTCTGACAACAGACTCTCTTTCTGTGTAAAAGTAAGATGCTAATCCCTACCCTGCCCTCTTTCTGTGCCAACACAAGGACTCAATGAAAGAACTATGTGAAAATGCCCTATTTATAAATGAATTTGATTCAAATGTAAGTTCTCATCCAACAGGGCATCCAGATTCTGTAGTTTAAAAACCTGAATCTACCATAGCGGATGCTAAGCAGCTCTCGGCAAGTTTCTCCCGTGTCTTCATTTTCTTCCTCTAAAAAGAGCTGCTGATGCTCCTGCGCTTCCCAGGGTGACTGCGGGATGATTGGTCTAAATGACTCTAAATTACATATTCATGAATTTATATGATAATACAGCTGCTAACCAATAAAAAAGGGCCAATTATGAATTCAAATTATATGCAAATACGAAGGATAAAAGCAATTCTCAAGGGGCTAATATTTCCCATGAGGTGTTCTTTCAGCGGTGATGTGGACAAAGGAGGTTTAAACAGAGAGTCTGTTCTGCGATGTTCAAGAAAGAGGATTAATATTTTGTGGGACCGCATCTGTGAATGAAGACATTCAAAAAGCCATTATGTTTTCAACTTAGGTTAATAATAAGGCTATTTTTCCACCCACTCGTTGGCTCAGCTGTAACGTTCTCAGCCTCAAGTGGGAGGCAATGTGGAACGGAGAGTCAGAAGATAAACGATACGCAGCATCGCAGTGCCAGTTCATATAAAATACCGCCGGGTTGGAGATGGCCACTTAACGCCATCCTTTTCTCCCTCCTCCTCCAGGAAGCACACAGGGACACCAACAGGGCTGGGGTTCGGTGCACACAGGCGATGGCAAGTTAATTTCTGTCCAAATTCCAATCAGATGCCAGCCCAAATCTTAAGGGCATTTTCTCTCGTCGCATTTCCTACAGTGACACTACTCTGCACCAGCGCTGCTGCTGGCCTGGAGGGGTGTGGCAGGTTTATATCTGATCATTAAGGAAGAGTGAGAGATAAAGAAGTGGTATCCAAGCATGGCTCTAGGACCTCCTGACCTGACCAAGCAGGTTATAAAAGCAGCGATCGGGGAATACGGAATTCTGCTTGCTGCCTTTGGAATGGCCTCCTGCACACTAAATCTCTCCCCGGTGTCTGCTGTGTTTCTGTTCTCTCTGGCACAGAAAAACGAGCCAAATAGCAGTTAACACTCTCAGAAAGCACTTTGGGGACATTCTAGGAAAAGGACAGTAAAAGTGCCAAGTGTGACATTACTCTGTTGTTACAGAATGAGAAATATTGTCACACCTAAAGGTGTGACAGGAGGTGAGTTTAAGTTCATAGCAGAGCACTGACAATAAATATAGATTTCTACAGTTTCCAAAAGGGCACTTCGAAAGCTTCTTCCCAACGATGCAGGGACAAGCATCACTGCCCCCATTAGGCTGTGATGGCCCTCGTGCTACAGGACACCTAAAAGTGGCCCACTGAAAATTTTTAATTCAGAGCAGAGGTCACTGAGGTCAGAGTTCACTTCCATTGCTTGCTGAGATTATGACTTGGCCAACAAAGAACCATACTATCTTTATAACCAGATGGCTCTATGAAGCCCAGGGAATTGCTGGTTTCTGTGAAACAGACAGCAAGTAAAAATGGAGTTGAACTTTTCCATGGTAAATAACACGAGTGTCTGCAACCAATGTCACTCTCTTTCAGATTCAGAAACTGCTCTAAAACTGAATTCCTGTTCACCTTTACCATTACGGTCATAATGTAATCTGATATTCACTACGCAGTTGATAGTGATTATTTCACATGTACCTTTGCAAATAAACAGCAACAGAGGTGGGTCAGGAAGGGTTTATTTTAAGGATACAGGCAATGTTCTCCTAATGTAGCTTGCTTTGCTTTCTTCCTACCCTTCAGTGAATACTTGGACCTGGCATGTCTAAGGACACACCCTTAGCTGAAAAAGTACTATTTCTAAGGGGCAAGACAAATACACAGGCATAGGCATAGTTTGGTTGCTGGGAAAGGCCAGTATTTTCCATTTCGAAATTTTCAATTTTTTAATTTTTCATTTCTAAATGGAAACTCAATTTAAAAATCTTTCCTTATAAAAGCTTCAAGTGAAAAAAAAACACTATGGAAAAAAATTAAAAGAGAAAGAGCATCAAAAAGTGAGAACTGTAAGATGGTGAGTCTCCTCCTGCTCTACCAAATTCCTACCTGGGAGACCATGATTGCACTGAGAAAATCCGTTTTCTCATCCAAGAATGAAGATTTGGACCTCCTCAGCCTTGTTCCCAGAATCATACTGTGAAATGATACTTTGTAAATCTGTAAATGTGAAGTACTGAATAAGCACATATGTTTTAAAATTTCTTGGAAAAGCTATTCCACCAACCAAAGACTGTAAACACCCACAAGATCACGTCATGTCTTAAAAGACCACATTCGCCGGGTGCAGAGGCACATGCCTGTAATCCAAGCAGCTCAGGAGGCTGAGGCAGGAGGATCTCGAGTTCAAATCCGGCCTCAGCACATTAGTGAGGGTTTAAGCAACTCAGTGAGAATATCCCTAAAAAATAAATAAATAAATAAAAAGGCCTGGGAATGTGGTTCAGTGGTTAAGCACCCTTGGGTTCAATCCCTGGTACCAAAAAAAAAAAAAAAAAAAAAAAATCACATTCTTCTGGTTAAACCTGCATTAATCCTTTCTGCAAAACAAAAACTATTCTGGACCCTTTAAGAAGTGTTACCATTTTTGCTAAAAACGCAACCGTGGGTAGGTGTGTTTCCCTCCCTGCCTCCTCATGGGAATCCCCAGGGAACAACAGGGAGGCTGGCTGAAGATGGCACTAGCCCAGGCAGAGCGGGCAGGGCAGTAGCAGCAACAGGGATCTCACTGTTATTCAATTACATCCCATTGTAGAGAAGCTTCTTCGGTTAATGCAGTTTGTGGTGAAATTTCCTCTGTACTCATTTAAATATAATTACTGCACTTATCATGTCACTGTGTAACTTCACATTCACATAAACCTGTGATCTCCCACAGACACTCAGCTATAAGATCTGGAACAAACTACCTTATCTGTCAAAACCGGTCCTTACCCTGCCTGCAACCTTGTACTTGGCACTTGCCCCCCCTGAAAGAGCCCTTGAGGGTTTTCCAGCCAGGAAACAATTACAGCAACCCTGCTCCTCAGGGCTCCCAAGAACTGCCCCCCACCAGCCCTCCAAGGGAACTATTAGGATCCTCAGAGAAATCACTGGAAGCTGAGGGAGGGGCTGAAGATTTGAGAGTGTATGCTTTCAGGGCTGTGAACAGCCAGCGCCTAATTCTCACTAACAATGACCTGAGATGGATCTTAGTGACAATGTTAAGAAAAAACAAAACAGCCACCAATGTCATATTTTTATGTGAGGAGGGTTAAAATTTTTAGACATCACCAAAAGGAGGGGAAAATGTAATTGACACTACACCAAACAATTCACCCTGGCCTTCTTGCTTTGTCCATCCTGGTCTTTCTCAACTCCAGTTGCATTAGAATTGCCAGAAATCCTCAGATACTGCCTGAGAAATTAAATCAGAATTCCTGAGGATGGAATCGGGAGACAGGGTCTCTGTTCTTCAGTCTTCCCAAGTGATTCTAAAGTGCAGACGGGGTGTCTTGTCTGAATTTCCTATCAACCCCATGCTAGGGACCTGAGAGGGTGGGCCAGGCCCCCTGGTCACACAGCGGGTTAATCCTTCCTGGATCTGATGTCAACATCCCTGACTCCTTTCCAAAATAATGAGGCTCATTTGTTTCTGTTATGACAGCCTGTCATGGGGCAGTTGTTATGGAGGAGGAGAAAGGTGAATGGCTGACTTCCACAGAGGAAGTCCGCCTTGTCTCTTGTGCAACCTAGAATATGAGTATTAGCAGCTGACACTGCAGCCTCCCTCCTATGGCCAGTAGCGTGGTGGCACATTTTTGCCACAAGGCGACTTGGCGAGAGAGAAATGGCTTTCTGGGAACTGGAAACAGCTGGTGCTCTGTAATACAACCAGATGAAGAGAATGGCAGGGCTGGCGCTTCCAAGTGACTGCATCCTTTCCTCTCACCTCCCGTCTCCACAAAGCAGGATGCCAATTCAGGAGTGGGGTCCCCTCAGTGCCTCTAGCTGCAGTGTTGGGACCGTACAGGAAGGCCCCACCTCGAGGATGACTAAACACCACTTAGTGGGGATCGGTGTGACAGGATCCCAGCCCCAGGGGCTGCACCGCTGTGCAGGTGGGACAGCTGGCTCCTTAAAACTGAAAAGAGCGCTGGTGCAGGCGCCGGCCGCCGGAGATGAGCGGTGACAATCCCTCACTACTAATTGGCTCTTCTGGGCAAACAGCAATAACCCAGGAAAATTCCCCAGGCTGTCAAGTTTCTAAAAAGTAGAAATGACACAGGGACAGGAGCGAGGCACGTGGGGCAGGCAGGGAGAAGAACATAAACCAGAGAAACAGCCTTCGCAGGCGACACTCCCTCCTCCAGACATCCAGACTTGGGAGAATCACTTCCCTCAGAATCTAAATACCAGAGGAACAACTGTTAACAAGGATTTTTCTTCCTTACCAAAGGAGTCAAATCTGAAAATGTGGAGAGTCTAAGCTTTGGCAACAAGAAAACTAGGAAGCCTGGGAGTCCATATTTATATGAAATGCAAGGACAGGCAGAGAGGGTCCACTCCAGGCTCCAGAGTCACCCAGGAACTCGGTTACTCCAGATTTCAAGGCAGTGTCCTCATTTTGTGTCCCCTGATAGGTTACTTTGCAGAGACCACCATGTTAGCAGCTGCCTCCCAGGGCCCATCCTGGTTCAGGGTCTCTACCCACCACACTAACGGGCACTTCAGAGAATCTCCCGCCTGGGGGACAGCCCAAGACTAGACTCGGGGTTCTATGGTGTGATGGAGCTGCTTCTAAACTTGAGGACAGAGTTATTGGCTTCTACAGGTTTGAATAAACTGAACACTAACCCTTCTCAAGCTGTCACTCCTGCCCCTTCGCTCCCCAAGCCCAACACCTGGGCAGAACTTTCTCTACGAAGCTGGAAAGAACTCAATCAACTTTCACCAGGGCCCAGGTTACAAGCACTAGATGAGGCACTTTTCAATACATTGGGCCCCATTTACGTCAATGAGGAAACAGATTCAGAGAGGGTAAGTGGCTTGTCTGACCTTGGGGAACTGAAATTCAAACCCAGATTTGCCTACAATTTTCCATAAAGGTGGCTACTCTTGCAAGTGAATCATTTCAATGGATTTTTTTTTTTTTTAAAGAGAAAACTCAGTGATTAGAAGTCAGAATTTAGTTCTGTGCTTTCTCTTTCCTTGATGCTCTCAGTATTCCAGAGAGATTCTGGAAGACAAAGGCTCTCCTAACCACTTCCATGGTGCAGCCTACTTTGTGGGTTTTTTGTTTGTTTGTTTGTTTCTTTAAAGAATAACTCTTTTCAGAATACCTCCGATCAAGAGTTACTGCTGTTGATAGGAGCATTTCTTGAACCAGGTATAGTGCTGGGTTGTAGGAATACCATGACAGCAAAATGAATATCTCTGTTTTTAGAGTTTATTCTTTCAAAGGGAAAAGGGAAATTCTTGTTCGCAAACTGAGACACATAGGAGAGAGAGCCAGCTACATTATGAGTAGGATCAAAACTCCCTATAGACAATTGAATCTCCCCAGGTACTTCTCACCTAAGACATTCACTGACATCGTGCTAGAGTTTCACCAATACCTATTCAGTATTCATTCCCAAGACTCTCAATAAGTGCATGTTAAATGGACATGTATGGATCACCTATTGTATACACATTATATGTTTCTAACAGCACATAAATGAGACATGAATGCTGTCCTCATTGGATTTATAGATATAGAAAATGAGACTTGTGCATAAATCACTTAGTGCATGGTACCAAGTGAGAGGCTGAATAAAGAGGTGTATCTGAACTTTCCTGCGAAGGCCATATTAGTCAGCTTTCTGCTGCTGTGAGCAAACACCTGACACAAACAACATTTTTTTTTAATATATAAAGGAAATATTTATTTTGTCTCATGGTTCCAGAGGTTTCAGTCCATGGTTGTCCAGCTCCATTGCTCTGGGCCTGGGGTGGAAGGGCGTGGCAGAGGAAAGCTGTTCAGTTCATGGTAGCCAGGAGACAGCAGGGGTGCGGGCGGGAGGAAGGGTTGGAGAGAGGATAAACCCTTTCAGAGCACACCCCCCAGTGACCTACATCCTCCAACGAGGTCCTACCTCCCAAGAGACCATTCAGTCATCAATAAATTAATCCAAGGGTGAGGTCAGAAACCTCATGATCCAATTGTTTCCCCAAAGCCCCACCTCTGAACACATGAACCTTTGGGAACATTCCAGCACCAAAACATTCCCAATTTGGAGAACTGATAAAAATTTGTAGAAAATGGTAACCCTGAAGAAGGGTGAGCTGTCAACAGAAAGAGAGGGAGTGTAGGAATTCCAGCTATCAGGTCTGCAGAACTGGAAATGAAGACAACAGAGGGAACTGGAGGAAACTGGGGTGGTTTATGGGAGACCTGGAAAACATGGCCATGGAATCGAAGGTGTGTTTGTCAGGTAAACGTGGTGCCACTTCAAGTTCACATACCTCAGTGATTCCCACGCACTGATACCTATGGATAAATAGCAAGGCACTGGGAACAAAGAAACTGAAGAGGAAATCAGTCAAGAAGAGCAGCCTTCTGCTTTGGGCCTAGGAGGACACCTCTCAGCCTGCAAACAGGTCACTGCCCTGAAAGAGTTTCCAAGTCACAGCACAAGGATGTGGAAGTTGGGAGAAACCTGGTAGACTCCCAGCATTGAGAAATGGGAGGGAGCTGATTGGGGAATTCAGAATTCCCAGGAAAGCTGGATGTGGGTACTTAGCCAGGCCTGATGGTGTACACCTGGAATCCCAGCTACAGAAGGACAGCCTGGGGAGTCCAGGGAAACCCTACCTCAAAATAAAATAAAAATGGGCTGCATGTAGCTCAGTGGTAGAGTGCTTGCACAGCATGTATGAAGCCCTGGGTTCAATCTCCAGAATGCAAAAAAGAAAAAAAAAAGATTCAGACATTTGGAGATTAAAAACTATAATGTATGAGATGAAAAAAGACAATGGATAGGATTAAAGGCAGATTAAACATTGCAGGAGAAAGGATTAATGACCTGGGTTTCAAAATGAAGAAGACAATATGAGAAGGAAAAAAAAAAGCACAGTAGTGATCTGTAGGGCGATTTCCAGTGGCCAAACATATGGGTAACTGGAGACTCAGAGGAGAGAGAAGAGGGACAGAAAATATCTCACAAAAGCACTGAAGTTTTTCCAAATTTGATGCAAACAATAAACACAAAGACCTAAAATGCTCAATGAAGTCCAAGCAATAGAAATATGAAAAAAGTCAAGATATATTATAATCATAAATTACTCATATTTAGTAATAAAGAGAAAATATTTTAAAAGCAAACTGAGGTATATTTGTATGGAGAAATGAAAGGATGACATCAGACACACTGTGAGAAGACAGGGGAACAACATCCCTGAAACACTGAAAAAAAAAAAAAAAAAAAACCATCAATCTTGCCAGTGAAAATTCATTTAAAAAACAAAGGCAAAATAAATGTTTTGAGACCTACAAAAGGTGAAAAAATTTACTAGCAGACGACCTATGATACATAAAATGTTAAAGGAAATCACTCAGGCGGAAGGAAAATGACTTCAGAAGGAAATAACTATCTACACAAAGGAATGAAGTTACAAGAAATAGGAACGACATAGGTAACCAGGTCAAGTATTTTTCTAAACAAAAATTATAACAGTGTACTCTGGGGTTTAGAACATGTAAAAGTAAAATGTGTGACAATAATAACGAAAGCTAGAAAGGGGTAAGAGAAGTACATGACTGTGAGATTCCCAGACTAAATGTGAAGACGTATACTATCCCTTGAAAGTAAACAGAACTGGGTGTGTTGGTACACACCTGTGATCCCAGCAACTGGGGAGGCTGAGGTAGGAGAATCACAAGCTCAAGGCCAGCTCAGCAACTTGGCGAGGTCCTAAACAACTTGACAAGATCCTGTCTGCTAATAAAAGTCAATTCCCCAAAGGAGATAAAAAAATTCTAAACATTTTTGCACTAAATAACAGAACTTCCAAATATACAAAGCAAAAACTGAACGGCAAGGAACACCAGACAAACACATAAGGATACCTGGACATTCTAACTGCTTCACTCAATCACGTACAAAACAAGCATAGAGAAAATCAGTAAAGATTCAGAAGATTTGCACAACACTATCAACCAAACTGATTTTTATAGAAAACTCAATCTAAGAACAGTAGGTTTCATATTTTTTTCAGTCATACATGGACACTTTACCCAATATAGGTCATGTTATGGGGCAAACAAATCTCGATCAACTTCAAAGTTCTTAAGCCATATAATGGATGTTCCCAGACCACAGTGAAATTAAGTTAGAAATCAATAATCTCTGAAAATTTCTCATGTATTTGGAAAGTAAACTTTAAACAATCCGTGAATCAAGGAAGAAATCAAAAGGTACCAGGTATGGTGGTACACACCTGTAATCCCAGCTCCAGGAAGGCTGAGGCAGGAGGACTGTAAGTAAGGTGACAACCTGGCAATTTAGCAAGACCCTGTCTCAAAATAAATGAAAACGGGTTAGGGATGTAGCTCAGTGGTGAAGCACTTGCCTCACACGTGCAATCCCCCAACACTGGGGGTAAAAAGAAATCAAAAGAAAAATCAGAAAGTATTTTCAACTGAATAAGAATGAAACCCCATCGGAATTCATGGGATGTAGGTAAAGCAGTACTTAGGGGAAAACATATAGCATTAAATTCTTAAATTAAAGAAGATGACTTCTTATCAATAAAAAGAGCAAACTTAGCAGAAAAAGAATAAAAGTAGTAAAAATCAAAGTCAAAGCCAATGAAATAGAAAACAAAAAAATAAATAAAATCAAACACTAGTTCTTTGACTAGACAAAAAAACTTGAGAAATTTTAAATCAGACCAAAGAAAAAAAGCACAAATTGTTAATATTAGGAAAGAGATGACATCACTATAGATTCTAGAGATAGTCAAGGATAAAAGAATATTATACAGTTTTATGCCAATTAATTTAACAACTTTAAGTTGTCAACTTAATCTTATGAACATATTCTTTGAAAAAGAAATTTACTCAAGGAGAAATAAATAACCTGAATCATTCCATGCTTACTAAAGAAATTGAATTTATAGTGTTTTAAAAACCTCATCTCAAAGAAACCATGAACCCAGGTGACTTAATGTGATGAATTCCACTAAACAAGGAAGGAAATAATAATACAGCTCTAAATACATTTTTCCAGGAAACTAAGAGGACAGCATATTTCCCACCTCACTTCTTGAGGTCAGGATTACATAACAAAACCAACCAAGGAAATCAGAAGAAAACTACAGAACAATATTCTTCCTGAACACAGATGCAAATATTCTCAACAAAACCTGCGTCAACAGAAACCAATCAAATCATCATGACGAAGTAGGATTTATCGCAGCAATACCAAGTTGATTTTAACAGAGAAAGTGAATCAGTGGGATTCACCGTATTCACGAACTAAAAAAGAAAACCTATGATCATCTCAACAGATGTGGAAAAAGCAGTTGAAAATAAACAATAATAAATAATAAGAACAATAAATAATAATTTTCAGCAAAACAGGAACAGAAAGGTATGTCCTGATAAAGGGCATCTATGAAAAACCTACAGCTTATGTCACACTTAACAATTAAAGTACGATTTTCCCCTAACATCAAGAACAGGACAATGATGTCTACTCTTGCCATGTCTATTCAACTTTGTGCTGGAAATTTTAACCAGTGCTAGCAGGGAAGAACGCACACACACACACACACACACACACCCATTTAAGTTGTAAAAGTAAAACTGTCCTCAATTGCACATGACATGACTGTCATCTACAGAGAAGAATCTAATGGAATACTAAAAAGCCATTCAAACTAATTAAGTGAGTTTAGCAAGGTTTCAGGGTATTTGATGAATATATAAAAATCAATTATATTTTTATATGCAACAAAAACAACTGGAATAGCACTAGAAAATGAGAAATACTTAGGGATAAGATTGATAAGGGGTGTGTAAAGGCCTTTACACTGAAAACTTCTAAATACTTGTGAAGGAAATTAAAGGAGCCCCAAATAAATTGAGAAACATACCATTTCATAAGTTGGAAGACTCCGTATGGCTGAGATGTTAATTCTCTCTTAATTGATATACAGATTCAACGCATTCCCAAACAAAGCTGCAGCAGATTTTTTGTCATGAGAACTGCCCAACTAATTCTAAAATTCATATGAAGGTGCAAAGAACCTAGAACAGCCAAACAACTTTGGGAAAAATAAAAAAAGCCCAAAAACCTGAAGTTGGAGGGCCACCAGTTTCTGATTTCAAGACCTGTGATCAGTACAATACAGTACTGATGCAAAGACAGACAGAAAGGGTAAATGGAATGGATCAGACACTTAGAAACAAACTGGCGCATATGACAACGGACCTTTGATAACTGTGTAAAGGCAATGAGTTGAGAAAGGATTCAGGGGAGAAGGGACCAAGGGACACACAACAAACAATTCACACTATATGCAAAAATGAGCTCCAAATAGATCACAGATCCAAAGGTAAACCTTAAAACCAGGAAACATGTAGAAGAAAATGTAGAGGAAAACCTTTATGAGCTTGGGTCAGGTTTTCTCTGATATGAAACCAAAAGCACCATCAGTAAAACCGAAAAGGGAGTCATTAAAATTTTCAACATCTACTTTTTAAAAGACATTAAGAGAAAGAAAGACAAGACAGACTGGCAACAGACGCCTGTAAAATGTGTATCTGGTAAAGGACTTGAATACAGAGCCTACACTGAGTTCTCAAAATTCAACAACACAGAAGTCACCCAATTAAAACAGGAGCAGAAGACTTAACTGTCATTTCCCCGAGGAAGTTACACAGGTGTCAAACACATGAAAAGATGCATAATATTCATTAGGCAAACTAATATTAAAAACATGCTGGTATATGCTACTACACACAAACTAGATGGCTCATATTAGAAATACTGATTTATCAAGTGTTGGCAAGGAACTGAAACTCTTGAGACACCACTGGTGGCAATGTAAAAGAGTACAATAACTTTAGCGGTGTGGTCGTTTCTTAAAAAGTTAAATACAGACCTCCTATGTGACACAGTCATGACACTCCTAGATATTTAGCTCTAACACTCACATGTGAATGCTCACAGCAGCTTGTTAAAAAGTAGGATCACAAACTGGCAACAAAAGGAGAACCAATAAACTGTGGTATATCCATTCAATGGAATGATACTCAGCACACAAAAAGAATGAACTACTGATCCAAGTGAACTACGGATATGGATTGAAATCATGATGCTGAGTGAAATGAAACCAAACAAGCTGTATGGTTTGAGCACAGTTATATGAAATTCTAGGAAACAAATTAGCACATGGTGACAGAAAGCAGACCAGTGTGTTCCAGGGAAAGGACTCCAAAAGAGCCTGAGAAAGTTTCCAGGGACAGTAGTTTTTTACTTTGTGACGATGGCTTCACAGGTGTACATGTGTATTAAAACCTACCCATGTCACACTTCAAGTATGTGGAACTTACTGCTTATCAATTATGGCTCAATATAACTGCTCAAAGAAAAGACCATTTGAAATGCTACTGAAACATTCTAGAGAAGTTGTATAGTGGTGGCAGGAATGGACAGAATGGTTGTAAAAACATAAAAGATGTCAAATCACAAGATGTGGATGTGAAGGCCAGTCAGGGAGGACTCCAAGACCGTGAGATTAGTGGACAGAAGGGAGTTGGTATTATTAACAGCAATGGGGTCAAACGAAGGGTCGTTAAATCCAGATTTGGACAAGCCAGATGCTAGCAAAATACCTAATTACAAAGGGCGATTTAAACCCTGGGATGAGACGCGACAGGCAAGAGATATTAACCTTTGGAATCTCTGTGCTTATTTCAGCTTTATACTTCTTTCTCATTCCCCTTGAGTCTATTTATTCTCTAGTCCCTAAAAATACATTTCCCGCTATGATATAATCTGAGTCCTCAAAGAGGTAAAAAAAAAAAAAAAAAAAAAAACCCCAAAAACAAAAAAAAAATAACAAAAAAAAAAAAAAACAAAAAAAAACCCTCAGATCTGGAAAGGTTCCATTCACCTACACATGACCTCCAGGGAACATCCAGGATCACAAGCAGAGGCAACATCTATCATCCTCTTGCAGGGTTCCAAATATGCACTCAGTTAAGTGGAGTTTTCATAGCCTCATAAAAAGGTTGTACGTGTTGGCACCAGGAGGATAACGTGATGCATGAAAACTCAGAGGAGAGAGGCAATGCGCCCCACAGGATCTGAGCAACTAGCAACGGGCAAGGCCTATGAAGTCATTTCTCAGTGCGCTGCCCCCTCCCTTTACCTCCGGCCCTGCCAGAATAGAAATGTTCCTGAGAACTGCAGTGTGGTTCTTCACGCCAGAGCCAAAGGAAACATCTGTAAGTCTGGCGGGGTTTCAGGTGAGCATGCTGCCGAGAGGGCTCGGAGCCGGCGCTGGGAAGAGATTCCAACCATGGAGGGAACTGCTTTTCTCCTTCCTTCTTTTACTTTAAATGTCAAAGCTTTTCACACTACAGTGACACCTTAAAACGATTCTCTTCCTTCCGCTGCTGCATTGGAAACAATATTTTTTCATGCTCCATAGAGTGCCCACCAGCTGACTCAAAACCTGGGATGCCAGCTGGGGGTGGAGGGCTGCTTTAGTTCAATGGGCCACTCGATGAAGGAAAGGAGGGCAGAAGGAGCTGGTGGGAAAAACACCCCTTTCTCTTCAGTGGTTTGCGTTCGTTCAGTCCACAAAGGAGGGTCTACAAGGTGCATCCGTGGACTAAAGTAGCCCCTGACTGCAAGAAGCTCAGACTTCAATCAAAGTGCACAGGCCACAACATGACACAGACAGCATTGTGCACAGTGAGGGGCACAAAACATCCCAGGCATTTCAACCGAGTGGGACGCACTCGGATGGGGAATCCAGGAGGAAGACTGAAAGGGCCTTTGCACCGGGTTTTGAGAAGACAGGATATAAACAATCGGGACTGGGAAGGACTGATTCTAGGGAGCAGAAATGGCAGGATGCAGGCAAGGGAGCAAGAAGTCCAAGAGGTGTTTGGCCATAATGGAAAACGCTTCAGCATATGTTACTGCACCCATACTGGTAGGAAAACAGATATCGGAGACAACAAACTCATCATCAAGAGTGTGCATCCTGAAGTGAAGTAGGGTTTCAGTATAACAACCCCCCGGCTACAGAGACACGCCCCACTCCATTCTACAGGCACACCAGAACCAGAACCAGAACCACCCAATGGTGAGGAGCAAGGGCCCAGAGACGAACACTCATACTCAAATTCCATGTCTGCCACTTGCTTAGATGGATCGGTTTTGTAAGTTTCGGTTTTCTCCTCAATAAAATGGGCATAATATTTATCTCACGGGATTATTGTGAGGATATAGAACAATGGATACTGAGCCTGAAGTACAGAACCGAGCAAGCACAGCAAGCACTCCATGCAAGTAGTGTGCCATTATTAGTACTCTCCCTGCTTCTCAGGGGTGATGCTACTTTTAACTGAAAGAACAACCCATCTTGCATGAGAGCTATACCCAGAGGTATGGCTTGGAGATGTGGGTTTTCTCATTGGGTGTAGATGGGGTACACTCAGCTGACTGGGGGCCAGACGCTGTTCTCAGAGTTCCCTGTAGTTGACCTCACTTACTCTGCGTAACCACCCTATTCGTTTTTGCACAGGAGGAAGCTGAGAACAGAGAAATCGAGCAACTTGTTCCAGGTCAGAAAGAGCAGGCAGTGGAGGAGGGTCAGGAGGCCACATGTGCCTCCCCTGCAACCTGTTCTCAGTCACCACCACTACGCCTTTTGGCTCCAGTGCCAGCCGACTCCATCACGGTTACCCTGGAAGCTGGCATCTTATCTGGTAGGCAGCTAAACATGGCAGGGAGATGAACCCCAGTCAGGAAAAGGACACACAAATATCACGTGCACACGGAGTCTTACAAATTATTTCAACTTTTTTTTTCACTCTCTTGACCTTTATTTTTATTTTTTTCCTCCTCCTCCTGGCCACAAATGCCTGAGGACTATGGACAGGCTAATAAATAGAACCTCACGTCAGAAACACTTCAGGCCAGTGAGGGCATGTGCCTGAACTCACAGACTAGGCAGGAGGATCTCAAATTCAAGGCCAGCGTGGGCACTTTGGAGAGACCCTGTCTCAAAACACTAAGGCTGGGGATGGGGCTCAGTGATAGAGCACCCTGGGGTTCAATCCCCAGGACTACAAAAAAAAAGAAAAGAAAGAAACACCTCAGCCCCACACATTTGGGAGTGCTGAACACACGATGGGCCTGAGGAAAGAGAGAAAGCTTTTTGTATTGGAATTGTGCAGAGAGCTAAGGGTGGGTCCACCTCTTCCAGCACCTAACAAGCTTTGCTATTAACAAGCATGTATCTGGCAACACGATACACTCTGAACCAGATGCTTTATCAGTTGATTAACTCCAATGCTCCTTCCCTGTTTGCACACTGAAATTGTGCAACTGTTCTTAACCTTTATTGGGTCAGAGAGCTTTCAGAGAAGAAAAAAAAAAAAGAAGGAAGAACATTCAAGTCTGTCCTCACAGTACATACACCCTTGTGAACTGTCCCTATTTCCTAAAGACTCTGAGGGCCCTGTGGACCTGGGCCACAACTTTTGTCTTTGTATCCTCAGGAAACTGCACGTAAGGCTCCCCAAATACGTTCAGAGAATGAACACAACATTTCTTTGCTTCTTGGAAGTGACTGTGAACACCTTGGTGCTGGATCACAGAAAGGCAGGGTTTACTCCATTCAATCTGTGGGTAACTGAGTGCCTTCTCTGAGCCAGCACTGAGCTAGGCACGGAACTTCAGAGATACAAAAAACATCGTCTTCTAACAAGCAGTTTAAGCTGGTTGCATAAAAGATACTTTAGAAAACAAGTGATATAAATTCTGAAAGATTTTCCAAGTGTGCCTGGAGCTTTGACTTTTTACAGTACGGTAATATGTGCCTATTTATATTTGAATGAATGCCAGGAAAGAAAAATGGGAGACTAAATTGTCTTTTGAACTCCAAAGACAATGTAAGGGCTTAGATCTAAGGTCATATGGAAGACACATGGTTTAGGGAAAAGGAGTGGAAGCTTGAAAAATTATCCTGAAGATGTATTAGATTTTGAGACCAGATCAACAATTTTCCTTGGGATTATAAGCTTTGCTCAAAGGTACCACTTCATCTTTGTCTCAAGCTCCTTTTCTATAAAATGGGGCAATTTTCCTGAGGGTAGGGGGGAAGTGGCTGGAGGGCCAGGGAGGATGTGATATGGTTTAACGGTTTCCTGACTTTGAAGTGTTCTAAAAATGCAGCATTTTCATGGCAAACACGTGACGGAATATGTGTCAACACAGCATTCTGCGTTGCTAGGGCAGCCTGACCAAGAGTGCCACTTCCATTCCCGCAGCTCTCCAGCTAATGCAGAAGAAGGGAGAGCCACAGAGTGACGGGCCCTCTCTTATCTCCTCGGCTTTCCAGTCATCCCCAAGACACGTGGCAGGCCCTCCAACTACTGATTAGTCTAGGTTAAACAATCAAACTCAGCCATTTGACAAAGACTCTTCTTTTCGCCTCTTAAGCTGTCACAAATTTATTTGCCTTGGAACTTAATCTGTGGCAGGAAAGCCTGACATGTCCCACTTAAAAACTGTGCTCCTAAATACAGATTAGAGTGCAATTAGGTGGAGAGGAAAGCCTAAAAGATGCGATTAAAAAATGCCTTTAATTTATTCATTACCTTTCCTAAGTCTTTTCCTCCCTTCATAGAGATTAGAGCAAAGCCGAGGTCCTTAGATGCATTTCTGTGGCAGGGACATGGGCTTGGTAGAGGATCCCATGTTCTCCACCTTTAGAGACGAACATGACTCGGACTGAATTTGCAAAATAGCTGAGACCTGTCACCATCTGGCAGCTGTATGGTGGCCTGTGTAAAATGAACTGGTGGTCACAATCCAGTTCCCATTAGACAGATGTCCACTTCACAAAGAGCATTGCATGCAGCAGCTCGGCTGGCAGAGAGGAGAGAGGCTGGGCATGGAAACTGCGTTTACTTTTCCTGTCTAGCCAGGTTGCTGACTCAGCCGCAGAGAAACCAGGAAGAGGGGCGGGGCAGGTAGGATGGTAGATGCCTGTTGTATTTTGCGTTTATGGATCCATCTAACCCCTTCCAAAACACCTCCAAGTGCTTTTCAGACATTGTCCTATAGATCCCTACTCAGAAGCCACGAGCTTCAAATCTAGGTAGGCCTGACTGAGCCACACAGTGGTTCTTCTAAGACCACTGCTAGGACATGCCAACCTCACTCAGGATGGACAGATGGTGACTGTGACTGCCAACGATGCTCTCCTGGGCTTTCCTCACAGTAGGGAGAACACGTCAGGCAGAGAAAGGCCCTCCTTGGCTTCCCTGGGTTAACTGGTCTTCTCGCCCCAAATGAACACGGTATTGTTGAATCCTGAAGAGAAACTGCAAACTGGTCCTGTATTACAAAATGTAACGACCTGCATGGATCATGAATATCTTATAAAGGATTAAAAAGCTAAGGCCCGATTCCCTGCTTTACTCCACTGAGGTATTTGATTCAATCTAGACAATGAAACCAGGCTGCTCCGTTCTCTCTAATGGTGAGGCAAAGGGAAAGTGTTATTTCCTAGCACAGCAGGGG
Organism: Glaucomys volans; assembly: GCA_020662805.1. Taxonomy (NCBI): domain Eukaryota; kingdom Metazoa; phylum Chordata; class Mammalia; order Rodentia; family Sciuridae; genus Glaucomys; species Glaucomys volans. The sequence goes on along the minus strand of JAJEJO010000088.1, from coordinate 2,395,670 downwards.
AGGACACAAATTAAGCAGTTTTTTTTCATTGATTTTTCTCAACTCATGCAAACATTTTGGCTCACAGTCTCTTTTTAATAACTTCATATTCTTTTTTTAAAAAATTCACATATGCAAACACAAATAAAACGAACACCCAACTTAAGGTAATCCTGATTTGAAAGAGAATCTTTGAGGATCATGGAAAGTGAAAAAAGAAAACTCTATTTTTTTTTATTATGCTGCAATAACTATGTTATTATGGCAAGAAAACTTATTCAGAATTAATGTCCATTCTTATAAGACTTTGTCACTAAACAGAACATCAGGGATGCCTCGGTGATACCTTCTTTTTTTTTAAGAGGTAGATGTGTGAAAGCTGCTAACATGTCTACTTCCTTTTCGAGGCTGTGACTATTCTAACAATTATCTTAATACTTCCTCTGACATGAGCTATCCTATAGAGTCTTCTGAAACGAGTGACAATCCTTGGCAGGGTGTAAGGGTGGGTAAATAACTGCCCTCTGTGAAATGAGGGTGTTCAGCTCAGCCTAAGGGCTTCTGCCACTCAAGTGAGCAAACTTCCTGTCCTCCTTACCACACAAGACTACTCTAATGCCAGTCCACCATCTTCAAAACTGGGGGTCACCAGCAATAAGAGGCAGCGTAAAAGTGAAGAAGCAGCTGCCATTGACCCTAAAAATTAACTTGAAAGTAACATCTCATCAATAGTAGTTTAGTTGCAATGTCAACTTTGAATAAATCATAAAGTCTGCATGTCAACGACACATCAAAACCTGAAAAACCTCCAAACAGAAGGTAAAATACACTATTAAGGTCCAGTACCCAGTCCAGCAGTCTTACAGTTGCTACAGAATGTCCACAGAGACCTGGGCCAAAGCAAGATAATTGGACTTGTAATTATTTTGAAGGAATCTATTGTCTTCAAGGCCAGGAACATTAGGATGGAGAATTTCAATTACTTAGGTTTGGAATCTATTGGAGGCCCTCTACAATCTCTGACTCTGAATTATGGAATTTTGTTTTGCCAAGTTTTATACTCTTTCCCCAGGGACTAGGGCTTATCTTTGTTCCCCGCACCACCACTCGTTCTACCACAACCTTTCCTTTCCCGCTATGATGCTTATTTACACTGCACGTGATATTTTCTAGCAACTTAGTTGAAAAAGAAGCATTAGAAGGTTTTGCTGCACAAAAATTTAGGATAATAAACCTTTCGAAATACACAGAGCTTACAAAATGAGACACTATTACTGCTGTTGCTATTTCCTCATCATTATTTCCTTCTACTATTGCACTGGGCAATTTACATTCAACATTTTATAAATTATTTATTCCTCAGAAGTCTACCATGTAGGCAATATCAGATTCATTTGGAAAAAAAAGGCATTCAGAGAAATAAACCAACTCACGTTATCACTGAATTTGAAACACATTTGAGTTTTATACACACACATATTTGCTTCCCATGACAGCTGAGGCCACCAATAACTCTAGTGTAATGGATGTACACCCACGGGCAAGGGCTGGCAGTTCTTCCCCAAGACCCTGCACCAAACAGGTTGCAAGGAAAAGGGTTTTGAGGGCTAGCTTGATGTATTACCAATGCCTTGGTTACATTAACAGGAGGGCTGCCAACTCATATGCCTGTATTATTATTGGAAAACCCCCAGAAAGGCTCATTAGTAAAACATTTAGCTGGTATTTACCCTAAACTCCCTGCGGGGGGGAGAGTAGAAAGAAAACTAACAATGAAGAGAAAGAGGAGAGAGGAGATATGAGCGTGTGACTGAAAAGCATGCCAGGTGCACTGGCTCATGCCTGCAATCCCAGCGACTCAGAAGGCTGAGGCAGGAGGATCACAAGTTCAAAGCCAGCCTCAGCAACTTAGAGAAGCCCTAAGCAACTTAGCGAGACCCTGTCTTAAAATAAAATATAAAAAAGGGCTGGGGATGTGGCTCTGTGACCCTGGGTTCAATCCCAAGTACCAAAAAAGAGAAGTGTTAAGACTTGTACTCTGACTTGACCTTGGCTCCCCTAAATTCTCACTCCATCTATGTTACATGAACAGCACAACCTCTCCTGCTCTCCTGAGCACACTCTCCAGAAGAGAAAACACAGGGGCGGGTACATGCACACACACTATGACACGGTTAGTTCAAAGTTGGCCCTACTTGTCAAAAGAACTTGAAGGAACTCCTGTCTTTAAATACCCCAAATACTCTCTCCACTTTCAGGGTACAGAACATGGCCTATTCATCTTCATATTTGCAGCACTAAGTACAACACTTAGCACACAGTAGGTACCAATAAATGTTTGGTGTCACAAGGCTCATACTTGGTAAATACTTGTTAGCTGCCTAGAACACAGCTTTCATTTTTCCAGCCTATATAAAATTCAACATTAAATGGGACCCAGGGATTTCAAGGCTACCCTAATCTCCAAGGCACTGTTTAAAAAGGAGTTGTGCATTAGAGAGAGCTGGCCAGAGTCTACTCCTGGGAACTGCTAAGTTGGCTGCTCCCACTGTCTCCTTAACTTTAGTCATGTGCTCCAAGTTCACCACTGCCTCTGTGTAAAAAGTTTGGCTCAAACTCCACACTTTACCTGCAGCTCCAACATTTTAAGTATAAGCAGCAGAATCCCAGGGTTTAGCATTAATTGGAAGAGCTTATCTATATATAGCCTCACTCTGCACTTTAGCATCTTCAAAACTTCAATCATGTTCTCTGCTCTCTCTGCGAGCACAATCCCTCCTTTTCATGTCCTGCCTCAGCCTTTCCCCCTTTCATTCTCATGACTCAATGCTGTCAGGCCTTTTAAGTTAACCTCCTAGACCTTTCCACATGGGTTCACCTTCCTAGACCTCTGTGACTCATGCTGCTCTCCTTTGGAACACTTCCATCTCCTTGATATATCTTCAATAACGCTTCTGAATTTTGGGCAAAGTGGCCTAGATAGGAACTAAAAAGCTCTTTGTGAAAAGGAGTGAATGACCTCTCCTTTAGCATTTGGGGTCTGATATCATCGTGTTTGGGGAGCAGTTTGACCACTAGTTTGTCAAGAGACCTGGTTTCCTGAGCTCCTTGCTCTCCCTAAGATTTTCCTCTCTCTGCGTGTCTGTGATGCAATTTCTATTAAATGACAGCAGCTAGGGAGGCATTTTATCCTTTCACCTCAAACTAAAAGGGAAGGAGAAGACAACAAAACCACAGCCACCCCTGGACTTTGCCTGTGGGAGACTGTGAACCAAGGTGGAGACACTGGAGGCCACTGGGTGGAGACACTGGAGGACGCTGTCAGGAGACAGACCTTGACCCTTCGCAGGTGAAGCTGCACAATTTGCACTCCATAAACCTAGGGCCTAATGTACCTCAAAATATTTTTCCCCCCTCAAAATATTTTGTAATGATAGGATTCTTGGTCAGTCAAAGAATGTAATGACTGAATATTCTCTTTCAATCCTTTCATTCTTCTAATTCCAATTTGTGATCCTCTAATGGGAATAAAGAAATTATGCTCCTTTATCCTTTGAATTGATCATCGTCTGGAGTATATTTTATGGGTTTTTCCAATTTGAATTAATGCCAGAATGTGGATGCTGGATTAGGGACGTGTCTCTCAGTCATTAACATAGAGAGTGAAAAAGTATTGATCCTAAATACCAGTTCCTGTGGTGTTTCAATTGCCATCTCTGTCCACCCTAAACCACTAGATTTGCCATTACAATCTGCCCCCATTCAGCTGACTAGCTCCCTTTTCTATTTATAGCAAAATGTGCTTCTTTGCTTGTGACCAGCTTGTCTGTCTAGACCACTTGGCGAAAAAAGGCCTTGAGAAATTCAATATGTCATAATCCATCATCCACGTACACCTTTCTTTTGTGTTCCTTTCTCCATAGCACATGTTCATCAAGGCTGATTTGAAAATATCCTTGGACACTGGAAGACCCGGATTCTTCAGAAAGAGCTGATTTACTCTAGCTCTTTCTCTGCTACTCTACCTGACAGGTTACCAAGAGACCTGCTATATAACTGCTCTCTCTACTGTTCACAGTATGGGTCAGAACATTTTCAATTCTCTTGATCAACTGTCCTGAAAGTCAACTTCCTATCATCCAGAAAACCTAATTTTATTTTAAAAGCTATTATTTTGGCTTGGTTTCTATTTTTTTCTCATGTTCCCAATTATCTTTTCATCTCATCTTAGTTTCCAAAGGTTCTGAGGACCAGAGTGTTTATACATAGTGGCACACCCTCGCCACTAGCGAGAGAGGATTATTCTTATCAAAGTTTCAAGCCAGGCAATACTAGAGATCAGGCATGAGACTATCTCATTTCAGGATCAATAAAATTAGGAGGAGGAACAAAGAGCTTGAGACCCCAGGCCTAAATTTGTTATCTGGGGGCATATGTCTAAGGATGAAAATTTAGTCTTTTAAGAATCTACGAAAAGTGGTGGTATTATACTAATAGCATTTGATGTTCCACCTTGGTTGGAATGAAGATAATAAGCGTCTTTAAAAGACATGTGATAAAATGATTTCTTAAAGCTGGCATTCTGAACACTTCTCAAATAGCCATGGTTGTTTCAATTTATTAATTTGTTGCTTTTTGCAGGGCTGGAAACAGAATTCAGGACTTCACATGTGTGAGGTAAGCGCCCTGCCACTGTGGAATGGACACCCCAGCCCAACCAAGGTTAACTTCAAACTCTGATTAGAAGCCAAGACTGGAGAAGGAAGAGAGTAAACCTTTCAACCTAAATGCCGGATCCTCTGGGGTCTGTGGAATGAAAAGTGAGCATGGGAGGACAGGTGGAGCTCAGGCCACGTTAGACCTTTCAGAGTCCCCAACAGCGTCACCTGGTCAGGGCACCTCTCTCTCTGGCGAGGGAGGATTGGCTTCATTACACTCTGCAGGATGGTCACCCGTGGTGGGACAAAGGTGTAGATGGAAGAGCATCTCTCATGTGGGGAAACCCCATGGGTAGAGGAGCAAAGGCGAATGCGGTCTCCAGGCTGGCCGACAATGGATGCGTTGAGTGCCAACTCTGAGGTCAGCTGGCCTTCACTTTCCCATCCACCTGGAATGTGTTGCAAACACTCAAAGGGACAGACGGTCACCAAGCCTGCGGCTCTCTCCTCAGGCCCACTGTCCACCCAGAGACCTCCACTCTCCTTCTGCCCAGAGCCTGTTTCCTTGGTCCTCCTAAAACTTTAATTCCAGAAATGCAAATGTACCAGGGACTAGACGACAGGGACCAGCTGAAGTCTCAGTGTTCCAGACAGAGGAGGAGAAGGAAATAAACCGGTCAGAAGCAGTCTTGGGTAATTTCTTGTCTTCTTTGATACCGACTTTGATATTGGCTCGCTCTCTGTGTCCTGACTCCCCTCCTTTCCTTTCTTCTCCCTTTTTTCTCCCGAGATATAAAGATCAAAATGTACCCATGATAAATATTATCTGCCAGGGTAGAAGCCGCCCTTTGAAAGAAGTAACAGCAATTCAGCACTATGCTGGACAGACGCCCCAGTCACCCGTGGCCAGAATCTAGGGCACTGAAAGGGATCCCTTCGTTTTAGAACTTTAAGGGAGCTATTTTCACATTTTTCCTTTCTGTATCCCGATTGTTCAATGGGTGACATCTGTGCAAGTCAAAATGATTAAAAACTCCAGTTCAAAAAATGAATTGTTAAGTCTCCAAACATGACCGTATGATGTAACTAGTGAATCCATATTTCATGAGGACATGAGGGTCCCCGCCTGCATGAACACATAAATTCTGACTACATTTTATGTTTGTCTGAGGGTCCTTGGTTGGTCAACAAAAGGATGTCACAAGAAGTAACATAGGTTTGTTGGCATAAAATTAACTGAGAAAGAAAACATCCTTCTTGTGGGCCACTGAGGCAGCGCTCTCCAAACTGGGGCTGTCCCAGAAAATCTAGGGCAGCAACCATGGCTGTTAAGAAATGTAGGACAGAAATCCTATCCCCTACTTTATTCGCATGCATTAAAATGTAGCATGGGTTCATCTTCCTGCATTTCAAATTCTTTCCCCATTACTGATTTTGATATGACATTGCTTGAGTCAACGGACTTCAAGCCCACTTTTGTGACTTAAATGAAGTTTTTGACAGAGGGTTTCAGGAAGAAAGGAAAGGCATGAAGTGTAGAAATGAACCTCTCCACTCCCACGGCATTCCCTGCCTGTAAAGGCCAGGGGTGTTCTTTACAAACCTTTAACATTTTTAAGAAGAATAAAGCTTCTAAGATTACCAACTCTCTTTAGACTGCTCTGTAAGTATGCACACTGTTCTCTTACTGAATATGTAAAGCAGGCCTGTGCAGGAGGTGCTATTTGTTGTAAGGAAAGAAGTTGTGTCTCCTTCTCTAACTAGCTTACAGTCTTGGTACTGGTCCTGTCTCCCGACTCCAGGGCCCATCCTCATCCTACCATAGCATGGAGGAACCTTCTGGACTGAGACGTGACCCTTGTCTCTCTGCCAAACTCCGAAATCAATAAGGCTGGCATCTCAGACCTCTCTCCTTTTCCTCTCCCCTCTCCCTGTTCCTTCTCCAGCCAGCCAGGCTCATTCTTAAGAAATTTTTCCATTGTACTAAACTAGGGAGAGATTAGACAAAGTTAGATTTTATTAATGAATTCTTGAAGACTGAAGTCAAGCCTGGGAGATGGAAAGAAATGACTCGCCATCATAGTCTAATGGGGCCAGTCCCCTGGGCCACCCGAGCTGCAGTCTGACCAACAAGAAAATGAAAGTGTTATTAGTGTCATAAGCGTCACCAAAGCTGCTCTGCTGAAATTTAAAGGTAATAACCCTTCCCAAAGGAGACGTGAATTTAATTTCTGTTCCACCCAGAAAGCTCTGGGCTCTAAGCACTGCTGGGCTGCAGCTGCACAGCAGTTTTGACCTGACCTCCCGACACATTTCAAGAAAAAAGGAAGTTTTGTTCTTTGGGCCTCTGGTACATAGGGACAGTCAACACAAGCCACTTCCCTTTCTGCTTCTCTGCTGGCTGAGAAGTTACCAAAAGAGAGATGGTAAAGTGTGATCAACACGGCATTGGATTAGGGCTGAGGTGCGCTTCCTGTATCACGGTCTCAAACGTTACAAGACTTGAGTCTAGTCACTTAGTTTTTGTTCCTGTAAAATCAGAAATAACGGCAGCTAACCGTTTAAGTTCAGAAAAATGTAAGCAGCCTTCATTATAGAACATGTATCCCACTCCAGATTTACTAAAATATGAAGAGGGTGATGATCCAAGGCTCCTAATTTATCTACCATTTATAGGTCCAAGTCTGGTCCTCTTTGAGCACAGCTCTGTATCTGCCACTTCTTCCACCATAACTCAATTTCCAAGCCTTCAGCTCTTCCTTTTCACAAATTAGGGAGCAAGCTTTGTCTCTACTTTAGACCTCGGAGGGAATATGTATCTGTTTTCCTTCCTGATCTTCTACCTCAGCTGCCTTAACCACCTGCAGCTCTGGGCTCCCTAGGACTCCATTTGCGGCTTACCCACAGATGGGTTTTCCAGAACCACAACCATCAGGGCCACTCTGGATCAGCTCAATCTCAGTGGACCTGGGCCTTTCCTGCTCTTCAATACTTCTGCTCTTCTTTCACCTACTGAATTTTCCAAAGCAGTCATTTTAAGCCTTTCCCACTCTTCTCAAGGCTAGAACTCCACCTAATTTCTCGAATACTTACTCTTGACTATGAAGACTGAATGCAGCTCTATCCACTGTCACCTATTTCCCTCCATTACACTGAAATATTCTGTGTGGTTGCTTCCTCCTAATTGCCCCACTGTCTCAAATTAAGCAACTTTCTACGCTCCTACCCTCACTCTTCCACTCTTTCTTTGCTCTCTTCAAAAGCTCCCATTTCTGCCCTTCTTTTATCATCTTTTCATCATTTGCACAAACAATACCAGCACCTCTGAGTTTTCTACTTTCATGATCAGGCCAAGAAAAGGTAGTTTATACTCACAAATCCCAGCCCCACTGGTTCATTTCCTTTCCCTCTCCCTAACCTCCACCCTTCTGAAATGCTCTCAAAAGTCCTCCCAATTACCAAGTCCCATGGCTTCTCTCGGCCTGCATCCTTCTTGACAATTCTGTGGCACCTCAGGCTCAGCAAAATTAAAACTGAACTTAGTATTTCTCCTTTTTGTTCCTACGATTGCTGACTGCTTCCTTATTTCTTCTGATGACTGCTTCCTTACTTCTTCCAGTTAAGCCAAACCTTATTACCATCACCCTAACTTATCAAATCGGTTTCCATCCACCGTTAGGTCTATTTCACGCGGTCTCTCTTTGCATTCCCCTGACAGACAGCATCCTTCTCTCAACACAAGTCAACATGGTACACTGGCCCTGAGGTGTACGTTTTGCTAAAGTATGCTTTCTAGATCCCTGATTGTCTAACAAAGACATTTCAGATTTTTCATTCTGAGAATGAAGGTCTTCTAAGAACTGGCCCGAACCTATAAATGATAGGCTTCATTATTTTCTCTTCTTCCATTTTGTACCATGCACGTTAAACTTCTTCTGAACTCTGGCAAAATTCACAGGTTCCACAATACACCCTGATCCTTCTCATCTGCTGCCTGAGTTGGGCAGTTCATCCACTCGTAATGTTCAACATCATCTTTACTCATTGAAATCCTCTTAACAAAACTTGGTAAAGATGCCATCTTCCCTATCTCCTGTAAGCCACAAATCATTTCTTCTTTGAACTTCCATGGTTTCAGTATGCTCATCTCTTTGTTTCTTACTTTATGTTCTTTTATATTGCAATTACCTGTGAACTTAGCTTGTTATTCTCACTGGATTGTAAGTTCTTGGAGACAGTGATGATGAGAATAACAACTATCACAATAATGTCCATCACAACAAGCTCCTACCATATTCCAGCTCTATGAAAAACACATAATTTCATCGCCCCAACAGCCCCATGAAGACTAAATCCATCTTCAGATGTGATTAAGCAAAGTACCCAAGGCTGACACCATGGAAGTGGCAGAGCCAGAACCTGACTTAACCTAACTTTAGGCTTGTCTGATTTCAAAAGCCAAGCTCTTGCCCATCCATAGACTCAGCAGAGAACCACTGAATATGTTCCCCCTAAGTCCAAACAGGTAGAGCAGTCTACTTAGTCTAGTTCCCCGAGCTGCTGAACCTGCTGGGTCAATACAAACATCTACTGGGAGAAGAAATGGCTCAGACTCTACCTCTTAAAGGATGAAAATAGGACCACGTTTCTGTGCCTGCAGATTAAACAGAATATCAAATGCAAAAGATCTGGTTGACCTGGACTAGGTAACAACTGCCGAACTTGTCTCTTTCCTTGGAACCATCAAGGTCAGTAAGGCAATGAATCAAGGCCACTCCAGAAAGTCTTACTTAGAGAATTTAAACCACATTTAGACAGAGCCTACAGTAATTCTAGTTTCTGAAGCTCTGACATCAGCCCAGTGAAAACATGATAATTGTACCATGCTGACAGAGTCAAAATCAATGTAAATTTAGCATCCTATTTTACATATGAACAGGCAAAATAATATATGGCACACGTAGGTATCGATGGAAAGAAAGTGGTGGCTGTCTCTACGTGCGCGGCTAAGGGCTGTAATCCTCTGAGAGGAATGTCATTATACTTCCCAAATCCCATCGCAACAAATACCTTTACAACAGAGATGTCTGTATAACAAAAACCCTTTCAAGCTTTGGCTGACAGCCCATGTATTTCAAGCAATATTTGATGTGAGACTTGGAGTTCACAGTAATGGGAATTGACCCGTATTTCCAAAGGTAAGATCTGAATGATTTCATCTGTAGCTCCTATCCCAGGATACCTGAGTTGGAGTGATATACAATCCAAACTCATGAGTACAAAAGAAACGAAATCAACCCCACTCTGAAAAGGTGAGATTCCTTCCGCTCATCTGGGAATCTCTTAGGTAAAAGAGGCCTCTGACCTAAGCCCTGAAATGGACCCCAGTGGTAGGAAAAATGGTGTAGTTTGTGAAGTCCATCGGTCTCCACTCCAGCCCTTACTAGATGAGGAAACCGGGCTACATTTCTTAATGCTTTTGAGCCTCACACTCCTTGGCTATAAAATGTGAGGAGGATCACCTGTGCTCAGGATTTCAGTAAAGCCTATGTGACAGTATGTATGAGAAGCTCCTAACAGGGCCTGGTACACACACAGCATATGCTCACAAAAGCTAGTTCCCTCCTCAGGTTTCCGTTCCTCTCCCAGACCCTGGGCTTATACGAACTGTTTTCATGAAATCAGTCAGAAGACCTGGTGAGTGGAAGTTAACCAAATGCACATTCTAAACACAGGCTGAGTAAAGCCTTGCTTAGAGGAATGCCCAGGGAAAAGAGGGAAAACGGCATAAGGACTGGACCACACATGAGTATTTACCTGATTAGGAAAAGGGTTGTTTGGGTCAAGGTGAGACTTGTGCATCTGAAAGCTAAAAAGCAAGCAACCCAGGCAGCGTCAACAATAAATGAGTTGATTATTTTGTCAGAGGTCATTCTGAAAATTGCTGATAACCCAAAATTCAGAGTCATGTTTTCCTAGTCAAGGATGATTTGTGGCCGTTCTTCTGGCCTAGTTTCCTTTGGGTGCTATTCTAGGTGATGGGAGGGCCCTTATTTGGGGACTCCCTGGCTCTGTCCTGTACATTACACCCTCTTTCCTCAGTAGGATGCTATGGAAGTATTAAACTATTTTCTCCATTTGGGAAACATGTAGATAGATAGCTTCAGAATATATTCACTAAAAGTGTTCAGTTTTATTCTAATTTATGAGGTTTTATTTTTATTGATTTTTCAGATATCTGATTTTCTTTTCAAATTACAGGTCCATGAAGTTGGAAGTTTGTGGTGACAAAATTCCATGGTGTCTCCCCATGCCCACCCCAACCCACCACCCTTTGGTACTGGGGAATTTGATCCCAGGGTCTCAACCTTGCTAGGCAAGTACTCTACCACTGAGCTATATCCCCAGCCCGACCAAGGTCTTTTTATAAACAACTTTGGTATTATATATTTTGAGATAGAAAACTAGAGTCTAATGAACATAATCTGAAGGCAAGTCTGCTCACCTTTATAAAATAAGCATTGGCTAGGGACTTTTAAACTCCTTATAAAGCTCCCTAAAGCCCTTCAGACCTAGGGAACTATCGAGAACAAGAGATGCCCAATATTTCTCAAAGAATGTTGAGTCTTAAAGATTTCTTACTCTCATCCTTTCACCTTGACAATAAGAGCTCAGAGAAAAGTACATACCAATATTCATGTGCCCAACTAGAGCACAGACAAACTAAGCAATGAGATTTCTCTTTTGAGGAGCAACAGAAAAATCAAACAACAGCTGGACAGAAGTACCAAAGCCCAGAGAACAAACCTCGAGATATACAGGGCAGAGAAGCCCTAAGTGGAGAGGTTGAGAGATCAACAACAGAGAAAGAACAAAATTACCAAGAAGGAGGTTAAAAGAGAGACCAAGAGTCAGCAGCAGAGATGTTTTAAATTCAGCCTGCGCAGAGCTTACAAAGTAGGACCTGAATACACAGAAGCATCAACCTGCTACAGTGGCTTTTGGCCTCTATTTTAATATCTGCAACCTCCATGCCATCACCATTATCTTAAAATGGAGGCAGCAACAACCACCAGATTGGACACTTTAATCTTACCACTGATAAGGGCGTAAACCTCAAGCCTTGTGGAAGGTGTGCTAACTATCTTAAGCCACTAGGGCGCTACTCCCTGGTTCCAAAAGGCACACTTAATGATCCCCACCTAAGCCCCAAAGCATGGATGTCCCTCCTAAAAGTGAACCCCTTCTTCCCTGCACCAGGGCATCACTCTAACAGTTTACAAGGTATTTCAAGGTCCCCAAGGGCTGTGGGAAAGTGACATACAATTGTAATTACACAAGAAATCACAGAAAGGTAGCATAGAAAGAGTTAGCTCCTGAAATACAAGGCTGAGAAACACCAGTCCTTAGAGAAGCAGCCACCCCGCCCAAGAGGAGCTCGTGCTGCCTCGAAAGTGACCTCAAGGGAGCAATCAGGCACCCGGACAGAGAGGCGCGGCAGCGTTCCTGCCCTCCCTCCCGCATCCCACCTGTCCCAGCGGGAGGGCGGGAGTGGGGGGAGGAGCCGGGAGGAGCAGCCTGAGCACAAGGGCTGCCAGCACCAGCTGCTCCCAGCCCGCCCTCCCTCCTGCAGGCTGAGGCTCTGGGTAGCCGTGGCCGCCCAGCGATGCCCGCAACACCCGCGACGCCCATCTGGGCACCTGGGCGACCCCTGCCCCGGAGCCCCGTGCGGTCTGTACCTTTACTCTGGGGAGGGTTCTGACTCCGGTCCCGGAGGACGTTGATCTGGTAGACGGCTCCATAAGGCTCAAAAAGTTCTTTCAGCTCCTTTTCCGACCACGACCGGGGGATCTGTCCGACAAACATCTTAATGGCATCTGGGTCTGGTTGGTCTGAGTGATCCAAAGCTCCGTTCATCTTGTTGGCTGTACCGTTACTGTCAAAAACGGAACCGGGAGCCAGAGTTAGGGCTGCAGGGTGAGGGACAGGAAGAAAAAAATAGTAGGGGTGGGGGGTGGGGAGGCGGAAGGAGGAGGGAGAGGAGCACGAGGAAAGTGCCTAATGAGTCGTAGCAATTTGATGAACTAAAACAAAGCAGAGGCACCATTAGGTTGCTCCTCGGCAGCGGCACGGGGCTTTCACTGCGTGCTGCTGTTCAGCATCGCCGCCGGAGCACAGGGCAGCGCCTGGCTGCCTGTCACCCAGGGCGTGGACATCTTGGAACCCGGGTTTGGGAGGCAGCTGCAAGTTAAGTGCAGGTCTCAATCTGCAAGGCTGCCATCAATGCACCGGCAGCGTTATCTGCTCAGCACTGGCTGGGAGAGAAAGGCAGGGCTGGATTTCTGCTGGATTTCTCTCCCTCTCCCCCACTCCCCGCCCTCTTTTGGAGGTTTTTGGAAGAGAGGAGAGAGGTGGTAATAATAAAGTCACATGGATAGAAAATGAAACACTTGGCAGTCCGTCAGATGACTAATGCAAGATGCTAGTGATGAATTTGCAGAGTGCGCGAGGCATCCATGTGTGCATCAAATTAGTACGTTGTTGCTGCTCAGAATGGAAAGCGCTCCAGCAAAGCAGCTCTGCGCAGCTGATTGGCTGCCCACACTAGAGAAAAGGGCCAGAGCTGGGAGGGGGCTCCCCTTTAAAAAGCACATTGTTTATGGGACCCAAGCACAAAGGGTTTAATTCAGAGAGGCAAAAGAGATCTCAGAATTGCCGGCATTGTGCTGGGGGAAAAAAAATGCAGCCCCAGAAAGTTGAGTTCCCACTAAAGGACACTGAATATTTCAAATCTTTCACACTCCATAAATTGCTCTCTGTATATCTGACTTCCAGATGTTGCACTTAAGTTCTAAACAATCACACGTTTGGGAGAGAGGGGGGGAAAGGAAGTCTGTCTTTTCTTCTCCAAGCTTCAGTCAATATTTGGGGCTGATACAAAGAACAAAACCATAAGCTTTCATGTATCAGTCTTCCTTATGTTGTTGCCGGGAACCTCCATTTGGAAGAGACTACTCATTTCAAACTTGCAATTCTCACCATCATAGTGTAATATGATAAAGACATTCCCTTTTGACTTGGACCCCCCACACCCAATTTGATCTGGAGTAAATAACAAAGCAAAAGCACTTACCCTTTTCTTTGCTGTCCTGCCCACCCCCTGACATGTTCCCTATGCTAGCTACTCTGCCAAGAGAGACGACTGCCTCTCAGCAGCCCTCAGTGCAGAGCTGGGCACTTGGTTTAGCTTCTCAGCCTGTGAACACCCAACACACGTGAACAGGTGCAACTTTTGGCAGACACCATATCTATAAAGCCTGGTCCATGACTACCCCTGGCCTAGAAGCAGAAAGATCAGAACGGGGACATATACACTACAACTAACCTGCAAATGGCAGGTGTGGTTTCACCTTAGCCTCAGGGAAAGAGTAAGAAGGTACCCAAAGATCTTAAGCAGAGTTTCTTATTTGGTTTTAATCCAAAAAGAGCACTTTAAATCTGCTGTGGTCTAGGTTAGTCTTGAGCCCTTAAAAAAACAAGAAGAGGAAAAGCAACACCAATGGTTAAAAAACCCAAACCTTATGGAAGGGAGAAATCCTCAATTAGATTTAATTGAGAGAAAAAAATGATGTCAAAATACTCTTCACTAGGTCTTGACTTCAATTTCTACTTCTTATCCCCCTATTTTACCACTTTTTTTTTTCCTCCTGGAGATAAACAATCAGACTGTCTAACTTGAAGCATTTTCAGAGCTTCCTCTAATCAACTTTATTGTTATAAAAAAAATGTTCTGCTGAATAAAATATTGAGTACAAAATCTTCTTTCAACAATTTAGGTGTAATGTAATGCTTGTTTATGTTGGAGCGAGGTCGTTTATCTTGTTCTTATGCACCTATCCTTCTTTTCCAATCACTCTTGGAGAATTCAATAAACACTTTAACCCCGTGGAGCCGTGACTACAGAGGGGTGGAGGTGGCAGAGCCCCCGGGCAGCACAGAATGGCGTGTTCGCAGCATGCTGAAAGCCAAGCGTGTGGCAAGGCTTATTTCTGGGACAGGAAGAACTCGTGGTTATTGCTGCAAAGAGGAAGGCAATGCCACAGGTCTCAGCTAACAGAAACCGGAAGTTCAAAAACGGGAGTTGTCTGTACAGATCACAATAGAACCAGGGAATCAGGTGGCAGTTTGCTTGTCCAATATCCAAACTTTGATTTCTAGAGCAAGCATTCCTCCATGCTCCTCCAAATAGGTGGCCTTTTATCTTTTTTCAAAATACACAAATTTAGCCGAGACTCTTAAAGGAAGGAAAGCGGAGAGGAGGTCTCAAGTCTTTCACAAACTCTGGTCTTCATGTTGCTAAGTGTGCATTTTATCATCTCATCAGAGGGCTGCCTGGAGACGTCTTATCGTCCTGAGGCAGTATCCTGCAGTGGCTAAGGGCATAGCCTCTGATTGCTGGCTCCACCACTTCCTAACTGTGCCACTCTGCACCTCAGACCCTTCATCTATAAAATGGAACAACAGACCCCATCTCACAGAGTCACAACACATGGCACAGAATCAGTACTTTATAAGTACCTGCCCCTTCTACTGTCAATTCCTTCTTGGCATTTGTGGAGGGACTCGAAATGAGTGACAAATTTACTTTTTGATCCTAAATTTTCATAATATAGATCCACACATAATTCATGTTGTAAATAATAATAAATATGTATCTTTTATACACCAAATATGGTGCCAGGTGCTTGATGTTTTTAATCCTTCTAACAACCCTTTGAGAAAGTGTATTTTTTAGTTGTCAATACCTAAGAAATAAGTTCCTCTCCTAAAATCACTAGCTTATAAATTGAAGGGCTAGAATTCAAACCTACGTCCACTGGGCCCCAAAGAGCAAAAGATTTCTAATCCACCATGTGGCAAAATATTCTATTCTGTCTGGCTTGTGTTGAGAGTAAACAGCTCGTGGCAAATCCATGGGAAGACTAAGCCAAGAGTAAGTCCTACCAGGTCCCTGGAATCGTTGCTGAACAAGAGGCAGCACTAACTTGCCCATGTGCCTTCTTTTTTCCTATGGGAAAGATGGTAACAAGTGCCAAATTTAACAGTCCTTTAAGGCTAATTTAAAACTCTGGTTTACTTAATCAGCCCACAAAGCTGTCTCTCATCTCCATAAGTCCCCTTCCTCTCTACTCCCACAGAGTCACATTCATGAGCATCTCCCATCCAAATCTACATTCCCTCCTCTCTGCCATTTGGCAAATAACCATTCCAAAGATTTACACCAAGTGCTAAAGGCAGGACAGTGCCTTAAGCAAATCCAGCCATGACTCTCGTCCAGTAAATTAAGACCACCACCACACCCTCCCCATCAAAAACTGTCACTTGGAATTGGTAGTCATATCCCACTGACTATCCCATTGTTACTGAATGCATATCCTGAATCCTTTCTGCTTTGCAACAGTCTGGTTAATTTTGCTGTAATCTACCTAAGCTGCTCCTCCTGTGGCCTCCAGGTTTCCTGGCTGATGCTCATTTCTAGCGGAGACGCACTGACTTCTTTTGTCCTCATGGGGCTGTAAGGTACAGAAACTTCTAAGCAAGATAGAAATTATGTGTTTCACAGTTAACCTTTGGGAGTTCTTGCCAGAGCCCACAAAGAGGCGATTCTTCATAGACAAGTAATTATGGGAACAGATACCCTAAATTTGAACAAGACCCTCAGTCAGACCTCTACTCACAAGAATATAATTGGCTTAGAAAATTCATACCAATTCACTTCTCGTCACTCCCTAGCCATCCTTATCACCCAGGACAGTGCATCTTATGGTGCAGAAATGTAGACTGAAATTTAAGTGATACTTATCGACAGCCTACTCTTTGCCAAGTACTTGACATACAACATTGCGTCAGCTCCAGTTGGAATCATAGTCATTTTAGGGAAGAAGGAACTGGGAGTCACAGAGATCTTGTGCCTTTTCCAATGTCACACCCTTAAGAAAGAGTGACTGTAGAACATGGATGGAGGAAGATTTAAAAGCCAACTGCCATTCCTGACGATTCCAGGAACTGAGATTCTCTAGGGGGATGTTTCCCAGGGACTCAGTGACCACTTGTGGGCCCTGGACAGGGACACCTACATCTCTGCTGGCACCTCATCTGCAAACTGCAACAAGATCCTGAGTGCCAATTCTGCTTCTATCCTCAGCAAGGAGCCAACTATAAGGCCCCACTAGGACAGATGCCATATGGAACTGGACTACGAGTCAGAAAGCACGAAGCCAATGGGTATTGTTGGTATCAGTCTCAGAGCCAAGATGAAAATATGATGATGCTGGGGAACATGAGTGTGCTTACTTTTGCTTTTAGCACAGCACTGACCTACTTCCCTACTCTATTTTCTAGTAAAAAGAACAAGATCAATAGAGGATATGCAAATCTTCTGAGGTTCCTCTCAAGAAGTGAAATGTAATTTTAAAAAAATAATAATTGATTCAACACATTATTATTATTATTCTTTCTAGGACAACAACGTTTTATAAGGCCTGGTGATTTGCAGATTTCCATTTGGAGAATGGTAGGAGAATTGAGATCTCTTATCTTTCATCTTGTCCTTGGATAACTTTGCATGTTATATTTTCTTTATCTCTACAAAAGCAAGAGCAAGAACTTGCAAAATGGCTGAGAGATGGCAAGTGGCCATAAATAATTATGTTAATGCTGAAAAATGACATAAAGTGCCACCTTCGGCATATACACTAAACCAAAAATCATACCAAAGATGAATTGACTTGGAAAAGTCAGTACCTCTAAAGATAGCTAATCTCTCTGGCAGTTATCAATATTCTTATTATTCTATCAATATTCTTATTACTCTAACATTTTTTGTTCCTGGGAATGTCCTGTATCAGTACCGTCCAACTCAATGTCATGATGGAAATGATCCATATCTGCACAAAACAATATGGTAGCCACTCGCTGCATGTGGCTACTGGGTACTTGACATGTGGTTAACCCAAGTGAGAAACTGAATTTTTAGTTTCTTTTATTCAAATCGTTCTATATTCAAATGTCCTTATCCTCCCCTTTTTCCTCTTTTTAAACACTGAGTAGAGTTGAGATTCATCTCAACATATTTCGTGGGGAACTGTTTTGCAGAAGTAGGACTGCAGGACTAGGAAGATGATCTGCACTCAACTGCAGGTCAGTAGATGGTGGGCTGGTGGGCCTGGGTTCCCGTCTCAGCTCAGCATCCATTAAACTGTGGGATCACAGGAAAATCATGTAGCCACTCTGTACCTCAGTTTCCTCAGTTGTCAAACAAAGAGACAGAAGAACTTCCATCTGGTTCTGAATTCCTATTATTCTGTAGTTGTGGTTTGGTCACAGATTGACTTATGGAGAAGATAATTTAGGCAACATGACCAACTGACTGAAACCTTGGTGTGATTCCCCTTCTGTGTCCAATTTGTTCCCCAGGTTCACAGACAACTACAAGCAAGGCAGAGTTGACAAGGTGTCACCTACGCTGTGGAGAGCACCGACAGGCTCAGACAGAGCAGTGCAAGGTCGACTGCCGTGGGTGTTGCCAGAGAACCATCTTTCTCAATCTGTGCCAGGGCTCTTGCTAATATCCTAGCGGCAGTCCTGTCATTTCAGCCAGCTGACAAGCAATCTTTCAAAGGGCTCAGGAGTCATTTTTTAATATCACTTGTACTTAAGTAATAGCACACAAAGAAACAGGCTTTGTTTGGTTATCCTAGGAAACTCTCCAAGGCGAAGCTGCATAAGGCAAAAGCAAAAGAAAGGACCTGGCAGTGGGCCTGCGTGCCTCAGGCGGGCAAGAGGATGAGCATGGAATTCATCAATATTCACAGTCTTCTATGTTGGCCATCTTGGGGGTGCATGTTCCCTGTAGACTGGCAATGTGGCACCTGGGTGCAGGCAGCAGCTTTGCCGGCATGATCCTCAGGAAAACACGTGACAAATTCTGAACCACCTTCACTCTGGAGAGGCTCACTGTCACTCCAAACTTACCCCAGCATCTCTGTTTAGAAAGAGGAGTCTGCTGCCCTTTAACCCCAAGCTCTGGGAACTGCAAGTCCTTTAAAAACACACTGCTTGACAGCTACGTGAAGAAAACTTCCACCTTCCCTGAATGCCTTTCAACAGAGCAGTTCGCTATCAGTAAGAAACAGAGACACAGCTGTATCCTAACTGGAGTGGGATCATGGGTGGCTGATGTGTGTGTGTGTGTGTGTGTGTGTGTGTGTGTGTGTGTATTTTTTTTTTTAAACTCAAACTCCCTGGATATCAGTTATACTAGCAATAAAATGTGAAAATAATGATGCTCCTGTATTTACCTGGGAGGTATTGCTGCCATTTATCATGTATAGCAAAACCTTTTGAGTCACAGCCACACCAATTAGGGAATGAGGCCCCAAAGCTCCGAGGTGAGACGGCCATACATCAGCTAGGGAATCCTCACGGAAGATTAACTGGAGCAAATAATACCCTAAGCACCTGAAAGAGGCAAAACTCTCCTCCAATGTTCAATTTGTAAGTAAATGAGTTTGCACTCCTTTGAAGAAAAGGTTCAAGGTTCCTTTAGGTACACATACGTGTAATGTGCTCCTCCCTGGACTCGGATAAAAAGTGAAAAAGAAAAAAATTCTGTACCAGACATCATTTTCTTTCAGACAACCAGGAAAGGGCATGTTTGTGACAGGCATTTTGCTAGATTACTGGAGTTAATGTTGGACTGTGTTTGGTTGGAGGTCTAAAAGCTATACATATGTTTTCCAGGGTAAATTGCAACCATGACTCAAAGGGAACTGCTCCTGCGGAAAAGGTCACAGAACACCAGCATTTGGTCCCACCAAGTAAAAGGGAAACCTGATTACCTTATCTCAATTTGACTGCTAGTAAAAAGCAGAATACTGGAAAAACCCCCACAAAGAAGTAAATTTGGAGGCATGCAGGGGGTACCTGATGGCGGATCATGCCTGGCTGGGAAGGCACAGAGGCATCAGTTATGGAGAGCCCCACCCGGGAAACTCATTTCCTTCCATGATTTATCAGAAACAGTTTTGTGGACCCCAGGGTCCAGCAGGGGGCATTTGCACGGGGGGGCGGTGTTTCAGATGAACTTTTAGAAATGGCAACTGGGAAATAATCATCTCAAAGAAGATTTATAGAGGGCTTCACATTTCCAAAGAGATTTAGGGCACACCGTGACGATGACACCTGACCCCAAGTGGCTGAGGCTGTCACAGCCCCCACTTTACAAATGAGCAAACTGCTCTGGGGGCAGACAGGGGGTGCCCACCCTGTCCCACTTACTTGTCCAAGCCTAAATGCTGCTGAATCTGCCTGCTTGCTGTGGGGAAGTTATTGGAAATGGCTCTTTTGGATGATTGATTGGAGATTAGTTTGGTCATCAATTAACTGAAAAGCGAATCATTACAAAATGAAGACAAATGTCATGGGAAACTCAACACGGACTCTCA
Organism: Glaucomys volans; assembly: GCA_020662805.1. Taxonomy (NCBI): domain Eukaryota; kingdom Metazoa; phylum Chordata; class Mammalia; order Rodentia; family Sciuridae; genus Glaucomys; species Glaucomys volans. The sequence continues at coordinate 2,375,527 of JAJEJO010000088.1, read as the reverse complement.
CTTCCCAAACACTGATATTCCCCCCCCCTCAAAAAAAAATGCCCTGCCCCATTCATAGTCTAGCAGCAAGTGATGGAAGTATGGAGGGCGCCTCAAGAGCGGGCACCATGCCTGGCCCCCTGCTGACCAGGTTTAGCAGCTGTGCTTCTCAAGGAACACAGTCCTGCTTTTGCCCCTAGTGAAAATACGATGCCTGGACTTATTTACACGAGAAACAGAAATTGCGGTCAAGCAGATTCACAACACTCTCTACTTGGTGCAAGAAACTGATTGGCCAAAGTGGGGGAGTCCCCCTTGCAGAACCTCAAACACCCTGGAAGTTATCCTCAAAGTCCTTCTTCTTTCCTTCCTCATTCTTACACAGCTATTAAAGACTTGCTTTATGTCAGGCACATGTTGGATTTGAAGGAGAGGTCTGAGAAATAAATATGTGATTGATGCCCTTATGCTGCTCATAGCCAATGAGAAGAGGCAAGAGGTATATTCAGTATAAAACCCAAATCCAACGTGCTATGGCCTGTGATAGAGCAACACATGAGGGTTGCAGGAGGCCAGAAACAAGTGACTAATGCTGCCGAGGGGACAGGGTGGTCAGAAATCTAAACCACACTACATTCTTGTGGTCAGTGTTTAAATGGAATTTGAAAAAAAAAAAAATCAAAGCCAAAGGATAAGCTATACCATTTCACTTAGTTGAGAATGTGACAAGGGGAAAAAGAAAGAAAGAAACAATGGTGACTCTGTGGGTTGGGACTTTAGAGGAAGTGGCCCAGGAGCAGCCCCCACCCGGAGACGCAAGACCTGGTGAGCTACCAGGAGAGGAAGCCCAGCACAGACCCCTGGCAGGCATGGTGGCCACGTGCACTGATGGCCTCGCCCAGTCCTTCCACCTGTGCTAGAGGTGCCATATCTAACCTCGTCCTGTCTTCTTTTTCTCCAAAGAGGCTTCGTGTTCCTCTTCCCCGGTAGTTAGCCTTAGAGGTTCAGATTCCCCTGTGCAACAATCTGAGCACAGAAACAGGGCCTCCTAGGCTGACTGCTTGCTCTGACCTTGTCCCCTCTCTGACCTACATGAACAATGATTAGCTGAACCCCAATAGGGGATGTGATAAAACTGTGAAATTCTCCATGACAGGGCGTCTTAGTCAATCATTCATTCAATAAACATTCACGGAGTGACTCCCTTGATCCGGCATGGTTCGAGGTGCTGGCGAGACAGCAATTGGTAAACTGGGGATAAAGTAGCTCTGATGGAGCCTGTATTCTAGAGGGAGACATGAGAAAAGCAAAATAAATAAAACTTAAACCAAAGGGCTAGGGCTGTAGCTCAGTGGCAGAATGCTTGCCTCACATGTGTGAGGCATTGGGTTCAATCCTCAGCACCGCATTAAAAAAAATAAACACATAAAAAGATATTGTGTCCATTTGCAACTAAAAAATATTTTTAAAAAACTTCTACCAGAAAGAGATTATTTCAATGGAGAAATCTAAGAGGGGGAGGGAAATTAGAGTATGCTGAGTGCGAGGTTGCAAGTTTAAATAATGTAGTGGGGAAGGCCTGGTGCAGAAGGCCTTGAACGCAGACCCAGCAGGTATCTTCAGTACATACTTTCTGAATGAATATCAGTAATGGGCAAGAAGTCAAAAAGGAGTAAAGATTAACCTCACATTATGTGATTTGCCCCCACTATTATAAAGGACCATGTCTAGCACTGTTCCATTACATCTGAGTCGATGCACCTATTACCAACGAGTTACTGAGTCATGCCCAGTTTTCTCTAAACTCTGTGGGCTCCACTTGTCCCCACACAGTCCTAGGTCTGGCTACCATTTTGTGCCTGAATGATGGCAACAACCGTTCCGTGGGCTTTCCCACTTTGGACCACAGGACAAAGACTCTGCCCATCTTTGTGCCTGCTGGCATTCAGAACTCTATCTACTTTTCCGTTAAATATTGATTACCTGTCCATTCATTATTCATTTTATCATCTATCAATGGCAAAATTTAATCTCAGGTGGGTCTCTCCCCAACCTGCTTTCTGCCTACCTTTCTCGGTCATAAATGACGTGTAATCAAGGAATACAAATGAAACAGGGTGCCGGCCTCAGAAGTCAGCCAGCAACACGAGGTTTGGCAGAAATGCACTGCAAATTACTAATGCCACTGTTTCCCTTCCAGTGATCTGGAAAATCAAAAGTTGACAGTAAATGGGAACTAATTACGTCACATTAATGATGGTAGTTTAGATGAGAAAACAGAATCCATTTGTGGAGAAAGATACAAATTTCTATGGACATCGATTTATTAGGTTCAGGTGTATTTCTTCTTCTTTCATTTTTTTTTTCTTTCTGATAATGCCTTCAAATTCACATGCTTGTGAAATAGCAGCAACAAAGTTAAGAAAAAAATGATCTCACAGTAGCCAGAAATGTATATCACAAGTCCCCTTCTCTTGGGAGAGTGCTTCCACTGGTCCTCAAAGACGGTTTTATGCTGATTTTCACAGGCTTGGTCATCTATATTTCAAATCCCACAGGAGATTAACAAACAAGAGGGAGCCCTTGCTATAGCCTGCCCTGTCCTGACAGCCCAGAGACAGGAATCTGGGGGCCTTGCAGGTAAAAGCCACTCACAGGTACATTCCCCAGCAGTCGCCTCAGACAGCAGCACAGCAAAATCATTAATTTGTATATTCACAATCTTCTCTCATCTGAAGGGTAACATCATGCTTGATAAATTTTGCTTAAGGAAGCCAAGAAATATATAATTTCTTGTCAGAAGAATTTCTTCTGGAACTGGAACCTGAGAGGATAAGCCTTCAACCACACTGCAAACCCAGCTCATCAGAGATGAGCTGGGATGTGACTTTCTCATTCTAACACCATGGTGGATCAGATGTCAGGATTGGTACACCCTCACCCTCTAATTTGTTGTCATTAAATGCTGAAACTGATTTTGCTTATTAGACTCTTCCGCTTTGTTTGGGCTACTTTTCCCGAAGGATTCTGCTGTATTTTAAGTTACCTGTTGTTTTGGTTGTGTTCTGGCTAGGAGAAATGGAGAAGAGGGGAGGTAGGCACAGGAGGGAGGAGGGACTCTCTTTTGGGAGTTGGTTTCTCCAAAGTCAATGATGTATGACTGATTCAGAAGTCAAATTTAATTCTTGCTCTTCGAAACATCATAACAAATTATATTTGAGGTTTAAAAATTGGAAATAAAGGTCCAGAATCGATGACTGTGATAACATTAATGGGACTAAACATGAATTTTTCAGAATTTTTCTATCCAGACATAAGAAAAAGCAATCAGATGCTCTACAGTGATTGCACTAAATTCCAAGATAGTAGTCCAAAACATTCGTTCTCTGACCGTCTGCTTAAAGAAATTTGCAAAAGTGACGGAAAAGAACTCTGCCAAATTTGCACAATTACTAAAAGAAAACTTCCAGAGGTGCATGCGCCGCAGCTTATCAAGAGTGTTCCCCACTAACACAAATATGGTGGTTTGTCATGCTATCAAACCACATATCAAAAGGGAAAGTCCAAATGGCAACTACTTTGCTAGTTTTAAATCCTTAAATTCTATTATAAGGTGAAATCAATACCCCCTCCCAAAAGATGAAATCAATACCAAATACCACATCTTGATTAGGAAATATATAAGCCCTCTCCTTTCCCAGCATGTCAGAAATTCCATTTAGCATCTTAAATCACCAATTAAAATAAGCTTTGACATTTAATTTGCTTATTTCTTAAAATGTACATCATCAGATCTAACCCCCTAAACAAATAAGAATAAAAATAGGATTATGTGCTAAATTATAATGGCTGTTATTCTAAGAGGCTGAATATCATTATATCAAAATTCCCCATAGCTGATTTTTTTGAAGCCATTTCTTCATTTTTTGACACTACATCTGGCACAATGAATACAGATGATCATGTGTTTATATATCTGTCTAACTGCCTTTCCCAAACACAGCCAGATGGAGTCTTTCAGAATCAAATTAATTTCAGATTAATTCACTCTGGACCCACTCCAGTTTCATGACTCTTTGCTTGGAGGCACCAACCAAATCAATGTGAAGTCATGAACTTGAAAGAGCACAGGTTCCTTGATATCAAGGGAAAAATAGTATCACTCTGTGGTTGCTCCCCCTGCCCCCCAAAGCAATCCACTCAGGTACCACAAGCTGCCAGTTCCAGGACTGATCAACATTTCACAGTGTCAAAATCATCCAGAAAGAATTTCCTTTCGGATCTGAATAAGATCACAGTTAATTTTACATTCAGCGTTCATAATGCCTTGTGATGATTCCAGCAGAAATTAGTGTCCTTGTTACTAACCTCAGAACCAAGGGTGTTAAGACAAACTGGCCATCCAGGCAGAGTCAGGTGCAGCCAGTGACAGGAGGGAGTTAATTCTGAACACCCAAAGTGCATATTCTGTCTCTAGCTGTAGCTACTGAAGGAACTATAAACAAATGTAACCAGGCTTTGCTTGCTGTCAATCTTGTTGGATGCCTTTATTATCATACTTGTTTCAATTGCAATTTGGGTTTCCATGGAGACACAACAGTCAGCTCTAGAAAATTATAAGATAAATGTCAGGCAGTGATAACGGTGTTAATGAAGCTTCGGTGACAAGCAGCTCTGTGCTTCAAATAATAAGCCTATTTTCTATTAGCATATGTATAACCTGTCAAAAAAAAAAACCCTGGAAAAGAATATTAAAAATTAAGTATCTACCTATCTATATTTAAGAGAGGGGAGAGACCCCTCTAGAATAGCTCAGATTTGGTGGGTCAACTTGAACAAGAAAAAAAAAAATTAATTGCTTATTTCTTGGGAAAATTAGGCACTACTCATGGCTCTAAATGACACCGTTGGTGACATCCAGAAATGCCTTTCTTTACCTAGTCACAAGCAGAAATTTGTCTTATAAGGTGGCCCAGGTACTCTGTTTTGTTTTGTATTTTTCCTTTTTGCAGTGCTGGAGATTGAACCCAGAGCTTTACCCAGGCTAGCTGAGTGCTCTGTCACTGAGCTACATCCCCATCCCTTCTAAAAATTTTTATTTTGAGACAAGGTCTCACTAAATTGCCCAGACTGAGGAGGCCCAGTTACCTAATAGATAAGGCACTGGCCTCCCAAACTGCTCAGGCTTAAATGAATTCACAATGCTCCTGCTCAGCCTCCTGGGCAGCTGGGATTACAGGTGTGCCACCATGCCTGGCTCAGGTAATCTGTTCTCGTTTCTGGAAGCCAAGACCTCTACTAAGACTGACCATGACAGATTGTGACTTTCTGCACAGGTCCTTGTGGTACCTGGACTGAGGTAACCCACACCCTCCTCTCCACTCTAGGTTGCTGGATAAATCTCACTGGACTGCCAGTATCCAGAACCACCATGGACTATTCTAGAGTCAAAAACGTGCCACAAAAATTTCAGTGGGTCAGGGAAAGTGACAACTGTGGAGTCACAGAAGCCTGATGCATTTTGAAGACCAGGCTGAGACTATGGAACTGTGAGTGAGGGCACACTTCACAGAAAATTCTATTACAAGAAACTGAAGGAAAAACAGATGTCCCCGTTGAGGAGGAATGATGATTTAGGATTGGGGCAGATTTTGTATGTTCTGTTCACAAACATCCTTTTAGCACCCTCAGATAAAGTTAAAAGGGTGATAAAGTTAAGAACAGTTAAGTTAGAGAAGTGATAATTCTGTAAATCAAGGTCTTTCCAGAAGGACAAAAGACAGATCTAGCTAAAGGAGCTTCTCCTGAACAGTTACTGCTAGCTGACCTTGACATAATCTCCACTATTAATTAGTCCACTGTATTTTTCCTTTATTTATTTAACAACTGCTTGCTGAGAACCTACTATGTGCCAAGCACTGGTTTAGAACCCAATGACAACACACTGTCACTGTCCTTAGTTTTTCGTCATTTAGTAGCTTGGACAACTTCACATCTGAGGTCTTGGAAAGGTGCTATGAATATTCTTTTCTATCCGACGTTTGGTCTATTTGGAAGTGACCACATGAGCATGTTTTCCTGGGATGAGGCCATCATCTTTGTCGCAGCTCCAGCTGGGTACAACAGGCTGCTCAAGTCCTCCGCCTCCCACTTGCTGCTACCCTGGCTCCTTTCACCCAACTCCACTGTTGAGGAGGAAAACTTATAGGAGTCAAACCCAAGGTCTAGGGTTTAACCGGGCCAGGGTGCTGGGTAAGAATTCTCAGTGTAGCCTTTGAAAAAACAGCAAGTTCCCGCTGCCCACAAAGTGTTTCTTTTTCTCTTAGAACACTGCCTGGCAACTCCACGTGGCTCCAGCAGATTGTGTTGGAGCTGCCTCCCACTCCAAGGGTGGGTACTTCTCCCAGGTTTGCGAGATCCAGCATGATCGGAGATTCAGGGAGAAGGAGGACAAGAACGGATTGTTTAAACGGAATGTTCTTGTTTTTTAGGAGAAGAAACAGAGTATGTTTCCGAGGAGCCCTAATCTCTGTGCATCTGTGTTCAACTTGGTTCATCACGAGATGGAAGACCCAGGGATGTTTGTTAAGGTTTGGACCAGAAGAAGCTGCCTTAGTCCTCCTTTTCGTTTAAGGTTATAATAATCTTTTGAGTTTCTCGTGGCCAAGCCACAGGTTCCCTACCGTGGCTATGTGCAGGGTCCCCTGTGTATCCGTGACTGCCATGTCTATAGGAGGTATGAGCTGATGGGGACTCTAGGGCTCAGGAGCCTATCCACCTCACTCAACTGCAAGGAATACAGTCTTGTTTCTGAGCAAAAGAAAAAAATATAAAACTGACCAAACACTATCTACAAGAACAATAACAAAAGCCCATAATATCATCATGTGACTCCCAAGGATCTTTTAGTGCCACCCCGCTCATGCAAAACACATGGGAGGAAAAATGAGTCTAGCACCCCTAAAATACAGGACACTAGTCATGTGATTCTTGAACACGGCCAAAGCAGCAATCTGTATCTAGGGAATATACAGGAAAAGTGAAAAAGTTTAGATTCAATAACTCCCTTTGGATGGTGGGATTTGAGGTTGGAAACTTTCAGGAAAATAAAAGCTTAATGCTGTTACTACAAGGTAGGTGAGGAAGCATCTGCGGTCATGGAAACAAGAAGATTATGAACAGCATGCCTTTCTCACCAACAACTCCAATCGGCAATTGTTCTCCTCCTTTCCAGAGCTTTCTGTTCATTAACGCTACCCTTTGTTTACTTTTGCTCCTGTTAAAACCCTTCATGATCTTGCATCATTCAGGAAAGGTGTTGGGGGTCCAATACTGAAGCTGAAAAGTCACCTGCAATTATTAGGGTTGGTATTTTGAAATCATGGAAAGGATTACTTTTATTTCTAATAGCAACACAAAGCATATTACTATAGTTCTTCAGTGTTAAAATGACAGCCCTAAACTGGGGCAACTAAAATTGCAATCATCATTTTCCTGAATTGACAATATTTGCTAAATAGACTCCTGGAGGAGAAGGGAGTTATACACGTGGGAAATAAATAGGAGAGTATAATTTAAAGTGTGGCACAGCTTCAAAAGCGAGGTCAAAAGTGAAAGCTGAAAACAAAGAGCCGCCCAGGTTTGGGCTGTCTTCTTCTTGCTCTCTAATGTGGAGGTCTGGATGCACAAGAGGCAGCGTGCATTTTGCTGACCTGAAAGCAGGAGGTGAGCGCTGTCCACTGTTGGTAAAGCAACACTTTCACTTTGGAAAATGTGACTTTTAGATTTTAGGTTTGCATGTTTTTTAAGTGTTATAAGGGCAATCAAATAAATTGAAGAGGGCTCACTGGCATCATTAAAATGCTACTAAAGAAGTCTTTCCAAAACAAGGTGGGAGAGGAATATATTAAGACATTAAGTTCCTCTAGGATTCAGGATGCTGGGTACGTGCTCATATAACAATGACCACACTTGCCATGCGGGGGTGACAGTCAGTAACTGTGCCAATGAAGATCACAGACCACAAAAAAGTGTGATACCTGAGTTCCTGCCTTTAGCCTCATGTTTTCCTTGAAAAATCACCATCTTTTTATCCCCCTTAGGACTGATTGAGGGAAGACAACACTACTTGGAAGGACTTCTGCCTTACATTACTGAAAACAACGATCAAACAGAAACATTTACCATTGCTGAAACCTGAATGCTCATCAAGAACAGGATGATACAAAAATATTAAGAACAACAACCCAAATTGCTACAAAAACAATTTTAATTCCCCTCCCAAGGTCATATGGTATCAATTTTGGAAACCATATTTTCCCCCTGGGAAATTTAACTCTGTGAGCTCTTCTGAATCCCTAGTATAAGGAATGCATTCAACAGCAGAAAAGCATTAGGATTTTTGGAAATCAGCTGACGAGCGTATCCCTGAATGAATGAATACCTGTGGATGGAGGAAATTCGAATCGAGGGAGAATGCCAGATGATGAGGTAACTTCCTAATTATGTGCCCATAATGACACATGCACTTTGAGATCAGCTTGCTTTGGAGGCTTCCACACACCGGATTCATTAGCAACCCAAAGAATGGAGATCTCCACGGACAACCTGGCAGTGGTCCACCTTCACACACTGGGAACATCGGGAGCCAAAGAGAAGAGGCGAGAGCAGAGCTCGGGCAGATTTAGAAATAACAGGAACACCAGATGTGTCATAAGACCATGCTCAGAAAGTGCAAAGCCTCAGGGTTTATTTCGGACATTGCTTCTGGAAGCCCCACCCACTCTGGCCAAGTAGCTCATAGCTGTGTGCACTGTGTTTACATGAATTTTCAGGAATTTCACCTAGAATGACATAAAACCTCGAGAGTGGTGGATTGAGCTGAGTGGGAAAATAAAATTCCATCAGCTGCTGAAGGCAGGGGATCTGCTTAATATGCATACCAGTAATTTAGGTAAGAGTGGCAGGAAGTGGTCCCAAGTCAGGGGACGGTGTCTCTCCTAAATGGGTTAACACATGATAAATGATTCCAGTGAGGAGGCAGTTCCCCTGTGAAACCAGAGCAAGGAGGTTGACTGTGGCCATTTTTAATTCATTAACTGGCCATTACTGACAGTCTAGTTTTGGGTGTGTTCATTTGCAAGACGAAATTGTAACAAGGTCGACTAGCTTGCCTGGCTCGAGGAAGACCCTCCTCTTTTGTTTGTTTCTTTAATTAACAAAAACATTCAAAACTGACAGAGAAGAATAATGGTGAAATAAATTATGAAGTCACTTATGTATGAAACCATACATTATTAAAACTACTCTAAATGGTCCTTAATTTAAATAAAGATGGTCATTTTAGGAAATCAAGCATCTTAAGAATGAGCAAGGACAGAATGTTATTCTGACCCAAGATATAAAAAGGTGGGTCGCTTTGCCAGCAGAGTATCAAACTGCCCTTGACTTTTATTAAAATTCATATATGTCTCTAAAGCTGGATGGGTCTCTACTTCAATTATTTACAGCCCCTCATTTCTATTGGTTAAAGATAGGAGAAAGTAGCATATTAGGCAAAATTCACTTCTAATATTTACATGTGTCCTAATATTTCAGACTAGTCAGCAAAAGCAACTCCTCAGTTCTATACTGTGTAAACAAAGCCAGGACCACTTCTGTAAATCTCAACAATGAACAATGCAACAATGCAACATAGTCTAGGGTTCCTATTGCTAAAAATATCAGTTTCAGTAAGGGTGGAATACCTATCTTTTACTTTTTTTTGCAGGGGGTGGGTCTGAGGAGGGAATCCAGGGGCACTCTACCACTGAACTACACCCCCAACCCTTTTTATTATTTGAGATAGGGTCTCCCTAAGTTGTTTAGAGCCTCACTAAATTGCTGAGGCTGGTCTCAAATTTATAATCCTCCTGCCTCAGCCTCCAGAGCCAACGGGATTACAGGCATGTGCCACTGTGCCCGGATTACTCTCATCAATTTTAATATAAGAGACCTCAATGTATGCATCAGAAAATCCAGGAATGCCTTCCTTATCAAACTAAGCCCTCCCTGCACAGGTGCCACAAGCATAGCTGTTCATCTTATGCCAATAAATAAACATACTTCTTTGGGTAACTTTGATGGTGCTCAGCTCTGGTGCTTTCTATGTAAAATCTATCTTTTTTTTTTTTTTTTTAAAGAGAAGATATGATTTATTTTATTTTAGCTAATGGTTTCAGAGTCCATGGTCAGCTGGCCATCTTGGTGGTCATACAATGAAGTAGAACATCACCATAGAAGCGTGTGGCAGAGAAAAGGTGCTCAGTTCGTTTCAACCAGGAATCCAAGAGAAGGGGAGAAAGGTGTAAAATCCATCTTAACACCAGTCTACTATTTCATTGACACCATCACGCCAATCCTCACTCTGCCCCATGGCTCTCTCCAGGACACAGATGCCTCTGCTGCCACCACCCCAGAGCTCCTGCTGTGTGGGGCCGGCCAAGGCTCTGCCTGGCAGTTTTACACACCTGAGGACAGGTGTTCCCCAAAATGGATTTTCAAGTGACACGGTGACAAGCAATCTCTTCTCTATGCCATGGAGGTAATAATTAGAACAATTTCCTAACAAAATCAGCAAACAGTGATTGTATGTTTATACAACTTTATAGTCAACACAAGGAGAACCCACGTGCCTCACATATGCTGCCGTGTGATTATGAGCCACAGCCCAATCATTCTAACAGGCCTGCCCCACTTAACAAAGACCTCCTGGTTGATATTCATAGAAGTCACACTCAAAAAGGCTTATGGGGACAAGCTTTGCACAAGCATTTTATTTTTTAATGACTGCAGAGGCTCTTGGGGCTCATCACAGTAAAAGAAACAAAAAAGGCGGGGAGCAGGGTTGGTTTTTAATTACTTCTACCTCTCAATTGACAATCTTAATTACAAGAGTTCTCTCAACATTTAGAGACTAACCATAATCCAACCTTTTTGCCGTGTCCAGCTACTAGTTCTCTGCACCACGATGGCTGGCCACATAACAGGGTCTTACCGCAAGGTCATGGCCAGAGCAACAAAAGCTGTGATTCCAGTCCCCAAAGTACCATCCCAAACCCAGAAATCCCTAGGAGTACTTTCTCTTGAGTCTGTCACATCCTTCTCACTCTGTGGTCATCACCCCATGTGTCTTGGTACCGAAGCAGAGCACCCAGCACATACATGGAGGGAGATAGATCAGACAAATGGGACCTGGGCATCTCCCCTAGTGGAAGCACTGGTGCAACCTAATGATTTCTAAGGATTTTTATCAAGGCACCATGTAAGCTGAATATGAACTTGGATAGCCACAGGTGCCCGTCAGCTCCATCCTCTTCTTTCACCTAGCACATGGCTCTGATCTCATCTGTCACCATGAGCCATGTGAGGCCAGCTACTGTACTGCCTCCACCTGAGAGGGTCCCAGGGAGCTCAGGCAAAGATAACACTCCACCAGGCAGATGGACACACTTAGGGATGTGGCTGCGGATTGTAAGTGAAGATGAGCTATCTAATGACATGAGGAGGCAAGTTGTCTCTGACCTCGGAGGGAAAGATCCCTGAAAGGGCTTTGCAGATGATAAGACAGATTTCATTATTAAGAAATGCGGATAGCAACAGTTCAGATAGAGCACGTGAGCCTGCGGCCATGAGGGAATCATGGAATGTGGTGTAGCAATCCAGCGACACTCCTCTCCCATCCACTCTGCAATGCCACTTGACCAGCTAAGAATGAATCAGAAGATGCACAGGATGCACACGGGATGCACAGGATGCACACGCGATAATGAAGGGAAAAAAAAGCTTGTTTAGATCTCAACGAAAACATTTCTCCCTTTTTTATTATGAAAGTTTTGATTACTCAGACCTGAAACACATCCATGCTTATTCTATCCATTTTATTTTTTCAGCATAGGTGTGAAGATATGGATATGCTTCTAAAACTATGCTGGTAAGAAATTTGATTGATTACACTGTGGTTCCTTTAGGAAAACTTCATATTAATGTGTACAAAATACTCCTAATAAGGTACCATTAGTCAAATAATTCACTTAGTCATTCATTCCTTAAATTGAGTCTCTATAAAATACTACAACAGGTATCTAGAAAGTATCATGAACAGAAAAGAGGGAACGTTTTGATGCTCTCCAGACCCAAGTTCAAATCCAAGCCCAATAGCTTTCTTGCTCTGTAATCCTGGGCAAGTTACTTAGAGTCTCAGATCCCTCTGCTATGGAACAAGCAGCGAGGTCTACCTCTCTGGGATGTTGTGAACATTAAAAGAGAAAATTCACAGGTTTAACAGCATCTAGAAAGAGTATAGGTAGTCTCCAAATGCTCTCTCATTTTAAAGTAATATCTGGCAAATGGGAAAGAGTATAAATAAATAGTAATTGTTTCTCATAGAAAGTAAACATGCCGTGCATAAAATCCATACTTTAAAAGGAAGTTACACAGCTTAATGTGGTCTTGAGCACCCCAAATGCTAAATAAAGCTGAACTATGTTGATCATGATGCTAAAAAGGAAGAAAAATTAATCAAGCAGCTTGTCATCCACTGGAGAAGCCTGGCTGATTTTCTAAAGGCCATTTGGTTTACCTGTGGTTGTTACACATTCAGGTCGAAGGGAGTTCACTGTTTATGATCTCCTCTCTGCAGTCGCCCCCAGCTCACTTCCGTTCTCCACTTCCTGCCTTCTGCACCCCACCCTCCTTCAGTAGCTGATTTGAGCATATAGATTTCCCAGATCAGTTATACCCTTCAATATCTCCACCTCCCCCAACTGGTTCTCTGCCAACCTGATTCTCATATCAGACATCATCCCTCACCAGGCAATCACGGGTTCCAACGTGGGAGTCCTACATACAACCGGCTATTATTTGCTTGGTCAGCAGAAAACATCTTTCAGAGATGCTCCTGAATCCTGGTGCCCCTGCAAGGCCATCTGAAGCTCAGCCAGCTCTTTCAATGATACATAAAAGTATCTCTGCCACACAGATGCCTGCGCCTCATTTATGGAGCAATTACAAAACTTGAGCGGCAGCAGTGTTTCACATTTGTCAGTTCTGTATTTTTAGCCCAGGCTTTTTCCTTTCATGGATTATGGTAAATACAACATTTGCTTCCAGAATGTGGGACTTGCCGGGATCATAAAGGAAAGTGCATAACAAGCAGATTACCTTTGGCTATTGCATTAGAGGGAGGCAGACAGCTACGCTAAGTGGCTGGATTTAGTTATATTCAAATTCTATTAAGCTGCCTTTGCCTACAACACAGAAATAAACAGGAGAGTACTGGTGCTTACTGGATTTTCAGTTCCCCACCTCTCAGTCATGGCTTCACTGGGGGTGCTTTTTAAAAAGTAAATAAATACAGTCCATGTTTCTGTAAATTTCTTTCCTTCATTAAACATTTTGTATGTAATCTGCTTTTTCTAGATTAAGTCAATGTAGGAGTCTGGGAGAGCAAAGATAACTAGCACTATAATTCTACTAGAAACTATGTACTGTCCATTATATAGAAGCAAACAGTGAGCATTTCATACGTAGCCCAGTGCTTTGACCCAATCAGATGACAATCTGTGTGTCTTTATATCCCACGGCTAAATCCACTAATACATCAAACTATAACTTGTATATTTTGTCTAATTGCCCAACTAGGTAAGCAATTACGGGCACGAGAGATGATTTTTTGCTTCTCCTACTCACAAGCCTGCTGCTTTCCTGACCTTGCCATGAATTAGTCAGCTACCGAGTTGTGAATGCAGAACCGCAAATGTCTTTCAGAGGCAATTACTGGGAAACTTTGTTCCAGCATTATGAAATGTGGCATTTTCCCTAGATAATGTCCATATTAAACATACCCACCAGAAGCCCAGAGAGTGAACCTGAAAATGAAAAGAAAAATGTAACACGCAGCAAAGCGTTAACTGCAGAAATGCCCTGAGTAGCTTTCTGGGTCTGCAGAGTGAGGCCACGGACATGTGGCACAGCGGCGAATATATTGTAATTTTTAAAGAGCTCTCTCCTGCAGGTCTGTGCATTTTATTTAATAGTTTCCCTTTTTTTGAGGATTAAGGTAAAGACATTTACCACTCTGAAATTTCTTTTCAAAAAAGTCAGGTATAGCCTTTGAAGAGAAATGCATTTTAATAAAAGATGACAATAATATGCAGATATGCCTGGAGACCGCCTCCTGTCAGTGTTAGGGGGACCACTGATAATGGTTACTGGGAAGCCTAGACTGAGACTGGGACGTCTGATGGGGATTTTGAAGTGGGATGAACAGCATACAATATTGCAGGGCCTGCTAAACTATGTGGGAACCTCAAGTTACAGATGGGAGGTAGGCAAGAGTTTGGAAATAAGAGACAAAAATGGCAGGAATCTAAGGAAAAATCCAACTAATTCATCTCAGGTGACAAGTCATTTGAAATGCAGGCATCCTAAAGGTTGCTAAGGACAGAGTCAGAAATGGCAAGAACTCTCTGGCCAAGGGCTAAGCCAAACCAACATGTAACACGAACTGAAAGGGGAAGTGATTGTGGCTATCTGAGGCTGCAATGGTAGAGGCCCTAGGACCTGAAGAGAAGCAAGTGTGTTTTGCTACAAGTCTAGCATTTCAAAGCTTTGTCGATTTTCAATACGCCAGCATCGTGATGATTAGCATATTTCATTGAATTGCATGTAAGGACCATGAAAAGGTGACGTAAATAAGATAGGAACTGGCGGGGAAACAAGGGAAAATGTCTTGACCTTCGTCAATATGGAAGGGATGTGGCGTGACACACTAGGGACACATGAAGGACAAGAGGAAAAAATGAAGAACCAGGGCATCACACTTACCCACAGCAGGAGGGCACACGCTGGCTGGGAGTGTCTTCCCACCTGACCTCACCTCCCACCTGCATACTCATTCCAGGCCCCTATAGGGTTCACTTTTCTTCCCCCCTTACTATTTATGTCTCAGGTCCTGTGGTCACCAGTCACTTTAGGATGGCCTATACACTCTTGATCTTAACTCTGTAACGTTCTTCACCATTGGCTCCTACTGACAATTCCAATTCTTTCCCTATTACCCCTCCAAGAACCCCGGGCCACAACATCTCATGCCCGATTGTCTGCCCTTGCACAAGTCCTCCTGCATCCCCTCACCCCGGAAGTAGAAGTGGCTTCCTCCTGCATCAAAACACGAACCAATTATTACCCAAACCACCGAGAGTGCTCCATTCTTCCCAAACTCACCTTACAGTTCTTGTCTAGAAGAACCATCTGATGAGAAATCACACTTCATGCAATCTTACATACTTTTACCTTACACTGTTACCTAATTCTGTTGTTTTCATTTAATAAGCAGGACAGTGCAGTGTATATCGCTCATGGTATCAGCAAAATCTTAGGCCTAGAAGTCCAAAGACCTTGTTTAGAATTATATCTCCAGTACTGACGTTTATGTCAGTTATTCTATGATGGGATCAATAGGGGTATGGTATATTTAAATACTTTGCAAGCTATTAAAACACTACATCCTGCACGGGATGTTCTCATCTTTCTTCCTCAATAGACTCTAAACGTCTTGAGGGCAGGCACCAGGTCTAACAGTTCCTTGAATCCTCAACTTCACTTATCAAGGCTCATCTGTGATGAATCACCCTGCACTTCAAAATCAGTGAGGAAGCTCTCACTCCAGGGTTGTCCAGTCCAGACCACACTGCTTCAGCTTCCACTTGGCTCCCAGAGGAACCTTTCAACAACACGAGTCTGCCTCTTTCTCCAGCTCCTTTAACTAATCACACTCTTCAGAACTATCAAGGTGTTCTTAGAGCTGGCCAGTGGCGAATTCTAAAGTCACTGATCCAGATAGTGGTCCACCCACTGATCCTGGAATGTGCCAAACTCAGCTCTCCAGTATCCTCCAGTATGGACTGCCTCTCGCCTCCATTCATTTGGCCAAATTCTAGTTAACTCTCAAACACTTCTGTGGGAACTCTTCTACTTCATCCCACAGCTCTAGCCCAGAGGAGGAAGCACCGTGCCAAGAACCACAGGCCCACTTACAACTTAGACAAAGGTTCCTGGCAGAGGGGCCACGTGCAGACTTTCATCCCCAGAGCTTGCACAGACCTGGCACATGGATAGTGTTTAAAAGTTTGTACTGGGGCTGGGGTTGTGGCTCAGTGGTAGAGCACTTGCCTAGCATGTGTGATGCATTGGGTTCGATCCTCAGCACCACATAAAAACAAATAAATAAAATTGAATGCAACCTATGAATGAACAAAAACTCCATAAAGCTAATGGCTCTGTTTGTAATGTGAATAAGTGATCAGCATTATTTCAGAAAATTAACATTTAGCAATGTGAGGACATGAAATCTCAAAGAGCTAAATTTATAGGTGACAAAACAAGTAGACCTGAGTATTTTATACATTTTTAATATACCAAAATTTTTTTTCATGATTAAAAATACAAGTTCAAATACAGTGAATCTCATCAAAGCCAATACGATCCAGAAAGAGCAGCTAGAAGCTGAAAGGTGCAAAGGCTGGAGATTAGTCTATGCCCATAGTGCTTCAGAGAGAAGCATATCAGATCACTGAAATGGGTCACTTCAATATCAAAAGATGACATCTAGTAAAAATATCTAAACTTTTGAGCTGTGTGGCACACGCCTGTAATCCCAGCAGCTGGGGAGGCTGAGGCAGGAGGATCTCAAGTTTGAGGTCAGCCTCAGCCATTTAGTGAGGCACTAAGCAACCTAACCAGTCACTGTCTCAAAATGAAAAATAAAAAGGGCTGGGGTTCAGTAGTAAAGTGCCTCTGGGTTCAATTCCTAGCACCCAAAACAAACAAAAAAATAACTGCTGAACTTATGGGTACTTATAACAAGAGAAGAGTAAAAATGTAATAACTAGATTTCTTTGAAGGCAAGTCTAGTTAATGATGTTATGTATTTCTGATTAGCTGATTAAGCAGTCAGGCAGTTTTCCAAAAGATAGTACTGGGCTCAATATCCCTCAAAAACAAGAAATGTCCAGGTTTTAATTTTACTGTAGGTGACACCCCAAGAAAATGTTTCTGGCGTTAACCTCCCAGAAAAATAACACTGATAAGAAACTGAAGGAAGCTTAGTCTAGACTGTTAGTGGCAGAGATGAAGAGAAGTGGATCAACCAGAGGTGCATGGGGCAGGGGTTGGCTGAGGAACTGGTAGACAGGACTGGGGGTACTTGGTGAATAACAATATTGAATGATGAAGCCTACTTTAGGGTACAGAGAACAGGGGGCAGAACCCAGGTGTCTGCCGAACCAGAATTCAGAATTAGGAGAAGGCAAGTAACCAGATGTAGAGTGGAGGAGAAAAGAGGAAAGGGTTGAAGATTTTAAAGGCTTTACCTACAAGAAGTACCAGACCAATAATGGGAAACCTGCATATTAATTGCACAGGGTGATAATAACCGCTTCCCCGAAGGTCTTACTTCTACACGAAAATCATACAATCTGCATGAAATCATCCCCAAAGTAACTGAAATATTTATAAGAAGTGCATACGGCCCCATTTAACATGTAATAATATTAATACAAGGTTTTCTAATCATTTCCAAAACATTTCTCAAAAAGCAGACAAGGGTTCAAAAACAATCCTAATTTAAACAGATTTCTCATTCTCTAATACTATTTTATACTGCATTTTGCAAAGAGAGACTCTGGAAACGTAACTTTATTACTCAAAAATTTTAATTTGTAGCTAAAAGGTGATGATTCCTGAAATATATAACAGGATTTAAAGATGGTAGCAAGAGACAAAGGTCTGGTATTTGTTTTTCATGATTTAAAACTACTCATTTTGGCATCAACTCCCTGGTTTATTCATTTCAGTTTCCTTACAAGTAATAGTCTCTGAAGCATTACTATTTCTATAGTCATTCTCTATACACAGGGTGGCTGAAAAATTCTCAATATGATGATGGTAATTCATTTTCATGACTTAAGTAATTGAGCCTATCTTTGCAGTTATTAATTATAATTACATTATATTGTACTTTCCAAAGGAAAATCGAATAAATAGAATATAATCACTATAACCATACTTGTAAAAAACAGTAATTACATATTAGCGCCCATCAGTTCAGTCACATACCATTGCACTTAATGCCTTCAGTATGTTCCAGACTCAAGTTAAATGGTAAGTGCTGACTTTCCCTCTAAGACTTGATAATTTATGGCCTTTTTCCGTCACAGCACCCAAGGTTCCACCTTAAATCATTATAAATTGTTGAGGAGGGAGAACACTGCTCTGTTTAACACACTCAGGAGAAGGTCTCCCATTGAACACATGCCATTTATTGTAGTATCTTGGCTTCCTTAAGGAAAATAAGGTTTGAAATATATTAAACAAGAGCAGTTCATGACACCTGCCCAAATATTTTTATGTCAGAAATTTGGCAGCATGTCTTCAGGCTAAGCCTTTCTGTTTGATTATAAATTCTTTGAAGGTTAGGTTCGTTTTGGTAACCACCAGAGCACCCGGCACAGTATCTTGCACATTATGAGCTCTTGGTATATAAACACAGAATGGGGGAAAAAGAAAAAAAAGATTCTAAAAGGAGAGACACAGGACAAGCATGGAGCATTATCTGAATTGGAGAGTACTGGATGCTCAGAAGTTTCCCATGCTTCGGCTGAAAGTTAGTCCTGGATGACTGAGAGCCACATTGGCAATGACCAGGAAAGGTCATCCCCCAGGGTCAGGTCCCCTTTGGGACTGTAGCCCAAGACTGATGACAATGGTAATTCCATTCATGTGTCTCAGTTTTTTGGAAACCATCTCATATTTAATGTGTAGACAGCTCTAAGAAATAGCTGCTAGGAAGTAAAATCTCTATAATCATTACTGTCAATATTCCAAGACCTGGCTGGGGATGTGGCTCAGTGGTAGAGCACTTGCCAGGCACTTGTAAGGCACTGGGTTCAATCCTCAGCACCACATAAAAATAAATAAATAAAGGTACTGTGTACATCTACAACTAAATTTTTTTTTTTAATTCAAGGCTATTTATTTATTTATTTTTGTGGTGCTGGGGATTGAACCCAGGGCCTTGTGCTTGAGAGGCAAGCACTCTACCGAATGAGCTATATCCCCAGCCCTCAAGGCCTTTTTTAAGGGAATTGTGATCTTCTTTTTCAGCAGAGTTCCACATTATGCTCATTTTATTCAAATTATTATTATTATTATTATTTTACTGTACAAGAAAGAACATTTGGGTTTTCAAATTTGTGTTCAAGAAAAGTAATTAATTCAATTTAAAGTATTCCCAAGTTAAAATTCATCTATCATCTAAGTCTCCTTCCCCTACCCTCATCTTCTCAGGGTGTAATTGACAAATTGTTCAAATTATTTTTACCAGCTTAAATTGAGCATGGATTGGTGGGTACACGCATTATGAATTACTAAATAATGCATTTGTAAATTTATACCCTTCTTTGGGAACATATTACAAGGAAAGGCATTTGAATTTGGTTCAAAATTCTAAGATTCTGAATAACTGAAAGACTAAATAATTTTTTAAAGAGTTTATGTACTTTTTGAGATAGAGAGAAATTACTATTGAGAAAGGTCAATAAGTTACTTTCTAGAACCTATTATGTCTTACAAATTATAATGAAATGAGAGCCAGTATTTATTTAGTGATTACTGAATACTAGGTCTTTGACAAGTGCTTAACATCTATCAACTTATTTATTGTTTCCTATATTCCTGTTAGATAAGTATTATTCAGGTCATTTTACATACAGGGAAACTGAGTCTAGGAAACACAAGTTCCATGGCCACTCAACATGGACAGAGAGCCCAGGACTGAACAGAGGACCCTCTGAATTGAACACCCATGTTCTAAAGCACAGCACTGCACTGTACTCTCTGGGGATAAGCATCCAACTCCCCAAAAACGAGCCTTCCATTGAGAGTACTTAGAGAACAGGGAAGTGATCTCAGAAGAGCTACTGAAGAATTTTAAACAGAACATTTCTAACTCACTTTATGACGTCTTTAAAATTCCCAAGAGAGTATATTCTAGTCGCCTCTGGAACCTACGGCAATCTCTAGTATCACAAATGGTCAAAAATGTTCTTATACCATTTAGGGGAATTGCTCAATTCTGAGATCATATTATACATTCCAAATATGTCTTCTTTCTCACTATATATATATTTAAAAATATATATATATATTTTTTACAGTATTAAAACCTATTTTTACCCCTTGAACAGTTTATTAAGGAATCTGGTGACACTATCACATCTCTATTTTTCAAACATGTATAAGAGTATAAATATATACACAGGCACATACTCATTCATAAGTCATATGTACATGTATACATGCACGTATTCAAATCAGGTAGCATTTGTGGGGAAAAAATGCTCATGTTACCTGAATACATCTCTATATAATTAATCTATATAATTAACTGGCTATATGGTTGAGTAATACTAAGTCAAGCAGAAAGACATAATCCCTGAAGCAGAAGTGGCCTCTGTTTCAAAAACTTCCAAATAGCCTACAGTAGGATATTATAACATCTCAAGAGTGAGATTTAACATTATAAACTTAAAAATAAATACTAGAAGTAGCAAGGGACCAGGATGTGGAAAATTCCAGATGGGTCAAGTACAGTAAAGAAAGAAGAACATCGAAAATATTGGGATTTACTGTATCATTCACTTAGCAACTCATCACACATTGGACTAAAGATTCCTTTTGGTTGTTACGCTGAATTGCGTGACCACTATCATTTAATTTTTCTTCTGCCGTTCTCCTAACTGCAATGTAAGATCCTTGGAGCCCAGGAACCTTGTTCTATTCTCCATCATCTCAAATGCTTTGCACAGTGCCTTTCTCCTAGGAACTGAGTAAATATTTGTTAATTGGCTAATTGATTGAAAACGTCAGCTCCAGGTTTCAAGGCGTCTCTCTGAACCTTCCAATTCAAGGCTGAGTTACAGCGTTAATCAAGTGTAAAGGAGCACCTTCGGGTTCCACATCAGTCTCTGTGCTTCTCTCTATCCCTAGTAAAGTGCCCAGTATATTACAGAGTCTCAATAAATATTTGCTGCACCAAGGCAGTTATTCTCAAAGAGCCCAGAGTTTCCTGGGAGTGTGGCAGAGGTACAAAATCCCAGGCTCCATCCTCAGAGTCTGAATCTGTAAGTCTAGAGAGATTCCAGAATAGGGACCTCCTTCCCAAGTGATGCTCAGACTTGTAGAGTTTAGACCTAACTTTGATAACTGCTACCACATCCACTCAGTATTAGGACTCTTCTTTAGAGAAGTTCTTTGGCTAAAGCAGCCTGTGCCATCTGATCTAAATGCAGGAAGAAGAAATGATAAATTTTATAAAGGAAAGATGAAGTAACGGGTACAGAGCAGCTGAGAGAACCTCTCGCTCTGTGACCTCAAGTTGATATTCTCTCTTGGGCAAGAAGCACAAACCATTGTAGCTGTTGAGAATATTTCTTGGAAAGGCAAGAGTCCATCTTACAGCAGATTTCATGAGCACTGATGAAATTAATTTTTAGATCACCTGTTTAACTTTTGAACTAAAATTGAGTCAAATAAGAAGAAATGCATTTTTCATAAATGAGAGCTCAATTTTTCTTTTTTTTTTTTTTTGGTGACACAAAAGAAACAATGCACAAGCCGTGCACTTGGTCTGTGCCTCTGACCTCCACTATTTCATGCCAGGTATGAGAAAAGGACACGTCAGGGAGGGGAGGAATTGCTGAAAGGAGGTGTACAGGTTAACATAGAGGCTGAATGTAAGGTATTTTGAAACAAGTTCTGCGACATCAATGGCACTGTTGGAAAAACCTTGGGCAGTATTCTAAGTTGCCACAGAACTTCAAAACAGAGAGGGCATGAAATAGTGTCACACCACCCTGAGCTGGTACAGTGGCAGTGATTTCTGGGGAGGCAAAATGCTGTGAGTCCAGACCAAAGAGTCACCCTCTCCCTGGGGGTGTCTCTCAGTTTCTCGAAGCAGCAGTCAGTATAAAAACACCCATCTACAAGGCTGGCCTTTGAGGATCTGAAGCTGCAGAAACTGGCACGTGAGGACAACTGATGGTCCTATGATTTCAAACAGCACTGGTCTGGCACTGTGACTGGGTGATAGTCCCTCAAGCCAGTGGTCACAACTTCCAATTATTCTAAAATAAACTATTTCAATTTACAACTACAGAAACAAGCCTCTCCTAAATCTATCAGACATCCCACCTCCTCCAACCACAAGGGTCTCTGCATGAGTGAAAACTGAGGAAGGGCAACTTCTCTGCATTTTTTCCTTTTTCTGGTACTGGGGATTGATTGACCCCAGGGGCACTGCACCATTGAGCCACATTCCCAGCCCTTTGATTTTGAAACAGTCTCACTAAGTTGCTTAGGGCCTCACTAAATTGCTGAGGCTGGCTTTGATCCTCCTGCCTCAGCCTCCCAGGTTGCTGGAACTACAGGCATATACCACTGTGCCTGGCTGCTCTCTGCATTCTTGATTCTCTCCTACTGCCACCTTCCAGGCACCACTGCCAATCAGTTCTTACAAGCATCATTTATTCACAGCCACTCAGCAGGCAGTTGGTGAAGGTCCTCAGAGTCATAGGGAGGCTGCTCCAGGTACCTGAGATGGTGGTAAGGAGAGGCACTGGGTGGGTCCCTGCCTTCATGAACCTAGCATGGAAGACACACTTATCCAAAAGAATTTAAACACTGGAAGGAAAAGAACAGATGGCTCAGGAGAATGTAACAGTCAACCAACCCAAAGCTCCAGAGCTTCCATCAGGCTGGATCTCGCTATATTTAAAGTTTTCCTGAGGATATCTGAAATCCCCAATGGGATGCACTGTCTGAGGCACCATGATGGTTTGCCCTCCTTCACTCATGCCTTCAGAGTGCCCAGCAGCAAATCCACCAAATCTTTTACTATAACGAGACAGAACTACAGGATTCAAACACAGCTCCCTGAACAGCCCCAGAGACTCCAGGAAAGCAGGAGGGTAAATGCTCCCTCTGCAGTTGGGTGCCTCTTCACTGGCAGATCAGAATTCCCCTTGGCACAAGAGATGGGGGTTCAAGGGTGGTACTCACTGCTCTTCAAAGGAGATTTAAAGATAAACCTGGCATAAGGAACACATGCAAGTATCTCTATGCTGGTCATTTACAATCACTAAAAGGTGTGTAAAGTTCTAACTCAAAACACAGAGAACTCTTTGTGACAGAAGAAAGGCAACTGTGGAAATACAACAGAAATCGTTCCACGAATACCAAGTTTGTCCACCTTTGCTTAACACCTGCTGAGAAGGAGACAGCATTCTGTGAAGATTTCAAAGACCTCTGCAGGTTCAGTTCTGAGGAATCACCCTCCTCTGTGAGGAAGCTGAACCTTCACTAAACCTCCAGGGAAGAGAGTTTACGGCTGAGTGAAGACCAGAAAGTTGGGCAAAGACTACAGGTGCACATACTGGGGAATGGTCCCAAGCAGGAAGTTGCTGGATCTTTTTGAGGCTCAGACATCCTCTGCAAGGTGCATTAATGACACTCACTGGACTGTTGTGAGGACTGAATTAAATGATATGAATGTGCCAGATTAGGGCTAATATGCATCATTTCCCTTTGGCTTTTAAGTAGTACGTTTGTGCTTTTGTTCACATGTTAGCATATCCCACATTTTATACACCACATGACCAAATTCCTTCAAACTATCATTACTAACACCATTGACTGCAGTACCATTGCATGGGCCTCTAAACTGTGAAATGTAAAAAACAAAGAAAAAACCCCCCCAACCCCAAAAACAAAATCTTAAAATAAGCTTGTATTTTTATTTTTATTCTCTGCCCCAAAGCACAACCTCTTGGATCAAAAAAAAAATAAAAATAAAAAAAATTAAAAAAATAAAAAATCAGTATTTCCATGGGGGTGGGATCAACATGAGAATGTGCGGGGAGTCACTCCATGGTTCTAGCTTTCAAGATTCTGTTTAAAGAATTCCAAGAAGAAATCTAGGTTGTTGATATGTGTCAATTCAAAGGCTCTAAAATTCTGCTATTTTAGGGCCCTTCTTTTAATGGTTCTGTTTGTACTCAGGGATCTGCTTAAGAGAAATCAGATGTGTTCACCTTCTTTCCTCCCCTTTTACATTTCCTGCTTTCTCACTTCGATGGAAAGATTGCTGGATTCCTAGAGCAGAGCACAGCGGAAGCCCAACTGCCTTCTCTAAGATCTCGACAATCTTATCAAGTACAACAGCACTATTAACAGTTTTTCAAGACTCACAGTTGACCCGACTTTTCTGCCATCCCCTTACATACTGCTGTATCTTCTGATAGAGATAACCATCAGCACGGCCTCCTAGATTATTTCCAATCTTTATTTACCCTGTTTTGAAGCTAAGAAACTCTTGCTGGTGCCCAAACAAAGCGAATTCCATTGCACAAACAGCCGATATTTTGGATGCATGGTTAACAAAGGCCTAAGGGTCCATTTGGTGGTTTGGTTCTTCTGTTTCCTACGACACCCTTTGGACGTGTGATTAGATAACACTGTGTCATTTTTTCCTCCTAGGCAGGCATTTAGCATTGCTTTTCATTTAAGTCTTTTGCCAGTGGAGTGATTTTGCTGCTGTCAGACTGCATTATGGATATTAGGTCTTGAATGAGCTGTAACTTTCTACAATTGAAAATTTATAACACAAAGACAATTTCATTGGGCCCTGTCATTGTTGAACACAGTCCCTTGAGGATTCAGGACCACGTTGATTTCTAGGGCTCTAGCTTCCTGGCTCACACCTGGACAAGCATGGAATTGGGAAGGTGGCATACTTTCCTTCCACGGCTGCACTCTTAGGCTGGTTTTCTCTCTTTGTGATAGAAGTACGTCTGGATTTCCTTCTCCTGTGTTATGGTGTAGATCTGAAATGTCCCCACATAGTTCATGTGTTAAAGACTTGGTCCCCAGTGTGGTAATGTCAAGAAGTGGGGCTTTTGGGAAGTGACCGAGGCTTCAGGACTGTAACCTCATCAGTGGATTAATCCATTTGATGGATTAATAATTTGAATGGACTACTGGGAGGAGATAGAACCTGCAGGCATGTGGAACATGGAGGAAGCAGGTCACCGGGGTGTGGGCCCTTGGGGACTGTATCTGTCCCCGGCCCCTTGCTCTCCTTCTCAGGTTCCCATCTGTCATGAGTACTTTTCCTCCAACAGACCCTTTTTCCATAATGTTCTACCTCACCTTAGGCCCAGAGCAAGGCAGCCCACTAACCATGGACTAAAACCATGAGCCCAAATAATAATTCTCTTCTCTTAGTTATTTGTGCCAGCTATTTTGGTCATGGTGAAGAAAAACTGATTAATACACATTGATATTCTACCCTCTTTAGGATTTTCCCTCTCACAAGTGTAATAGTAAAAACTATAAGAACTGGTACAAATGGAGAGTTGAATAATTAAAAGCTATCCAGAAGCTCATTCAAATATTAGAGCTTTATCAAGAAGTTATACTAAGCGATGTGTGCTTTCTCTTCCTTGTTCTTGTCTTGACCACACAATGGTGGACATTTAACTGGCAGTGAAATACTTAAAAACAGAGCAGAGGGAGAAATCAAGGAACCTGGATGACACCACTGGGTGACCCAAGGACAGCCAGACTGGACATGTACACAGATGCAAACTGTACCTTTTGTTAAAAGTTTTTTTTTTTTTAAATTTTTACAGACTTCATTTTGATTCATTGTATACAAATGGGGTACAACTTTTCACTTATATGGTTGTGCATGATGTAGATTCATACCATTCATGTAATCATACATGTACATAGGGTAATGATGTCTGTCTCATTCCATCTTTTGAAGACCAAGTCTTCCACCCTTTTGATACCAGAGTTTTACCCACAGATACAAGATTTGAAACTCAATATGTACTCAGAACATTACTCAAAACTCTACTAAGGAGTTTTCTCTATGAATTAGCAGAAACCCAAGTCTTTGGTTAAGAGCTAGCCTTCAGGAGTGCTGGCTTTTATGTCCAAGCAGCTGCAGAATGAGGTCTGTGGGCCAACCCTTAATGATCTCTCATTCACTACAGACTGCTCTCTTACCCTGCAAAAAATCACCAAGGCCAACTTATTACTAAGCTGCAACTAGCTGCAAAGTATAGCCCACGTATAACTGTTTCGTCTTATGAGTTGTTATAGTACCCTCCTGGGGCTGCTACCACAACGTGGCTGAAGACACATCATCCGGCTTCCTGGGTCCATTATAATACAGCAAACAGACTGTTTGAGAGGAGGCAGCCTTTGATGGATAAATCATAAGAGAGTCTGTGGTGATTACTGTTTAATATCTTTGGACTTCACCAGCCAGTAAAAGTGACTGGGGTCAAAGTCAGTTTTCACAACAGGTAAATTAAGTTCAGGGAAACCACAGCAGCTCACCTGAACTTTTTCTCAATAAGATTGATAAATCCTAGAGCTTAAAAGTGGGTATCAAAGTCTAACAAAATGTCATGGCAGCTTTCTCTAGTGACTCAAAACACTATGACCATAAGGAGTCCTGGGGTCCTCTTGGGTCTTAGTTTCCAAGAAACTAAGCATAGGGAACTAGCTTCCTTTATGACATATTTCAGTGCACAGTGATCTCCAAGCTGCCTCCTTGGTGTCAGGCTCCTAAGGCATCCCATACCATCCCCAACTCAATCAATATCCTGCCACGGGTTTTGAGGAGGTCAAATATTCAACTCTCCAGCTGTCTTATTTTGAAGCATTTTCAGTGGGTCCGCAGAATTTGATGCAAGACATTCCACAGTATATTTTGGTTACAAAAACCACAACCTCTAAGCAACAACAGCTGAGTTCATCTTGGATGCTCCCACGAGGACTGCTTGGTTAATAAGCAAATGCACTGAAATCCACTTCAGGGGGGCAACTCATAATTCTGACTTTGGATGGATCACCTCTCTCTCTTGGGTTGTATATAAACTATAGCGAACAGTTTGAGCATCAAGTTGTGTATAAACTGGTAGTGAAAAGCCAGAGTAGAAAAAGAAGTCTGATAGTGAATCACAGACTAGGTTTCAGTAATATTCATTCATCCAACCATTGCTGGTTTAGCACATATTGTTTTGTAAGAGATTATGCCAGTGGTGCTGTGGGAAACAAAAAATAAACAGACTGTGCTCTCAAAAACATCTGATTGAGTTAGAAATATGAAAAATATTTACACTTCAGAACACAGTGTCATTAATACGAATATGTATCACACACACGCACTTTGTATCCCAATACTTGGAACATAAAGTGGAGAGTGATAAATGCTTCAAAAGAAGAATGAAGTGGCGTGGGACATCAGGGTACATAAATGAAACTTTCACCCTGGGCATGAGGAGGGGCAGCCCGTGCCAACATGGTGAAAACCAGCTCCTCCCTCCTCAGCAAACTTGTGAGATAGTTTGGTGTCTCCAACGAGCACAAAGCAAATGCCTGAAGGAATGACCTCCGGCAAGTAGGAATGACCGAGAAGCAAGCACACTCCCCAGGACGTGTAATGAAACTTGGCTTAAGTGCTCAGATTATCACAGGGCAGTAGGAAATACAACTGCTAACCCTACATTATACAACTTACCAATTCTTAAAGATTCCACTTGGCACCCCAGATATAACTGCTTTATTCTATTCTCTAACACATGTGTATATCAACGGCATTGCTTTGGACATGGCTCTGTGCATGATGCTAATTAGCTATAACTAGAGTTAACCAAGAGAAAGTTGTTTCAAAAACACGTCGACCACGTCTGCCTTTTTAGCAAAGCATTGAAAAGGTGAACTTTCTATTTTGAGATAACCGTAAGTGTACACACATATACGTATGTGTACATGGATGTGTAATGCTAGCTTGGAATGTTCTAGAGCTATGTTGAACTCCTTCCTTACTCCTAGTTTGTTCAGAATTACAGTCCACTTTGCAAGGATGGGATTCATATCCATGGAGGCATACCAGGTCCATCTGTGACATCCAGAGGCATACGTGTACGTGTGTGAGAGAAATGCCTAACAGGTACAAAGGTGGCAGACAATTCCATCGCGATTCAGGATTCCTTGGTTATTAAACCAAAAGCTGTGAAAGATGGTGGAAGATTAACAAAAAGGTGAAGGAACTGGAAACCTTGGCGAGGTACAGGCATTGCTCTCTTCTGATACTAGTCATTATAATTGAGCTGTCCTGAGCTGGTCACCATCCTCCAGAGAAGACGATCTGGGTGTTTACTCAAAGGGGTGTAAAGTAGCTCAAGTCACCACATTTCTAGAATTTAATATTTTATGTCAAATGGACAGAAAGATCTTTTTTTCCTGAGTGATGGAGAGAAAATTTGAGGAAATATACTGAAAATTATAAGTGTGTTGACAGAGGAATGAGACGAATGGTTTACATTGGTTCAAGCCACACAAACCCAAAGGCTGCGATTTTAAAAGCAGGAAATTTAGAGAAGCACAGAGTATAACTCTGAAAAATGGCAGACGTATAAATTAAGTTGCCAAGGAAGACATCAAAAACAAACCGTATAAATGAGCTTTAGGAGACAAGCAGACACTTTAATGGGGGCAGCAGGGATTTAAGGCTGTAGTGACAAAGTAAGGAGCTGGGGAGCAAAACCGAGAGGTGACAACACTGTGACTAATACGACCATCACGGCTTTAACAGCATCAACTCTAGACCACCGGGCCACTTTGGGGTAACTTAAACTGAAGAAAGCAAATTATTAGGTAATAGATCATCGGTTTATTTTAAAAGGGAGCCAATGGAGGGGCTGGGTCCCTCAAGAGAGGAGTATTTTAAAAATTTAGTTGTGAAGGTGGAGTTGTTCTCTCCAAGCCACTTGGTTGCTTATGAGCAACCTTGATTTTTTTACCACAATTACCCATCCCAACCTGATCTCTTTATCAATGCATCCCACTTGGGGCCTTCTCCCCAGTGGTCACGTTACAACTAACAAAGGTCATTGTATAATCCCAACTTCTGGCTCACACAAGCTTAGATTTATGTCTAAGGAAATTAATTTTACAGCCAACAAGAGAGATGACCATTCTTTCCTCCCTGAGCCCGGGTGTGAGAGAGCTCAGGAGCCGGGTTTGTGCAGCGCCTGCTGTTTAATGATCTGCTCTCGGCTGGAGCCCAGAGGTCCTCACACTGTATTTGTCTTAAGTTCTTGGCCATTTCTACCACTGATCAGGTCAATTTCAAAAGAGAACCTGTTGAACCTGAAACCATCATACTTAATGGTCCAGCTAAGTGGTTCCCATTAGAAAGGAAGTCATGTAGATTGAAGTAACTAGTAAAACAATGTCACACCATTAGGGGGAAATTCTGCCTATTTGGGATCTACTTGTTGCTCCAAGAAAGAATTTCAGTCAGTGTTTCTCTCCCTCATCTTGGCTCCCAAGAAACAACTCTGCACTTAAAAAAAATGAGAATATATGAATTAGAGTGAAATATGTTATCTACAAGTTATTGAAAGTAATTAGAAAAATTTATGAACACGTATCAAAAGGGATTTTCCATTTGTCACATGCCTTTTGAAGTTTCACATTGCAGACTCTGTTATAGTTTGGATGTGAGGTGTCCCCCAAAAGCTCATGTGAGAGATAATGCAAGAAGGTTCAAAGGAGAAATGATTGGGTTGTGACAGCCTTAACCCAATCAGTGAATTAATCCCCTGGTAGGGATTAACTGAGTGGTAACTGAAGTGGTAGGGTGTGGCTGGAGGAGGTGGGTTTTGGGGGGTTTGGCTTTGGGATATATATTTGTATGTGGAAAATGGAGTCTCTCTCTGCTTTCTGATCATCATGTGAGCTTCCCTCTGCCATGCTCTTCCACCATGATGTTCTGCCTCACCTCGAGCCCAGAAGAATGGAGCTGGCCTTCTATGGACTAAGACTGCTGAAACCATGAGCCCTTAAATAAACCTATTCTTCCTCTACAATTGTGCTGGTTGGGTCTTGTAGTTGCAGCAGTGAAAAAGCTGACTAAAACAGACTTCATGTTACATAAGACCAGGGATTGTGAATGTTGCATGTACCACTGTGTACTCAGAACTTATGCATACAGCAGGCACTCAATAGACACAAGCAGGACAAATGAATGAATAAATGAATTACCAGTGCTCTATTAAGTTTCCTATTTGCCTGACACAAATGGTCACTAACTTTTGGAAACTTTCAAACACTGCTATTCAATGTCACATTTAAAAATTCTAAATCAGTTTCTGTTAGATGTGAAAAATGTGAAATGAATTCCATGCCTATTTGTATCACAAGTCATTTTCAATGGAGCAACCTTTATCCCAACCCAGTTTCCACCTTTGTTAGGAATAAAGAAGCCAAGTGATGCTATCCTTCCCTCAAATGGATACAAGAACAGTTGAAAGCAACCTCATTTCACAGGAGCGTCATCAAGAGCAATAAGCAGAATGACATTAAGGGTGGGTACACAAATAACCATCTCATCTTCTGATACTGAGAGGGAGTGAGAAGACAGAGAGGGAAAGACGCAGGTCTTGCTGCTTCTCACATATTAGCTCTGTAAGACTCTGCTCGTCTTGTGACTTGGTCAGAAGGGTGCGATCTCTCTGTGCTGAGCCCTGGAAGGCAGTGGCCCTGTGCAGCGCAACAGAAGAAGCTGCTTCCTTCCTAAGAAACTGCTCCACCACAGCACGGTGCTCTGTATAGGGACCTTAAGGACATGACGGAGCATTATCACCAAATGCCGGTCCTTCACCACCCATCACAACCCTGTCAGGACTGGGCTCTCTGCACGATGCTGTCATTGGCACTGAGACTGTGTTTTTTGGGCCCATTACTCCTAACTCCTTTTTCATGTCTGATGCAGGATGGATTTTATAGTGGCTAAAGGAGAGAAATGGAACAGTGTCAAAAATGATCACTACAAAGGGATAATCAGAAAAGGCTTGGAGCTAGAAAGCATGATTCATGAAGGCTGTGGTCTGTGGCCTTACAAGGTGCCTATTTCACATACCTGAATGCCACCTTTCAGAATGCCCTTGTAAACAAGGGACTCTTCAGAAACCATGAATCTTTCTGGTTGTGGAAAATGCCCCCTCCCTTCACAGCTATGACTCTGCATGGATCTGCAACTGGGGAGCTAGGAGATGGGGGGACCAGCGAAACCTCAACTCCAGGTGCCACATTTATCTGTCCTTATTTTTCTTTTTTCCTGACACTTGAGAGATTGCTATAGTTCGAATGTTCCCTCTAAAACTCAAGGTGAAACTTAGTCCCTAATGCAAGAGTGTCAGAGGTGGATCCTAAGAGCCAGGTTGTAAAGGCACCTTCATGAAAGGGTTAATGCCATTGCTGCTGGAGTGAGTGACCTTCTCATTAAAAGGCCCTGCTTTCCTGTCCCCCATGCACATGCTTTGCCCCTCCACCATGTTGTAGCAGCACGATGGCTGAAGTTGCCCATGGTCCCTTGTCCCCACCTGTCCCTGCAGGTACTCCTACAGATCAGCTATTGACCTTCACAACAGCAGTTTCAAACTCTAAAATAATTTTGCTTTTGCCCAGGATTCCAAGTTTCCTGAAGATTAAACTTTTTCAGTCAATAACCTTGGCCAATAAATACTTGATGTGTATAAATGAAAATTAAAGATGAGCATGAGACAATTTTTTCATGACTTTGTTTTAAGAGTCATTTCTCTTAGTTTTAAAGACTTTCAAATCTAAGAGGAATGGAAAAGAGGGCTCAAGTCCTACCTATGATTTATCAAGTTAGGAAGTGTCTTGGAACACTAGCCACATAAGGATGACTTTCTGAAGACATTTTGGATTAAGGCAAAAAGTGGCTTTCTATGGTCAGTTTGAAGGCTAGAGCTGGAAACCAGCAGAAAGAGTCAACTGGCTTTACCATTATATTTTCTGACTTCGATGATTTCTGAACATCATGGAAGCCTTTTTTATTTCTCTCCATCTATGTAAAGCAGATGTCCTTGGCTACTAAACTGATTGTAAGAGGCTTAGACCTTTCTAATGGTTGTCATCTTTCTTGCAAAAGAAAGGGTATCTGAGAGTAAGGCTGAAAAGCAAGGCTCTCTGCACGGTATTGGGAATGACAGGATGTCACATTCAGAAAGGATCCAGGGATGCAGTCAAGGCCTTGCAGCAGAGATCCATTTTCAAAAAACACTGCTCCAAATGCTGAATAGTGCTCTGCATTTCAAACACGTTTCATTCAGTGGCATCTTGAAAACACAACAGGAGGCAGAATAGAAATTAAAGGCAGTTGCCAGGGATGCCTTCCTTAGAGGAACTTACCTGGATCTGGAGTATTCCAGATCCTTTAAGATGGACTTGCATTCTGCCATCATTCTAGGAACCCAGTTATCTGGCAAATACGGACAAGGTAAAGGGCGCTCATCAGCCTGTCCTGACCCTGTCGTCGAGTAAGTTTCCTCAGTTAAAGGATTACCACCTCTGCTCTCCCTGCTCATCAGAGCACGCTGGGTTCTGAATATTCAGAATAAACCTCCCTAAAGACTGTCTGCACACAGTGCAGCTGAGGCAACCTTCATTAAGAAGCAGACATGTGGCAAAACCATCTTTCACAAATGAAAACTCCAAGACAGGAAGGAAAGACTCTAGCCTTTTGGCACTGGGCAAAAGTTCTCTCCATTGCACTAATTAGAATTTATAATTTGTGTTTATTTTTGTGACGATCTGCCTTATGTCTGCACCTCTATTTGACCATAAGCTCCAGAAGAGTATGGGCCCCTTCTATTTCTGTCCATCACTTTATTCCGAGCATAATATGGTGCCCAACACATAGTAGGACCACAAATATTTGTTGAGGGAAGGAGAGAAAAAACAAGACAGAAGTGGGGCAGGGACAGCAGACAAATGGGAAGGAGACAGGAAGGGAACCACAAATTAGAAAATACTGCTTTATCGTTAAGCATTAGAAGAATTTTCCTAATTTCTTTCATGCAAATAGTCCAAACCTACAAATAGTCTAACATCTTATATGTGCTATTTATTCACAAGCCCGCAGAGAGTGGCTAGCCTCAGAAAACACTCAGATAGGTCTTAAAATTTTATATCAACATGTAATTGGACCCATCAAGGGAGAAATTGGTTTTCTATGCCTGGAAATTGGTGGGGATTTTATTATTTCTAAATTTGCAAAATAGCACGCAGTTGAAAAGTCCAATCGTGTAGACCTGTAAACTTCTCAGGCCAGATGCAGGTCTAAGTTAGTGATTTCTGTCCCTGGCAGAAACACATCTTGGGGCCTAAGTCACAGAAACTGTAGACACTGAGCTCATTTGCAGGCAGCACACCTACCTGCCAGCTCTCGGAGCCTCTGCAAATGGACGCACTGAAAGGCTGTTGATTTGAGAGGCCAATCTGAGCGCTGCTCAAGCTGCACCTGCAGTAATTCTGCCCGTCGAGGACTGCAAGCTCCAGGCAGGAGCACCCAGGAAGTATTTGTAAGAGCCTCAGCGCTGCCTCTAGTGCTGCTGTAGGTCTCACTATGGCCCTTCTCTGTTTCCAAGTAGTAATCTAGGAAATCAAGGGCCCCAACCAGCCACAGCAAGGAGGGGTTATAAAGGACATGGAGGGCTGGGCGAGGGAGAGAACACATTGAGAGCCCCCCAGATGCAGTGAGGTGAGAGCAAACCCTCTTTCAGAGTTTCCCAGCCAAATGCAGCCTTTCTGATCTGAAAATTTTTTGAAGAGCAAGAGTGTTCCCAGAGTGGAAGCTGGGACTTCCAGGTGAGTCTTTGGAGATGCTTGGTATCTGCAGGAATTTCAATTTCAAAGATGATGTGGTTAGGCATGTCTCTAAATGATATGATGTAAGTTTGAAGCCTGATGTTCTTTTGGTAAATTTTCTGCTGTCCTGCAATGACAGAAACAGCTGATATGAAAACCTGTCAGAACCTGGAGCAAAAATCAGTGAAGTTTTTCATTTTACTTCTTGGGGGAAGAAGCATAAAAAAAATGTGGACAATCTTACTAGTTGAGAAATCAATTATTCAAAGAACATTTTCTCCTTGGTACTAATAAGTAGGGTATCATTTTCTTTGCCAATGTGTACATTAATAGCTAAATATGCAGACTTTGGTTAGCAAAGGCCTGTACTTCCTGGTATACAAACTCCTTAAAGATGGATAAGTATCCCTTCCCCTGTCAAACAGGTCCAACATGCAAGAGGTGCAAAAAGGACACTTTATGGCACAAATGAACCTCTTCCAGCACCAACAGAAGTAGCACTGGACCTGCCTCAAGTGAGGAAAATGAACTGCTGGGAAGTGAATGCACCGTGGATGACTTGTGGAGGACGCATAACTGCATATAATCATCACAATTCACCACACCGTACACATCAAGTGGGGAATTTAAACGAAAAGGAGGAAGAAAACTCTAGTGGCCAAGTAAGTAGTGCAGTAAGGATTTGAACTTAG
This sequence comes from Glaucomys volans, assembly GCA_020662805.1. Classification (NCBI taxonomy): domain Eukaryota; kingdom Metazoa; phylum Chordata; class Mammalia; order Rodentia; family Sciuridae; genus Glaucomys; species Glaucomys volans. The sequence goes on along the minus strand of JAJEJO010000088.1, from coordinate 2,341,004 downwards.
AAATATCCATCTCTCAACCCTGATAGTGTTTTAACTGCCTTCGATTGTACAGGGTAAGTTTTTGTGTATATATGAGAACTCTATTTCCTCTTCCATGTATTCTTTACCCACTTTGGGAGGAATTGGGGATTTAAAAAATAATTTATAAAACATTTTTAAAGGGGTTGGGGATATACCTCAGTTGGTAAAGTGCTTGCCTTGCAAACACAAGGCTCTGGGTTCAATCCCCAGCCCTGCCCCCCCTCCAAATTTTAAATGTTAAAAAAACCACCTTTGTTAATAAAAAGGTACTTAAGATTTACAGTACAAAAATGATACTTCTGAACAAGACATTTCTCCTGGAATTGATGGAGTAAGTTATTAATGGGTGGACTAAGCTAGAGGGAACCATAAATTTGATTAGTATTGTAATACAATTTTTCTATTTAAAATTTTGTTAAAATACACTATGAAAGGGTCATTCATGGAGAGAGTGCTACTCACGTTTTTATCAGAAATTAGGTCTGCTATCCTGAATTGTAAGAAATTCCCCAGCTGCTTCTGAGATAGCTGGCTGACAGCTACTATTCCTTAAGAAAGAGGATTATAGTAAGTAAAATCTGACTTTTAGAAAGCATATCTACTGAATTTCGCCAACTTAATTCATTGCTCCATCTCAGCAAACTCTTCAATTAGTCTGTTCAAATTTATTCAAGAAACCTAATGTTTAAGGGTTGAAAAAAAAATCATGCATGTGGACCATCGCATCTTGAGGGAGATAGAAAGAGACAAAGGTCAGGTCACACTGCTTTTCTGATGCAACTTCTTGTGTTGGACAATCATTAGTCCTTATCTAGTTTCAGCCTCATGCATGAATCTGGCCAACTGGGTGATGGCCAGGGAAAGTGCCTTAGGCAGGCCAATCGGACTGAGCATCTCCACTCACCTTTCCTGATGAAGTCACTGTCTGAGACAGGCAAGGGAGCAGGGCTCCTCCATCCTCATTTCACAGAGAATGACAGAGGAGTTAAGTGACTTGTAAAAGGTCATATGGCTAGTCATTGGTCAGGACCAAAATAGAACTAGGGTTTGCCGACCTCCGTGTCTCCTGCTCAAACGATTCAAGGACAAGAAAAGCGACTCCTGAACTGTAAAATAATATTACAGGCTTTTGATTTTCTCATCCTTGTGCAGGATGAGCTAAAGCATTTATCTAGTTTAACATTTCTCTTGGACGTCCAAATGAGAGGCTGTTGAATGGGTAGGGAAAATCCAAGGCCAAGAAATCAAACATTACTAACTTTAGCTTTTTCTGTTAACTAGTTATAATCTTATGCATAAATCTGAGGTTGCTGTTCCTCAGGTTGTTTTCTCTACAAACTGGGGACTTTAGGAACTATTTACTAAACTTTTTTTTTTTTTTAAAGTGACGTATCTTTGAGAATTGTGACTCAAAATTTTGGGAATAAAAGATATGAATGTGGTTTGAGGGCATGCTACTTAGGATAAAAGCAAGAATCCAGATTATCTTAAAAATAGTATGCTGGGTTTCGGATTAGTATTACAAAAATGGGATTAAGAATAAACACATTTAAATAAGGTCAACTTATCACATGATGAGCAAGCAGCCCTCAGCTTTGGCATTACTACAACCTATCACCTTTGCTGGGCCAATCAGGCTTGACAAAGGGCCTTATTTGATTCATACACATGCCTATACTTCTGCAAAACTAAAAAAAAAAAAATTAGCTTTTAATTACTATTTGTAGAGCATCTACAACAATTAAGTGCTTCTGATTACCCTTTTGTTTTCAAAAAACACAGAAGTAGCAAATCAACACTTCTGCACAACCATTAGAGTAAAATGCCTTTGGAGGCAGAAGGCTTTGAATACATTCCACCTTATAAAAAATGTATAAAAGGAGAGCACAGAAAAAGGCTGCGAGGCGTGACATGGTCTATCATGTTGTGCATGCATGAGTTAGCTTTTACAAGATCAGAACCAGAAGCTCAGATGAATACCATTCAACCTAAGCCTGATGCTTTGGAAGTTCAGTATCACTTTGCTCGGGGTCAGTGGCAGAACCATGCAAAGTACCCTCTCTGGAGAGTCATACGCTTTAAAAATACTTGGGTGAATGTGTTATTTTTCACCTGGAATGGAGACTCCATTGCTCCCTTTCAATGTGAACAAGGATTATGTTTGTGTCGTGATACCATCACATATGTGAATTTTGTTTTTATCATGAATAATAAGTAGGAAAACACTGTCTAAGAGGCCATATGGATGCTTTACTCCTAGTTAGACCAGGTCTATAGGAAGGGTCTCTGGATGGCTGCAAAGAATGGCAGGAAAGCCACAGGTCAGGGAGACAGCCAGGCCCTGGGGGCACTCATCATTGGAGAACCACAGGTCTCTCTGAATGATGCCTCACCAATTCCACTGCACTTTTCAGTTGCCAGAACATTGTGACTTTGGTGATATCAATAGGATTTATGTAGTTATGCCCATTTAAAAGAAAATGACTCAGAAAGATAATTCTTCCAAAGTCACACAGCTAGTAAATGTCACGGTTCAAAGCCAGTTCTAAGTCCAACACACTTGGCATTCAACAAAATCTCAATGATCTCAATAAAAGATTATGTGAGTAGAGAGATACCATAGAGAGTGCTGAAAATTTTAGGTGAGAGGGACTTTTTTAACCACTGCTTGTCAGTGTGATTTACAAATTGTTGCTCTGTATCATCCAGAAGCAGCAGAGAGGACCGTGGCTTACATGTGTGTGCTAAAGCCAGATCCCTCCAAATCCAGTATGGCCATTAGTAGGTGTGTGAGCCTGGGTAAGGGATTCAACTATCTGTGTCTGTGTTTCTTCATCTGTAAAATGACAGAATCTACATCGTCTGACCACCACATGGACAAAATGAGTTAATATCTGTAAAGCATTTGGAGTAACATCTGCCATACAGTAAGTGCTATAAAAGTGTTGGCTACACTAATTAATTATTCTATTATGATGCTGAGTATTCTTCTCCAACTGACATAAACAACTAACTGAAGAATTTTTCATAGAGACACATCATCTCACCGATGTTCTCTTAAAAGGTTCTTGGGACCAACCCTGATGGTCCAAAGGAGCACAGCTTCTACTCCCTCACTGATTTTAAAAAGCAAAGGGACCAAACTGGACATCCAATCTACTACTCCAGACCCACCAGTCACTCTTGCTAAACAGCCTGGAAAACCACCAGTGGGTTATACCGAGCAATCACATGGATGGACCAAGGAAAGAAACTAATTCAGCTGAAGTGTTCATCATAGTCAGCCACAGAGCTAGGACTTTGGATTTCTGTGAATTTTTGGTTAGTTTCACACTCCCCAGATCCGAATGGTCACTAGATTTCAAACACCAGGTCCAAGAAAAGAGTGCTGGAGAGGTTCTACGAGGGATAAGACCTGGCCATTTACCAAAAGTGATCTTTCAATCTTCTAAAGGATGCTCTGCTCATTTTTGTAGAATTCTCACAAAAAAGCAATTCAAATACATTCATTTATAGCATTAAGTAAGAAGGATTTTATCATAGAAATTATTAATATCACCCAATAGGATTATGGCCATTTAAAACTTATTTGGTGTTTTCCTGCATTTATCATTTGAAAACCAAGAGACAGGACCTTGCGGGCTGCTACAGGGGAGAAAAGTCCTTCATGCTCTGTCTTCATATACCAATTGTCAAAGCATAAACGTCAGATATATTTCAAAGGAAGGTGGTACAGGATGTGAAACATCAGCCAATTTTTCACTCTATGATAGGGCAAAGAGACATGCATAAAATCAATTCCTATGAAAATTACATTTTTATTTCCACAGGCAAACTGGAGCAGTAGCAAACTGGATTAATAGTGGTGATGAGTGAGTTGAATCTACCTGTATTTCCATCACGGACTTCAGTGTTTTGTTTCTTCGGTCTATTGTTTTTCCTCTGCAGCTCCGTCAAGTGTCAGCTACGACTTTTTGAGTAGCTTTGAGTAATGGGATCAGCTAATGTTCTGTACATGAAGAAATTCCATATCATTCGCTTCTCTAAAAATACTGCTGCTCGCCACTGGAGCCAATCAACAGTGATGAATAGCTAAAGGGACAAGTAGGTCTCTAAATTTACTCCGTATCTGACAGCCCTTCAGCAGATATGGATAATGGATCCCCATGACTCACACACGCAGCTCCCCTACAAGCAAGCCCTCTCTTTTCCACATAAGAGGGGGCAGGGCTTCTTTATAACCCATATGTCCTTCCCTGTCCCCTTTTCAACCATCCAACACAAATTTGTTAAGTGCATATAGCATCAGGGTCTATACAGTTGTCAGGCTGGATATAAAAAGCTGAACAGCACACACCCTTTTAATCCACTAGAAAGCCATTGATGTGAGACTTCTATGTCTGAACCAAAGCTACTAATTAAAATGAAGCTGGACATTTTGGAGTTTGTATGTATCTAGCACACTGTTCCATTTCACTGACCTCCAGGTATTCACCTGATTAAACTGTATATTGCACAATTTGCCACAAGTAGATTTCAACCCATTTTCGTGGGGCCAATTTTATTCTCTAGGTGTGTCTTTTGGATTCAATGTATTTGTTATAAGTCTTAGCTAATGAGAGCTCAAATTTATATGTGTTTTTATCTGTGGGTGTTTAGACAAGTATCAGTCTTTTCAGAGTAGAAACATCTTTGTGAGGTTAATGACCTTAGGATGCACTTAAAATTCCCAAGTCAAAAGAATAGGCCTTTGCTAACCCATTACAATAAGGTGCTTAATGAGAATGTTGTCTTTTCAAAAACCCACTGCCATCCTTTCTACTCAACCTCACAAAAAGCAGTTCACATCCCAATTCTGTCTGATCAGAAGACTTGACTGATACAGCAGCCCAAAGCACCCGGTTTTCTTCACCACTCTAGATATTTACCGTCAGTTTCACTCATTAACACTCTGCATCTGCTCTGTCCTGACATTTTGCATAACCACTATTGGCCTATTATGTGTAGGGATATCAAGAAATTATTTCAGTCTTCAAACCAATGTGAGAGGTCTTTCTGATCATGTTCACTCTCGCTTTCATTTCATTGACTACTTTACTTTTAATATGTTCTGTGCACCAGGCCCTTTGCTAAAGCATTAGGATTAGAAAGAGTGAAGGAGAAACAGGGAAACCTTACATGAACTATTACAGCACATTTTTAAAAATTAAGGAGAAACAGGGAGGGATATAATAATCAAAGCAAAGAAGCATTTCCCAGAATTGGATTTATGAGCTGTTTTTGCCCAATTACTACTTTAATGGAACCAACCATAATTCCTTCCACTTATATTATCAGTCTAGAGGAAGCCAGACACAAAATATCACACATGAAGCTAAAAGCCAGCACATTTTCTGACAGCAGAGACTTCCTGAAGTCTATCAAAATCACCAGAAGAAAGAAGAAATCAGGAAGTGATGGTCCTAGAAGATGACACCTGTCAAATCAAGAACCTTGATTTTGTTTCTGATGTTTCTGGGCCAGCTGCAGGGCGGGGACAGGCCAGGACTCTAGCCAGCGCTTCAATTCAGGCAACTTGGCACATGCAGACCTGCTGGGGACCCAGGTCAAGACAGATTGTCATGTTTAATAAGGGATTCTGAAGAACCCAGCTCTACCAGAACACCAGAGGCCTTTTCAGATTCTGATATAAGGAATACTTGCTTCCAAAAGAGGATATATATAAAATCCACTTTAGCAATTCATGTATATTTAAAGATGTGAATGTGGAAGACCTCCTTTTATGCCACACCTATCTCCACTACCCTCTCTCCAGGATAATTTTAATTAACAAGAACAGTCCACTGAATGTTACCATCCCCCTTCCTCCACCCTCCAATACATTTCTATATTCCCCTAACAGCCAATTAGTGATAGCAGACAGGAGAATGAATTCTATAACATTCAGGGCCCCCAATTCCCCATGCACCATCTAGTGGTGATGATAATTATGTTAATAGCAACCATGATGCAGCTGATGGTATCCTCGATGAATTTAAAACACCTAAAAAGGCCATTTTAACCGTGAATAAAACAATCTTGATTTTCCTTTCAGAAACACTTCCCAAGAATCATAAAGCACATGTATTACCTTGGCGAGAATCACCATGAACTCTAGGATAGAAGGAATGCTGAAGTCACCTATGTTCTAAAATAAGAAGATGCTGATTCTCTGAGGAATTAAAAGTTACTTTCCCCTGGTTCAATGGCTTTCCAAATGCTGACAGCAGGACAATGGAGTTTGAACATGAGCTTCAGATACAGGACATATGTGTGGACAGGTAATGTGTTTACTTATATGACTTAGTTTCCAAACTCTCTACCATCATAACTTAGTTTATCCTTGCCATAACTTTGTCTGCAATCATTTTTGCTCTCCAAATTTCCCTTCCCTATATAGATGATTGCATTATAAATGATTACTGTTACTCTTCCTCCAAATGTACATTGTTGTCCACTGTTAATTACCACTTGAATTCCTTTTCCTTAAACAAATGTAAAGGCTACTCTCTGGCTAACAAACATATCTAATTCTTCCTTCTATTCTTCCTTTGCCATTAAAAATATATTAACAAAAAAGCCCATTTTGAATTCTTCACTTCCATTACCAGTTGGAAAATTAATAAATCAGTAGTAGCTCAGCCAATAACTCTAATCCCTCTTATTTAAATGCTTGTAACTATTAGAGTTAGGAACACAAATATGTACACTACATATCTACACACACACACGGTACCCACCACACACATACTTCACTATCAATTTGGTAGCCTTTACTTCTATAATTTCTCATTCCTTTTCCCATATCAACCCACAATCTTAAATTCTTTAGGTGTCTCCAATTAATGATCTGTTTTTTTAATATATTTTTTTAGTTGTTGATGGACATAATACCTTTGTTTTATTTATTTTTGTGGTGCTGAGGATCGAACCCAGTACCTCATACATGCTAGGCAAGTGTTCCACCACTGAGCCAAAACCCATCCCCAGTTAATGATCTGTTGATGACACTGTTTACTTGCTGAGATGCATCTTAAAGAAACTAAAAAACTTACTGTCTCCATGGTTGGGAGGAAGTGTAATATGGAAAAGCCCACAAACAAGTAAGGTTTTCTTGAAAAGACATTTGCATCCAATAAAAATGTAAGTAGAACTGTACCAGCTCAGTCTACCTGACACAGGACATTTATAAAATTCTTCTTCTGTATTCTGTGTACATTTAAAGGTGTAAATATGGAAGCGGTCCCCATAGGAGCCCAAAATGGAAATAGGCAGGTAATTAGATTTAAAAAAATACTCAGGGGTATCCTCAAACACTTAGCGTGTTTTCCTTACAAGAACCAGACTTAGCACACAGGTGGCGATGACTTGTCTCTTGTCAGAGAGCAGGGTGCCCCACCACAAAATATTTGATTATTTTAAGTCAATCAAATTCATAAGATGCAACTTGCACTGCTTTATGTGAGAAATCTCTTTTTAAAATGCATTACTGTCTGAGGTATTGATTTGTTCTCAAATTGCTTGTGGAAACACACTGAGTGTCAATGTGTCCAACAGAAGCCTGAGACATTCAGCCTGTGCCACCGACACAGGAAGGCTCATTCATGTGATTTCAATCATTTCTCATCTCTAACCTCTGTGACGGAAGGGCACGTTGCTTGGTGAAAGACAGAGCGCCTTCACATCAGACAGACCAGCGTTTGGAACCCTCTTCAATCCATAACCAAGAACAGTCTCCCATTTTACAAAAGGGACAAAGAAATACTCTTTATAATTGAAAATAGCTGTCCTCGAGAACTCGGTGAGGCTTCGGTGGGGAGGAAATATTTTTATCAGTTTTGAGACAGACTTATGAAACATGGACCAAAGAAAAACTAAGCTTATTCTTATGAATCATTTTTACTATATTTGATGCATGTTCATCATTACAGAAGCATGAAACCACTGCATCTTTTCTAGAAGCTACATTACTCTTAGTTACACTAGCTGGTCCACCGAGTAAACAGGAAGGTTGTTTGATAGCTGTGTTGAGTCAATTTGCCCATTTTTACCAGGGAAATTTTAAAAATAGGTAGGAGACCCAGTGGGAAGGTGAAGATTAACACATTACAAGGCCCAGGCGGTCTCGGAGCCTCTGAGTAAAAAAAAAGAATAAATGCCATGTATTATTATTTCATTGAAGGATTTCAAATCTCTTCTAAATGACAGCTCCCATTTCAGAAGCAGGTCCCAGCACAGAATGGACTGAAGATCACATCCTCACCAAATGTCCCTCTGCATGGGGAGAGGCTGCACAGATTATTGTTCCATCTCACAGCCGCTGTCCCTGAATGCCTCTCTGCACATTCACACAGTTGCATGGTTTAGAAGATAAGGACCCAGCAAACTGCATCCCTGTGCTCATTTCCAAGGGCCTTACCCCTTGTTGGTGGTGGTCATGACCTCCGAGCTCTCAGGCAGGAACAAGGTGGAGGATAAGATCAGCTCAGCTCAGGGTTCCTAAACACAAGCAGACTGCCTTGGGTGAAGTCGCTTTGGGCACACTTTACTCTGGCATTCTGGAAGAAAGCATCCTTTGTCATGCACTGCTGAGCAGGCCGGTGACCTCAGAGCACACCACCAAGACCAGACTGGCTGCCTGGTTGCCTTCTTGTCCCAACCAAACAGTAATGGAACATCACCAAGTCCCCTTCAATTCTCAGCTCTGATGTTCTGCCTCAGGATGCTATTTTCATTGAAGTTCTTCATTTCTATTTCATGAATTAACACATTTATAAACCTAAATGGTAACTAAATCAAACAAAATAATGTTTACTAGAGTAAGGAGGGCTTGGTTCCCACTTAGGTAGAAGAAGGGGAAAGAAGTGCCAAGTGTTGAATTGCTTCTTGAAACACCCAAAAAATCATTCTTTGTTTCACATTATTTTTTTCTGTCCAAACAGAAACGAGGCAGGGGAGGGCAGGTCGTCCAAGTGCAAAGTTCTCGCACAGAGAAAACATTCTGATACTGCATTTAGGAAAGACTTAAAGGATAGACTGATTTGGGGGGACATATTAAAATATGAGCATCAAGACGATATTCTTGTCACTGTTGCTCTCTAGCCTACCTTGATTTCTACCAGTTTTCTAGAATACCACCAATAAATTTCCAAAGGAGAGAAAAATATAAAACACCTACAACCAGTAGTTTAAAAAAATAACAATTAAAAAAAAAAAACAACCTGAGAAACAAAAGAGTTACTAACTAAACAAGGTTAAAAAATAAATAAGTTAACTAGAAATTCACCCAACTATTACAGGTAGGAATAGAATGTAAAGTTGAAAACCCACCTGCTCTGACCCTGGCAAGAGAAGGAAGCCTGGGGTAATTAATTCAGAGGATATGTAGCTGCTCTGGAGAAAACCTGGGTCACAATTCCAGGCCTGCCACTGGCATTCAACTCTGAGCCCTTTCATCTCTAAACATCAGATGAGAACACGAACTAAAAAATTCTTCAGCTGTCAACCAGGTGCACAAGATTCTAAGGATTTCTGGTATCTCTGCTTTCTGGAGGCATCTGCCTGGGACCCCCAAGTCTCTCTGCTGTTTTAGAAATAAAACCAAGGTCCCAAAGCAGATCCTTATCTATGTGGCAAACTGTTACATAAGAGAGGCTGACAACACAAATTAGTGGGAAATTAGATGGGTTATTAAGGAGACGGTACTGTAAAATCCAGCTCACCTCAGGGAGCATATGTTGGGTCCACATCTCACTACCATATAAAGGTCCACTTCCAAATGCCACAGCTGTCTAGATAAGAAGTACAGGCTGAGTATCTTTAAATATTGAAATGCTTGGGACTAGAAATGTTTAGTTTTTATTCTTTTTGGATTTTGGAATATTTACATAGACTTTACCAGTTGAGCATCTATAATCCAAAATGTTGAAATCTGAAATGCTCTGAAATTTGAAGATTTTTGAAAACACATGCTCAAAAAGTTGAGCATTTGAAGTTTTGTACTAGGGATGCTCAACCTATAATAATTGAAGATAACAGAAGTAACTGTTGGAAACATCCTGAACAGCTTGGGATGAGGAAGGATTTCTTAAAACACTTTTTTTTTTAAGTCAAAGAAATGTCCTGATGATGTGCCTACAACAAAGGATAGGGTAGACAAAATTGATAGGACATAGTTACTACATATAAAAATTAACAAAGGACTATACAATAGATCAGCAGCAACAACAAAAAATGTATGAAAATTGGGACAGGTAGCTGGGAAAAGCAAAAAAAGAAAAGCCAACCCAAAGGCTAAGATTCTTAGCTCAGAAGTCTGTGTGCGTACACTCACACACATTTGCGCACGCATGCACACACATGTGCTTAACCCTAATCAACTTTCCTTAACCTATAAAAATCTTTCCATTTTTGCTAAACAGAGGTGAAGTGTACAAGTCTGCTTTCAAGAAGAAAAGATAATAGCTGGTGGACCATGGGTCAAATCCAGCTCAGACAATGTTCATAAAAAAATGAACTAGTTGCCAATATTTAGGTTTCATATTAAATCTGGATTTCTGGATATCTTGGAAAACAGAACAAAAATCTGGATCCACACACCAGTTTTACCCAGTAACAATGACTAATTAAAACAGCTAAGGAAATACCAGCTTTGCTGCTTATTTTCCATTAAAAGTAATCTGTAAGTGAACAACATACTATATGCTGTCAGATAATGATAAATGCTATAAAGAAATTTTCAAAAGTGTAGGCAGTGGAGTGTAACTGGGGTATAATAGAGAAGGAAGTCAGGAAAGACCTCTGAAGAGAAAATACTGGAGCAAAAATCAAAGTGGGGGAGCCTCCCAGCTACGGGACTATGCATAGTGAAGATCAAGTGCAAGGACCCTGCAGACATGTGCTTCAGGTGTCTGAAGCATAGCTCGATCAGGAAGATTTTAAGAATGACTTCACTAAGAACATGGAAAGAGGGAACACTCAGAGCAGGTTGGGGCAGTGGAAGAATGAACTGTCATAGACATGTATAGGGACACAGAGTTCAAAAGGAGAACCAGGTGGTGATTGTGGGAGGGGGGGTAACGACAAACACAACTGGAAATTACAAAAGGAAAGTGCTAAGGACAGTCCCCTGTTATTCTGGTGTTAAGTGAAGTCATGAGTGACTCATCCTGAAAGGGCCCTGAAGCTGACCTTTCTCACTCTGCTCCAGGACTTACTCTGTAGTTTTACAAACACAAAATCACAATCTTCTCTACATCATTTTGTGGTAGGTAATTATTCCATTCTACTGATGAGGAAACTGAGCCCCAACAAACAAATGAATTTAAGGTCATGCAACTAGAAACTGATAAGGCCAGATTCAAGTTCACATAGGTCAGCTCCAGAATACATGTCCTGGAACACTACTGTCAACAATAAAATGGCCTTTATCTTTCACGTAATGAAAAGTAGGAGGGGTTGTGATCAATCTGGACTTATGTCTCATCACATATTCCAATCAAATATGTATCTGGATTGGTGTTTCAATTTTGCTCATCATGAAATCAGAAGGTTGGAACAAATGTGCTTGGCCTAACTACAGCACTGCTAAACCAGGATGTGCATTCTTCCACTGCAGATCCTCAGAGGGGACCGCAGAACTGGAAGTGGCAGCTGCTCCAGGATGTCACTTTCCACATACCTCACTAAGTCACTGGTGCCTGCCACACTATATGGAGCCCAAGTATAGCACCCAAACTACAAGGTGATGCTAAGGCAACGAACATTAGTCTCCCCAGAAAATTACCACCTAATTCCAAAGTGCATAATTAGGAAATGAACCACATCTTACTTTCAATATTTTTCTTAGATATTTTTTTAGTCCAAAAGTAATTTTTTTTTCAGTACTAAGAATTGAACCTGGAGCCTTGCACATATTAAGCAAGCCCTCTCACTGAGCTACATTCTGAGCCTTTTTTCTTCTTTCTTTTTTTTTTTTTTAACTGATTTGAGATAGGGTTTTACTCAGTTGCCGAGACTATCCTTGAACCTGCAATCCTCCCACCTCAGCCTCTCAGGTAGCAGGGCTTAGAGGTATGTACCACCACACCCAGCTCTGAGCATTTCTTATCACCCACCATTCTTAGCAAGATCTGTAAGTGCATTAAATCAATCTCATCAAAATATTTTGTATATTGGTTCCTGGAAAGTGAAACAGAAGATTTAATAATCTGATTTATAATCTGAAGATTACTGAGTTTTTACTGACAGAGGATTAGATAATAGTTTATGGCACATGAGTTGGAAACAGAATGACATCCTTTAAAAATTACCTTCCTCCAAACATATGGAATTGTACAATTTGATGATTTATGGCATGTTAAACAAGGCCTATGAAGAGCAGTTAATATCAGTGATAATCAAATTAATGCTGAAGAGCAATGCTCAGAGTGAAAGGATGGCGTTGGTCTCTCTGACCAAATATTTCTCATGCTCTGCTGAATAAGAATGGAATGATGGACCATAAATAATACAACCTGAATTTCCCACATTTGAGGAGAGGATACATTTATGGGGTTATTAAATTCCACCCTTACCAAATTTTAAAATATCCAGTAATTTCAGCATTCTAATCCTCCAAACAACATCATGACTCAGGAGAGTTTTTACTTTAATCTTTGGGACTACCTAGCATTCACATGTGAGTTCACCTACTTGCTAGCTCTTTGCTGAATATGTCTTGGGCTTCTACTTAGGATCACTTATCAGAACTCCTGATGTTGAAGGAAAGACAAACATAACCACCATCACCACCAACATGCTAGGCACAGTGCTTAATTCAATGTATCAAGTGCTTCATTTAGTTTATCTCCAGTAACTATGACAACCCTTTAAGAAAGGTACTGTCATAAGCCTCACTTTTCAGATGATGAAGATTAGATTCAGAGAAGTCAAATAACTTTGTTTCATTGTTAGTTCATGGTGAAATCAGGCTTTCAGTCCAGGTTTATCTGACTCAAATGCTTGTGCTTTTTTGAAAAGCACTAGGCTATAAAGCTTCCTTGTAAAATGTTAATAAAAATGTAGAAGGAAATATTTTTCAGTTTGTGCAATGTCATAGGAATAAAAAAAAATAAGCATGATGTACAGGAAGGTATCAGAGCAAAACTTACATCTAAAGCTGACTCCTGAATGGTGAAGAGAAGCTCAAAGATGGAAGCACGGAATGGGCTCGGCTGTGACAATGTGTGGATTTCTCTCAAATACTCATAAGTGGTTTTGGAAGTTGGGGTGAAGAGGGAATAGAAGTTACTAAACAAGAGGCTGGAAAAAGGCAGGTTGGAACCCCATTGCAAGGTTCCCTTAGGACAGGCTGAGAAGTTGAAATTTCACCCATTAAGCAAAAGAAAGGTACTAGAGAATTTTAAGGTGCAACAGGATGAGATTTGGGTTTTAGAAAAATCAGTAATGTTAGCCTAGGGGCAGGGAATGGGTGAAGAAGTGACCAGCAGAAGAACACTGAATTTTTTATTAGCTATGGCAAGAGAAGGAAAGAAAGGAATTAAGCAAAATTCTGATGGCTATGTGAGTTTTTATAAGTCTTCTATAGAGAAGGGGGGATTGTGAGTTTCATGTTACCTTGAACTTGGTTGCTTAGGCAGAGATTTCCATTTTTAAAAAATAACTGCAATTCAAGAAAAAGTGGAATTGAGATAAAGATTTGGAAGTCAGTGCCATATGGATAATAATGTCTAATAGAGTCAGAAGTGTAGCTGAACCTGGTACTGGGAGATTAGGGTCCAGAGGTTCAGGAACAAATAACACACATCCCCACAAAATCTACAGAGACGGGGGGTCTGCTTCTGAAGGCAGAGAAGTCTATTTTTAGGAGCCTGTAACTTAATATATGAAGACTTTTTGGTATAAATCAAGACTCAGAGGGTTAAGACAGAATAATTATAAACCAAGAATTGCTTACTGCATACCGAAGGATGAGTAATGCCTTTTTGTTTTAATTGATTAAAACCAGCATGATGGGGAGAACATCTTGAAATCTACTGAAATCCTATTTTTGTCATGGACTGGAAGTTAGGTAAAAAGCTACTGCAATTTTTATGAATTTTATTTTGTTTATGTAATGGAGCCACTGGATGACAGCCTGGTCTAACAATGAATGCTAAACTCAAACTCTGAAACTTGGAGGTGGTAAGTAAAATTTAGAGAGAACTCTTTATGATCTAGTCAAACACAGGAGCTCTATCAAGGGCTCCACCACTATAATTAATTCAATAAAGGGCCTGATGCTTCCATGTGGAAGAAAAAACACTTTTAAAAATACATTTTAAAAATTTGGACTTTAACTTTATTATGGGAATTTGATGCTTTCCCCCAGGAAACTGCTTTAAACCAGGATACCTCAGCAATAATGATATTTCCCTGTCATTATCCAAATTGTCGACAAAAGTGAAGATCATTATAATCCCATATAAGATAGAAAAAAATGGAGCCGTAAACTAGACACATTTCCCACAGGATGATATTAAAGCAAAATTATTCCAGGCAAGGGAGAAATGATGCTCAGAATATAGAAGCTGGAAGTTTTTCTGTTGTGTCATAGTGGTAAAAATATACTAGTCAGCTGGTTAGGAAGGGTGAATCCTTGCTGGGTTGAAAGCAAAGCTAATCATCCACAACAAAGTTTTAGGCTGTGATGCTGCCAACACATGACTAAGCCTGAATTGGTAGAGCAAGTCCTGCAACTTTCCATTCAAGTTATCAGTGCTCTGACTTTCCAATCTCTCCTGTCTTGATTTCTATGACTGAACACTGTCATGGCCTCTCCCCACTTCTTGGGCTGTTCCTGTCTACTGTATAGGCTCATCTTCCTCCTCCCAGCTGATGAATGAGGCAATCCCATTCACTCCCACAACTGTAATTATTCCTACCTATATACAATCACCTCAGGCCTTCAGCTCAGACCCTTCCTATGGTATCCAAAATCTGTGCATCCTAAAGGCTATCTGACATCTTCACTTGGATGTTACAAAAGCATGGCAACTCACCCCACATATCCAAAAACAATATTCCTGACCCAGTTTCCTTCCAGTAACTGCTAAGACATCTATTCATTCAAGTTCATAGGAAGAAACTCTGGAGTCGTCATTAATACCTTCCATGTCTCTTGACTTCCACACCCAATCCACAATGTCTGATTGATTTCCCCTTTAACTCACTCTTGAATGCCCAATTAAAAGATGTAAGATTCAGGGCCTGGGATTAGGGCTCAGTGGTAGAGTGCTTGCCCAGCACATGTGGGGCACTGGGTTTGATCCTCAGCACCACATTAAAATAAATAAAATAAAGGTATTATGTCCATCCACAACTAAAAAAAAAATTCATGTGTAAAGAAAGATTAAATCCTTTAGAAAAAAAAAAGATGTAAGATTCAGAAACAAAATTGTTAGAAACAATCAAGCTTCAAAAGCTAACTAGAAAGCTCCAAAGATATTAGTGCCTCTTTGCCTGGTGTTTCAGTATTGAGCCATCTGTATCCTAATGTGGATTCTGTTTCATTGTATGAAACCTTCCTATTCATAGAAGAAAACCAGACAGGTGACTTATAGGACTTCCCACTGCACAGCACAGGAGATGAGTTAGTTTGCTTTTCCTATCTCCTTCAAGTTTGTTTGCTGCGTTTTAATGTTAAATATTTTTCTTTGTTTTAATATTATTGCATATCAGGGATAGGTGTGGTGGTGCACACCTGTAATCCCAGCAACTTGGGAAGTTGAGGCAGGGGGATCTCAAGTTAGAGGCCAGCCTGGGCAACTTAGCAAGATACTATCTAAAAGTGAGAAGGTTTAAGGATGTAGTGAGTGGTGCCCCTGAGTTCAATCCGCAGTACCAACAAGAAAAAAAAAGTCTCATATTATCAAATGCTATAGGAACTCCTGCTGGACAGGAAAAGTCACGCATTATTACATGCATGAACTTTAACTAGTGGTGGGGGTGTGAAAACTGAGAAGAGGTGGAGTGTCATCTTTCAAGTATAAGAATGGATTTGAGACATGTAAAAATTTTTAAAAATTTCTTAGAGAATATGATCCACTCATATTTATTAGGAACTCACACCTGGCCCATGTCGCTGAGGAATGACATGTGCTCACTACCCAGGAATGGAAAGTGGAGAGAGGATTTTCTGTAATTAGTGTCAATCAGCACCTATTCCACAGTATCAGCTTAGTGACCCTGGATGATGATACATTACAAATATAAGTTATGCTTATTTTTTAAAGTACTGAGTTTCTGATATTAGAGATAACTTTTTTTGTGTGTGTGTGTGGTGCTGGGGGTCAAAACCCAGGGCCTTGTGCTTGCAAAGCAAGCACTCTACCAAATGAGCTATATCCCCAGCCCTTAGAGGTAAATATTTAACAAGGTTACATAAAATCAGAATTCTACCATCAGTCCACTGATGACTCTGAGAGTCTACAACTTATACAGCATGAAGTCAAAATAAGATATTCCACAATAAAAAGGCAAATATGTAAGGATAATAACAGAAATGCAGTAGGCTGAGAAATAATTTTACCTAATCATGAGTAACAGTGATGATAAAATTTGAGCAAAATTTGTTTAATTTCGTTGGTGTTGATTTTATCACAACTAACCAACATCAGAAATAGAGGGCTATCTGGAATTCTGTTTTCATGCACTAGTTCTCTTTTTAATCCGCCTCTGAAACATATTTGTCTTAGGCAGAAATCTAGTAAAAAGCCAATGAACAGAAAAAAAAAAATCAACCCCAAGATAATTTTAAACGAGAAATAAAATCTGGAGGGAAGCCATGCCAGAATTTATTGAAAAACAGATTTTTCTCCTTCAAAAATGTTATTAAAAAATACGAATGTTTTTGTGACTTATTGCAAGTATATTTTATAAGCTCTCTGCTCCTCAGATGTACCACACTGTACAATGTGATGGATGGGGCTATTAATCATTTTTACTGAGGAGAACAGCCATGCGACATGCTGGCATTAAAAAGGTAAAGGTATTCTAAGAGTACATTCACTTCCTCATCAAGTCCTGTTTCATATACCCCTTGGTTTTTCAAACTGTTCCTTCCAACTGACTTTAATATTTTGCAGATCCTGAAAGATGAGAGGGCTTGTGGGGAAAAGGATTGTCTCACGCCCCAGGAGGACAGTCCTAATTTTCTGGCCAAACTTTCATCTTAAAGTCATCTCTGTGTTTCTTATAGTACAATTATATTTGCGTTGCTGCCCATTATCTGCACGTTAAACCAAACAGTTTTCAACATCCTCCTGGATTGTACAACAGAGGTGTGGGGAAGCTGTCTGTTCTTCCCCTGGGCTCAGAGCCTAGGTAGTATCATCACCCTGTGTGGAGCCAAGCTTTAGTCAAATCAGCTGTCTGGCAGTCACAGAAACTAACCTCATGAAGGACAAGAAGGCCCCCATCTTCAGAAAAGAAAGAGCAGATTTAACACTTAAGGTGGGGCCTTCATTATCTTGCAGACAAACAGCACACTTGTTTTAAACAGGGGGAGAAAACACGGAGATGATGTCCTCTCTTGAAGGGCTAAAGGATGATTTTAGTGCCTGCCCTCTCCTTTCTTGTCCTCTTCCTGATGGATTCCTGATGGATTTCTCCCTCTCTTCTTTCCTAAGTGCCTCTTCCTTCCTTCTTTCCCAAGGCTGAAGACTCTTCGTACCTCTCTAGGACACTGGGATTTGAGCTGATGTGAAGCTCTCTCTGCTCCAGGGATAAATAGGGCAGTGGTGGTGGAGGAGACATGCCCTACTCACCATGGCTTGCACACTGAGTCCACTACTCAGCTCAACCAGAGAGAAGAGTGCAGGCTCCCCACCCTTCACAGAAAGAAAAGATGCTGCTGCTCAGGGCTTGTCTGTGTTCATGGCAAAGAACATTCTCTTTGCCAGCTCCTTCACTCCCGCCTTGTGAATATCTTTCACCCCGTCTATTCAATGCAAAATATGGACATATGAAACACACTTTGTTCTATAAAATTCTACACCTTTACAAGTTCCTTTTCTTTAAATAATCTTCCTGAATTTGCTTCTCCCTTTTGTACCTGGGGACACTTGTGTTCAATGACAAGGCCTTATGGTCATCAGTGAGTGCTGTGTCTCAGATGTTAATGACTGTCGGACAGTCACTCAAGTGCAACGTCCAGTTGTGTGATTTAGTGTGTTAGATTCATGTGCTTGGTGGCAGGGTGTGCTATACCCCAGAAGGCTAGGGCTTGGAGAAACCAACCACAGAAAATCTAAGAAGTTCCTCATTGGAGGTGTTGACAGTGGCACCCATCATTTGGAGATGTCCCTATCAGGTTGAGTACAGTACTGGAAAAATCCACAGAAACTCAGACACCCAGCAGGATCCTAAAGCCAGGAATGGGAGAACAAGCTATGCTATACATGGGCAAAGAACAAAGACTTGGTTTTTTTCAGAATTGAAGTACAAGGGCCAATATGTTTGTGCAGTAAAGGTGACCTGACACCTACTGAATTGAAACACTGGGATCCTTCAAATCTCCTGCTCCTTGAGTTCAGAGTCTAGTAGAACCTGCTATAATGGGAGGCACATGGTGGCAGGTAAAGGGATTACTCCAAGAGGTTGTTATTTATTTTTTCCCTACCACATTTCTATCTCCCATCCCTATCTCTTCCTCTAGATTCTCCAGACTCAGAAATCTACTTTAAAAATTTTCTAATTAGTACATTATAGTTATACATAATTGTGGGGTTCATTTCAACATATTCATATATGCATATAACAATTTATTCCATTTTATTCCCCAGTGTTACCCCTTTTCTCCCAGATCTCTTCCTGCTCTTCTACTGGTCTTCCATTAATTAATTTTTTAATTAGTGCATTATAGTCATACATGAAAGTGGAATTCTTGGTGATATATTCATACTTTTACATAGCATAGTTTGCCTTTTGACCTTTGTCTTCATATATTATCACCACTGAATGACACCTACAAAATGCAAATGGAACTCCTTTCTGGATATCTCCTTAAAGGGAAGGCAAACAATTTCAAAGGTAAGTTTCTTATATCATCCGCCCAACAAAATAACTCTCATTCTTGGCTTTCTTAATTTTCATTATAGACACAACACAAAAATGAGTCGAAAGGTCTACTTTTATTGGGAAATTTTATAAACCACTCAATTCACAAGATAAGATTGATCAAATTATGTGAATGCATGAATGTGGCACAATGAGTCTCACTATATGTATAATCATAATGCACCAATAAAAAAATAAAAAGTATGGAAACTCTCAAGTGAAAACATGATCTGGGGGAACAACATTATCCTCAGACCTTCAGATCATATTTTTGAACAGTGATTAAAAATATTAATTTCTGGAGTTGGGGATGTAGTTCAGTGGTATGTGTTTGTGTGTATGTGTATACATCCCCCCTAAGTTGATTTTTAAAAATTTTTTTCCTGACTTGCTTTTAACATGTTAGACTGGCATGTACTTGAAGACATAAGGAACTAATACTAAAGGAATAGAAGAAGAGAAGCAGCATTTGGTTAGTAATAAGATTATATCAGACCCTTTCAGATTAAGGTCAAGTATAAAATTCTCATTAATTTCCAGTTTATTTAAATGAGGGTTACAGTGATTTGAAAGTCACACAATCATCCTGGGCTAAGAAGGAAAAGTGGGCTGGGGTTGGAGCTCAGTGGTAGAATGCTTGCCTAGCATGTGTGAAAAAAAGGGTTTGATTTTCAGCACTGTCTGTATATAAATAAATAAATATCCATCAACAAGTAAAAAAAATTAAAAAAAACAGAAAAGTGAGCAGATTCACAGAGCCACACACACACACACACACACACAGAGAGAGAGAGAGAGAGAGAGAGAGAGAGAGAATAATCTATTGCTTTCTAACTTTCAACCAACATGCACTTAGAACTGCTGAGGATCTAAGCTTTGGTTCAATTTGTTTTTTGTCATTTTGGTCATACTGTGAAAAGGGGTTCCATGGAGAAGAGCTTTGCCAACCCTCAGTTTGGCCAGACATTCAAACAGGGGCCATGTTCAACTAGCTCACTGAAATGCACTCAAGAGACAGCAGCATTTTCCCTCTTTGATTCTTAACTGCTTTTATTTTCCATTTTATTTAAGATACTTAATTTGTTTTTAGTGATTTACTCATCTTTGTAATTAGATAGAGTGATTAAGCCACTATCTTTTCCTTGGCAATGCAGTTTTCCTTCCACAGAGATGAGCTTAAGTCAACATTACAGTTGCCACCAAGTGTAAGGATCTGTCAAGGGGAAAACAACCCACTACATTCCCTCTCCCCTGCTCAAGTAATGCAAATGAGAGGTAAGACAAAGAAGAAGTCAGTATAGGAGGGAGGCAAACGGACGAATATTTTACATGCAGAATCCATTCATAACACAACACTTCTCAAGAGAGCCGTTCTAATAGATTACCTTGCTGAAATGCATTATTTAAGCTTTAGTTGTTTAGTGTGAGAAGGGAGTGCACCTCCTCTGCATTTGGTGCATAATACCTTGCGAATAAATGTAGGTCAATATGAGGCTATTTCTTTGTCTTTGCAAAATCAGATCTGATACCAGTACAGAGGCAGGAGGAGGTATAAAGAGATATTTATCCCTAAGGATGCAACGGAGATGCCCAAACACAGGTTCATGATAATGTAGAATATGGTAAATAGGGCAAAATGTTAAAACAAATCATAAATGCTTAGGAAAAGCTTTTTTTTTTTTTTTTAAAGGTTCCTTCTGAAAGTCAGCTAAAATAAATGCCTCCTCTTTCACAAGGGGATTGCAAAAGTGGTCTCATCACTTTCTTCCTGATGCTAAGTGTTGGTTTCCTATTTTGTAAGAATTTCATTTCAAAGTGTCTCCTGTCATTATGATGAATGCTAACGCCCTGCTTCTTCTGCTAGGGAGTATCGCATGCCTGCTTCTGTCACTCTCTCTTGCAGGTCTCCAAACAAAAATTCTACCACAACCTTTTTCAAGTTGAAAGGCAATAAGTCCTTTTCCCAAGCTGAGAGGCTGTTTCCAAGTGACAACTCCTTGTCACAGTTAAAATGGGAGCAAAAGACAGGGAAGCTTACAAGCCTCCCTGAAACCTCGGCTGCCCCACCCTCTACAGGTTGTGGATTAAAATGTCCCCTGGCTGCATCTTGGTTCAAACTTAACACCAGGGGACTGAAACAGACAACAAGAAATCAGTCAGGGGCGCTGTTGCTGCCGTGGCACCGTGGGTGGCGATTTCAATCCAAATGACGTGACCTGGAATTACACAGCACACAACATGATACCTCCACACAAAAGCAAGGATGTTCATTTTTAAAAGTCACAAACTCTGGTAAATAAGTCTGTGTATGGGTGGGTGCACACGTGTGAGCCATGCTTCTCTGATGAAAGAGAATCTCAAAGTATTTTGCTAACAAGCCCAGGAAGAAACTTCATTTTGTAAATCTCCTGCACAAGGTATCAGAGGGACATGTAGCCTGGGCCAGTGTTGATCTTGGTGCCTGATTAAAAATAAAAACAGAAAATGGACATAAATATAATTTAAAAGGATGAATGATTGATAGGAGTAATAAATAACTTCCAAGATCAAAAGCAAATCGAATCCAGTTATTAGTCTACCCAAAATACCAAAATGTAATTATACTGTTTTCACACATCATTATTTGCCATTTTGGGAAATTAAAATGGACACAATAATTAATGTTCGGAATGATATTCAATTAAAACAAGTGCAGTGTATCCTTCAAGGTTTTGCATTAGAATTTCTCACCAAGTCAGCTACTCGAGCTTCCACTAGAAGACTCATCTGTCTACTGATGGTTAAGATTCATTTGCTGGGGACGAATTCCTGCTTGTGAAGATTTAGAAACCAAACCACAGACACTGGCACGGGCACGATACGGGCAGTCTTTTCCCACAGGGCTTGCAACATTCCCTGTTTTAACTTTAAAAATAAATCAGCCGATGTATTTAAACATATAGACCTCGCTCCTGCTTTCCTTTTGCTTTTTCCTCCCTTCCAAAGAAAATGTTTTCAGGGAAAAGCTTGTTGCTATGGAAGCTTTATTGTGGACCACTTCAGCAGAAGGTTGGAAAACATTCAACCATTTCAAGTCACCTGATTCATGGAACATGCTCAAGTTCATTACAATGAGAATGAGGGAGACTGACAAGGTAATTTCAAACAAAACAATGCAGCTCTTTGCCCATAAACGGACTGCACATGTTAGTAACCAGAATCTCGGAGCATGCCTAATTCTGAAAAACTTTTCTTCCAAAGCTACTCTTACACGTGATGGTATTTCAGAAAAATAACACAGATTCTCATATTTCTAAAATAACATTCAGTCCTCGTCATTGTTATATACTTAGGATAAAGTTAATGCTGCGCGATTCCATTCAGTCAGGGAATGAGGTCTCCAGCAAGTTAATTTGCCATGAAGACATGTTTCATAAAAATCAGTACAAATAAAACATTGTTATCCACGGAAAGCAGTTTTTCCAAACTGGCCTGAAAAAGGGAATGGCTTCCAATACCATTTGGACATCCGGTCTCTGAGAACTCATGTGGACTGTCATGGGGTTGATCCAATCTCATCTGTAATACCATTAGCTGAAATGAACTGTAACCAATTGTAAGTGGCTACTAATTGCCCATGACAATGATGGAAAATACTGACTCAACCTTAGAAGAGTTAATTTAGTCTGGCAGAGATACAGTCTGAGGTTACCATAATTCTATCACATGTCTGACTTTATTAGCTGGCCACTCTGGGGTTCTAGCTGTGAAACAGAGATCAAGCAATGAGTGGTAAGCGGGGATCCGGGGATCGCAGTGACAGCGGGGGACATGGTAACCGAGCTGGCTGGTCAAAATGACAGAAAAAAGGGCCTGGACAACACAAGTAAAAAAGTTCTCCCCTGGAAAATTCAAACAAGCTCATTGTTTTGTATATGAATACGATTATTATCAGCATCAAGTTTGGTGTAAAGCTGGGGGGTAAAGTTCAGTGGTAGAACGTGTGTTTAGTACCAGAAAAGCCCTGGGTTCAATCCCCAGCATCAAAAAACAAAAAACAAGTGTTCTTGACAGATAGGAAGAGTTTCACTGAGATGCCCACCTTCATGGCTGTAAGGCAGTGACTTGCGACCTGCAGTGGTCTCATTTGGTAACCTTTTTCTCACTCCTCTTCCTCCTCTTTCCCCCTTACCTTCCACATTCCTAGTTTATATGGCATACATTTACATTCAATAAATTTTTGCATTTCACAATGCCCTTTGTGAGGAGAAAGGTACACTGAGGTATTGTTAAAATGATGTTGGGTGTCAGGACTCGCATGATTGAGCCCCCATCCTAAGAACAGTCAGATGAAATCTGCATATTAACTAATTCACAAGCACCAAACTGTTGCCATATGATAAGCACACAAAATGATTGACGGCAATATTAACTCTTTCTTCTGTTAAGGAAATCAACATACTAACCTATGCAAAAAAGCCAGGGGAGACAATCACAAGTGACCGCATCACTTTGCATCTATTGGCATGCTAATTTCCTGACAAAATAGGAAATTAAGACTGATGCCACTGTGAGGCACAGCCTCCTGTTACACACACTGGAATGAAAGGTATCAAGGAATCCTAATGGGTGGCATCCGAAATGCAGGAGTGCAAAGGAAAAGTTGAGCGGCAGAAACAACCACGGCTACAGGACAAGACATCTGGGTCCCACATGTGGGTGGGTGGATGTTCATTTGGCTGTGAGGCTGAGGGTTCATTAATTAGTCCAAGATGCTGAAGGGGCTCAAGCCATGCTACTCCAAAATATGGCAGCTTGGCATTGCAGCAAACAGCAGGTGCTGGAAGGTCAAGCTCACCTTCCTCCATGCTTTACTTCTGAAGCTGGTCACAAAACCTAGAAAGAACTCTCTGAACTTCTTAAGACGCTCCTGTGAGAGGTGTCCACTCTATACCTGAACAATCTGAAGAAACACATCCACCGGTCCCCAGTTTATTACTAATTAGACCTTACTCCTGTGCCCCCCAATCATACTTCTGCACGGCAATAAAAACATGCAGCTTTCTGTTTATTGGGATCTTAACTTCTCATGAAGGCTCTAATGTCATGTAAAATTTATATTAAATACATGCATATGCTTTTCTCCTGTTAATCTATCTTTTGTTAAGGGGTCTCAGCCATGAACCCTGGGATGCGTGAGAAATCCCTGCTCCCCTATGACAGCCTGAAAGAAAAGATAAAGTGATATCCACAAACAACCTCTAGCAATGTCCTGGGTTTTGATCATCATTACATCCTAATGAAGGGGGCTGAAAGTTGTCTTAAAAATTTTAAACTATTTTAAAAGGTGAAGGGCAGAGATATGAAAATTTTGGGATGTTAAGAATAATTATCTAAAATGTACAAATAAGGAAAGGTGTGTGGTAGTAACAGCAGGTCCCTCCACTGCCATATGGCGTGGGATAACAGGCCTGTCCAAGGACAATTTTATTCTCGAGGAGGATGAACCCATGTCTGATTCTGTTATTTAGTCTGATTAGAAGTCACAGGTTAATTTCTAGATATATGAGTGGTTAAAACGATTACCCCCAAAGGTTGTGGATTTATTTTTCTCTAAAACTTCAATCAGTTTTACATATAATCAAGTAATTGGTATTCTATGATTCCTATCTAGATGCCTATAAATACCCAGTTCATCCAATGCTCTTTAAATTAATGGTACCATCTTACAAGTTTCCTCGTTAATGAGTTAAATCAATCTCTGACAATTGTTCATTCTATATGTGATTGAGAGTAATGTTTTTAACTTCCAAAATTTTGATAGTGGTAAGCTCCTTTCCATTCATTTGCTTCTCTCCATTTTTCTATGTGCTAAGTTTTTCTATAGGTTACTCTTTATGAAATGAGTTCAGCTAGTTCCAGGCTGGTGGGGGCAATCTGGGTTTCCCTCCATCCTTGCCCGGCTCCCCATCAGCAGGTAAGGAGCTCCCTTGACCCAGGAAGCCTGTATTTTCAGCTCCCCACAAGCACAGTGTACTCAGTTGTACAACAGGGAGGAAAGACATTGGTGGCAAAGGCAGAGCACATTAATTTTCTCTAAGGGGCTATGTCACATGCCCATGGCCTCATTTCTTTTAGGTCCTGGCCATGTGGGTCAGTACTTTCTCAACTCAATAGAGGCTGATTAACGTCTGTAAAAGAAGCCATGTTTCACACAGAAGTCTCTATTCCTCTGCTGAACAGTCCCCCAGGGAACACAGTCCCACCTCCATGTCCTGAGGACCCGCAATTTCACTTATGTCTTCAAGTGAGCTAAGCCTACAGCTACTTGTTAAAATGATGAACCCCGAATGTGGGTGGGGGGCAGTCAGCATCCTAGAGGAATATTATATTAGGAAGACAGCCAACCGTAAAAGCAGAATGGGACTTCCTTACCGTAGGCTTTTATGTCATTTGGCTTTGTGTCTTCTCCTTGAAATCACCCTAGGCAAAAGAATGGATTCACCAAATACATGCCATGGTCCATGACCTGAATGTCCCTATGTGGCATGTGAGTGCATAATTCCAATACCTACTTTCTAGGTGAAATCATTCAGTATTCTCTCAGGTACAACCATTAAAATGTGAATATTCTAACCTATAAAATATTTTTTAAAGAGGCATAACCAGATCTAGGCATGATTCACTCAATATTCTTCAAAGATTAAAATAAGAAGCCTCTCATCTGGTAGAAAATGCTATTTATTCTTTTAAATGTTTACATATGTAAGCATCTTTCTCTTTGACTTGCTAAATCTTTATTTCCTTTCTCCCAGCTTCACTAAGTCAAGGTGTTCCACAGGTCACCTTCTAATTGCTTCTACCTTCTATTCACTCCTTAAGCAGCTGCCATCTGGGTTCTGCCCCCTGCAGTCACTGACCCTCTCTTTCACAACATCAAAGGTACCACTCCTTTCCATAAATGCTTCCTTCATCTAGCTTAATCTTCTCCTGAGTCCATGGCTCTCTTTGTTGGGCTCCTCCTCTGTTCTCAATTATGCAGATATACCTAAAGGGCTGAGGCCATCCTTGGCTGCCCTGTCTTGGCTGGATAGACTTCAGTCCTTTAAAATATTCACCATCCCCAGACTCGAGTGTAATTCTTGTAATTTAAATTACCATATTCTTTTCACTCCCAAAGTCCTATGGGCACCTCAAATGTGGCAAATGCAACACTGAGTCACCTGGCTGCTGCCTGCTGCCAACCTCCACTTCTGGCAGACTATATTTTTCAGAAATGGCCTCAAAAATAATTCCCACCCAAGGCTGCTCTGCAGTGTGACCTTGCCACTCTCCCACCAAGAGTAGGAGTCCAGTTCTCTCCCCTCAAATCTGAGATGGCCTTTTAGGACTCTTTTCCAACAGAAAGTGGCCAAAAAAATTAAAAAATGGTGCTGTTAGACTTTTGAGGCTAGGTCAGAGAAGACCATGGTGCCCTCACTTGTTCTATTGGAACACTTCCTGCACACAAGTTTGCTCCCTTGAAGCTCAGCCGCCATGCTGTAAGAGGCCCAAGCATGTGAAGAGGCACATATGTGCTTCAGTCACCAGCGGAGCCCAGCTTTCTAGTAATCCCATCCTTCATGTCAGACATGGGAGTGAAGAAGGCTCCAGATGACTCCAGCCCTCAGCCAGCTGAGTCACCCCCAGCCATCTGAATCCTTCCAGCTGAGGGCACCAGACGATGTGGAGCAGAAACAAGCCATCATCCTGTGCTCCATCCAAATTCCTGACCCACAGGGTGACATGATGAAGCGGTGGTTGTTTTATGCTACCAAGTTTGGGGTGATCTTTCACGCGGTGATCTTTCATGTGGATAACTGCTATTTCCAACAAAACCACCAACTCCTCCTGGCTTCCCTACCTCCCAAGACATTTGTCTTCTCATATCCATTTCCACAGCTGAGACAGAGCATCCTTTCAATAGTCAAGCTGAGCAAGAGTCTGCACACTGGCACGGCGTCTAGGCTCTTCTTCCTCTAATCTATTCCATACATTGCTGAATTAATCTTCCTAAACCACAAGTCTGACCATACCATTTCCCTGCTACAAACCCTGAATAGATCTTTGATGTCTATGGAGAAAAATCCAAACTCTTTAGTGCAGCAAGCACAGTGTTCTAGAATTGATTCTAAATTTATATTTTCTGCCTTGTTTCTACTTCCCATGGCCAATGCCTCAACCTAACCAGATACCCATGATTTTCCATGCTTACTCCTTGCTCGTGCTGTGCATCTGCCTCATGTCTTTTCTTCTCACAATCGCGGTTATAAACTGATGCCACCTTTAACATACAGCTCTGCCTCTCCCAAATGTCCTCAGCTCTTACCACCCTCTTCCTGCCCGCTGCACCTCTCATCTCTTATGCATATTTGGTTTTACATCTTGCCTCTTCTACTGGACTGTGAAGTCCATTAAAGGCTCAGATCACATCTCAGACATCTCTCTACCCTCATGCCTAACACAATGCCTTGCAGAGACTTCATCAGCCGAAAACAAAAATTAATCCTCTGTTCTAGAAATTCTTCCACATTAACATTTAACAAATACAAAGAATGCACAAGACCATGGAAAGTGGACCATCCCTCTTCCTCCTTTGGAAGTTCTAAGACAGCGGAACTGCCTCACTTTAAGGTAAAAAGAAAGAGAAAGAATTTCAAGTTTAGGTCGAAGAGGTCTGTGAAAAAGCAGACTTGCTGGTCATTAAGGAGAGATGAGGTCAGTTTAAAAGGCAGGAGTTCTAGGGCTGGGCTTCTGTGGGTGCATTGCTGTGATGGACCAATTATTCCTGCTGACTGAATAATCTGGAGTCAAATCCCATCATCATAAATGTGGAACAGAATGATTCTGGGCCTGTGTTGGCACTTTGAGATGAAGATGATGGACAGGCGCAGTCCCTGTTTGTATGATAACAAAGTCATTTCCCACATCCATCATAATGCTTTCAGAAAGGCATTAATAGAGAAGGGGAGCCAGTTGCTAATTTCCTTCACCTGGCAATTTCAGCGCTCTTCTGGGCACTCAAGAGACACACTTGTTTTTAGTACTTGAAAAAGATCCATGAGAGTTTTTAGGTATACAGTATTCTAGGGCTACCTACTATAAGCAAACATGAGGCCATTTTATCATATACAGGCAATGCAATGTATAGGAAACCCATCTCTCATCATCTAGTAAAGTTCCGATTCTTCATTCTGTTTGGTACTTGGTATCTGATCTGGAGAGCACAGCTGGGGTAACCCAACACCAAATGCCGTCTTTATAGTCACCCTGATACCACAGCACTTTCTATTGTTCTTGGATATTCTAAACACTCTCCAGAGACTGAAAATACACAGTTCTGTTGTGTCTCAAACCTACCTCACAGCGACATGGTGACACTCAGGCCAGTGAAACACACTGAGTCCTTTCTTAAAACCCTACCCTCGAGCATCAATTTCTCCTTCCGTGGTTGCTCCCCCTTCTCCTCCTGCCCCTTTAAGAGAGCAGAAGACACCTTTCCCTGGAATTTGCAGAAACATATTTTTAAGCGAAATTTTATTTTGGTCTAACCATGCAGGAAGCTATTACCCATCCGTTATCTTTATGTGCGTGATTAGGAATAATAGCTGATTTGTGAAGTTATCTATTACGGGAAATAATCAAGATTAATGAGCCCTGTGGCACTTGCTGAATGCCTCGAGAGATTTATTGCTCAGGCTGTGCATTTCTCTTGTTGTGTTGTTGGTGCTGTCAGGAGTTTTTTTTACAAATGCAAATAGAGACATGGATTAATTGTAGAAGAGGAAAAAAGCTCTTTCAATGTTATCAAATATTTTGGACCGTTCAGTCCCACCTCTCTCAATGATGCTATTTTATTTTACATAATGACGTGGGAGCCTAATCCCCATACCCTCCGGATCCGGGTAGGGATTGCAGAGCTCACACACCCTCTGTCACTGAAAGCAGATACAGATGACGCTGTTCACTTAAGAATCTTGTCCCAAAGTCAAAACAGAGCCTAAATGGAGAGGGAGCTCTTGCTGTAAATGCCAAGAGAGTCTCAATCATTTGTTCAACCAGGGAGGTGATGCTTCTCCTCAGTGGAACTGCCCTAGAGCTACATGGTTGTCACAGATGACAGTGCCAATGTGCCTTTGTTCTGAATGTCTAGATTAAGTCAGGGCAGTTGTGTACCCTGTGCATTTCTGGAAATGGAACAGAAAGTCAGAATTCAAATGAAACTTCAGTGGTGCACAGTACAGGAGTTCCATCTTACCTACCATAAAGCTAATACGAGATTACAAAACCTGCTTCAGACACAAGGAAGATACAGAGGTAGGGACAGAAAGTTTCCGATGACCAGATGCCATTTGGGGGAAGCAGAGGTAAGAGATTCTGAGCTTTTGAATCCCAATTCTGCAACACCCCCATACAAGACTGTAGCAATTTATGCGAATTCTGTGTCTCAATGACCATATGTGAACTAGGGGAAATCACAGTACCAGTAACAGATTGTTATGATGGACAAACAAATTAGTATATACAAAAGTGTTTGAGAACTTCATAAACATTAGTATTAGCTACTATTTTTATTTTCAAATAACAATTTGTCAGTTGACAACATCTTGGACCCTTAATTCATGGTGTTTTAAGGCACTAATTCACATTTTTAAACTTCAATTCTTTTTTTCAATGGTCAGGATTATAGTGAACACCAAATCACAAATTATAAGATCTGGCTTCCAGATCTAGATCAGTCACTAAGAAATTATCTGGTCTTGGTCAATGCTCTTTATTTCTTTGGGTTTACCTGTCTGTAATAAACTGGAAAATGTCTTTAATGTTGTCAATGATGGTTTCACATAAACCTTTAGATTATACTTGTTTTTTTCATTAACTTAGGGGGAGGAACAGCACTTTATGTAAATATAAAATCCATGCAACATACTCCAAATTTTATAGGAATGCAAGAAAAACCCAACAAAGGTAAATTTAAATAGTTAGAAGAGCACTGTATTATTAACTATAATAAGGCCACAGGGTATTTACTTGTAGAAATTTTCAAAAGCCAAAACCTTTGCAAAAATACAGAAATAGCAACACATCCCAAAAGGATTCTTTTAATGTGCTAGAGTTTGCATTTCCATAATGATAGTAAGGGGATCATTGGGTTTATTTAAAAGCATATATACTGATGACCTTAGCATTAGAGGATAATGACCTTTTTGTTGAAGGGGGCTGTATTCTCTAGACCCTGATTTCCACTTTCTATTGTCAGAATTTAGAAAATAGTACTAAGGGTATTTTTTTTTTTGGTTCCCTTTCCCAGGGAATTATTGCTAATTATCAGATAGTCTGAGATTTCTACACCAATAGCAAATTAACTTTTAAGCAATATTTCTATTTTCCATTTACAAACAGAAATGACTGCCTGTGAATTATGTCACTGCAAATTCAAGTCTGTGTTTTTCTCTCCCATACCAACTCCTGACTCTATAAACACAGTAGTCATTTTTTTAAAGCCAAAGTCAGCTTCCATGACCTTGCCACTTTAGTCTGTCCAGATGACATTCAATTCCCCCTTCTCAGGGCTCCAAAGCTTTTCCTACTTCAAATGCAGCATTTTGCACATCACAACTCAGTACAGGTGCGTTCTTTCATTCATTTCTAATATAAAGTTCATTTCTAATCCAAGTTTATTAAAAAATACAGTCCATCAACTGGGTGCACTGGTGCATGGCTGGAATCCCACAAATTGGGAGGCTGAGGCAGGAGGATCACAAGTTCAAAGTTAGTCTCAGCAACTTAGTGAGGCCCTAAGCAATCTAACGAGAACCTGTCTCAAAATAAAAAGTAAAAAGGACTGGAGATATGCTGTAGTGCTAAAACACCCCCGGGTTCAATTCTTAGTACATATTTATGTACATCATATTTACATATATATGTATGTGTGTGTGTGTGTGTGTGTGTACAAGAGAAGGAGTGTCAGAGGCTGTCATGTGACCATGTCTTCTATCCAACAAGACCTAACATAGAAGAACTAAGCCTTCATTTGTGTTTGTTTCCAGCATATCCGGCACATACCATCAACAAAGTTGTTGCTTGGGTAACTTGTGGAATTAGATAATTTTACTTCTTTTGGTTTTAACCAACTTGAGAACAAGAAAGCAGATTCTTTGGGATTCCTCCATCTTCTGAAGGGAAACACATTATTTAAATGGCAGTGTCATTTCTTTGCCAAAAAGTGATTCCCCCAGACCACTGACAACCTGCATGGTCACAGTGGGCTCGTAATTGCTCCAAGTACCCATCATGGGGGCCAGCCCCCTGCTCCAGGGAATGGTAAATGATATCAAAAACAGCCCATGTTGCGGTTGCTGAGATTAGCAACAGGAAACATGGAGCAAAGGTGTGGTCCCCGCATGACAGCCCGTTTCCAAGCCTTTGCCATGCAGACTGGACATAACAGTCCCTTGTGTTTGGTGTGGAGACATCCTCCCGCTCCTCCTCAAAGGAGGAGAGACTGAGGTAAACGTGTTCCCAGTAAGTGGTAGAACCAAGCTTCCAACTCAGCCACTTGTACTCCAGAAGACTGGAGCCCTGAGCCACTAACCTCTGCTACTGGGGCCAGAAGACAGCCTCATTTCTCTCTCCTGGCAGAGAAGGTAAATCTGGAACATGGAAAGAAAATGGGGAAAAGCAAAGGACCAAGCTAAGGTTTTAGAGAGAAGTTAGGACATCACCTTGGTAAAAATTTTCACACAAAACCCAACTCACTCCATCATCCGCAGGTTGGCAGGTTGAGGGCTTGTTAACTCATGTCCGCTGTCAGCAAGAAGTACACACCATGGGTGCCAAACTACCCTTACCTCCAATCTGCACTGGCCTGTCCTCTCTGGTATTTAAATTCAAGTGCATTTACTCTGAAGGGCTCCTTCCTAAAAGCCAGTCACAGCACAGGGTCAAGAAGCCAAAATACCTATTTGTTTCCTATTATTAGGAATCTGCCAGTTGGCATAGCCCCCAATAATGGGCATCTGTCAGAATGATTGTTGTCCTTCTGCCAGTTCATTTGTAGTTTCCCAGCAGAGGTGTCAGCTGTCCACCGATTCCAAGATATGAACAGAGGGTCATTATGACCCCTGACCTCACTGCCGGTCGGGAGAGAATAAAAATCACAGTCAAAGGAAACAGTGCATACTGGGACCAGACCTGGGGTTAAGATCCATCCTCTTGGCTGACTCTTCTACGAAGGGAGAGTGGAAATATGTTTCTTGTGTAAGTGGAATTCTTCATCTGGTATCTATTTATTCAGCTTGGAGATACTAATAAAAAAATGAAAACCATCATTCCATTCTAAATAATATCAAGACACTAGCTATTTCCTAACAGCTGGTTATTACATGCAAAGATGATGTTCAGCCTGAGCTATCTCAAGGGCAACAAGGCTCTGATGCATTTGCCTGGAGTTCTGGCTCTTTCTCCATCTATGAGTATCTACAAGTTAGTGAACTTATTCCCCTGTGGATGAGATGACCAAGCCATAAGCCATGGCCCAATTCATAGAGCACCAAGTGCTTCAAGCCAAGAGTTGAGGGAACTTGGTATTTAGCTTGAACCTGGAAATGTGAAATACTGACTCTGGAAATTTAAAATGAGAAAAATCATAGCATTTTTTTGTTTTCTTTTAAACTGGAAGAGATCTAAGAAATCATCTAAGCAATCCCTTCATTTAACAGATGAGAGAATCAAGAGCCAGGGAGGGTCATTTACATACTCAGCTATTCACAGCAAAAGTGAAATATGGAGCCCATGTCTTCAGCATTCCTGCACCAAGGTTCCAAGCTGGGGGCAAACCTAGCACACGGCCTCCCTGTCAGTCATCATGCTCACCACCTTTGTGGTACAGGGCCTCACACACGCTCGGCAAGTTCTCTTACCACTGAGCTACATCCCCAGGCCCATAAAAACACTTTTTCTGAGTGATCTGAACATACAGAGAAATTATAGGGAATGTGGCTTGAAGAGAGATACCAGTGCCTGGAGCAGGTCACGGGGCCCATCCCTATCATTACTATAACAAAGAGGAGTTTATGCATTGGCTACAATTGAGCAGATTTTCTTTAAGATCCTCTGCTGGGAGGAGCTAGAAGCAGGACATCATTTTTATCTGTGTTCCTAGCATAACGACAGTTCTGAACTCTGAGAGCCCTCGGGGGGATAAGATAGAAGTGGGGATACAGGAGGGCAGCGACAGTGTATGTTACCTTCCTTCATCTTCCCCTCAAAGAATCTGGCCAACCAGAAGCAAGGTGGTCTCCATACAGCCCTGGTCCTGTCCACTGGAATACTGACCATGTTGTGATCAACTGGTCAAAATTACAGAGGAATCTGAAATTCTCTTCAGGGAAAGAAAACTAGGGCAGGGAGGTTTCAAAGTCGAAGAATAAAGCTTATTTAATTCTCTGTAAGTTCAAAATGTATGGAAGAAACCCCAATATCATGGAAATTAGAGTGCAGGGAGAGTTCATGAATAAATGACCAACGTGCCTGAAAGCCTTTCCTTCTTAACAAAGAGGACATTAAGGACTCCGAGGTGATACACACTAGAAACACTCTAGAGATACTTATTTATCACAGTGGGTAAGAAAAAGTGTCAAGTGCATCAGAAGAAGAAACAAAATCAATCAAAATCTTCTTGTCCATATTTTTATCGGTTTCTAACTGAATCGCCCAGGAGAATTTTACAGAGGTTCCAACATGTCAGTTTAATGAATTCTCCACCCCAATCTAAACACTTACAGGTTCTGGCTGGTACTGGAACCCAGAGCACCAGGACAGTGAGGCAGGTTCCCAAAGAAGAACTTCCATCTTTCTTAGGGAGAAATTCTAAAAGGGACAAGGAGAATGCTCTTTCTTGCATTTGTGAGCCGGTTTTTCAAACTTCCATGGTTCTGTGCATGACTTAGATGTAAACTCAAATAGTGAATGTGAATCCTAGTTGAACCTGAGTTTTCAATTGTGACACAGATTCAGACACTACCCTTGAGATCTCCCTGTCCCCATGCTGGTCTCATTGCCAACCTAATAAATAGGAAATGACTTTCTAAAAATTAGCTTCTTCAAAGCATCTCACTTTCTGGCTGATGCCACTGACAAGGAAGCATGCTCTGCTTAATGAAAATTCTTATCTGGTTTTTTTTTCTTAAGGTAAATTAACAATTCTTCTCATTATTAAAGAATTTATTACATGATAGATGCTGCCCTTCTCCAAAAATAAGCACATTTCAGTTGAAAGAATAATCTTATTTTCTAAAAGTTTGATTTCTGTGAAGTGGATATTAAAGCAACATTTTAGAAACACAGTGAACACCTATTTTTTTCAAAGAAAAGTATTTTGAAAATACGTTTTAAAGTATATATCAACACATTAATACATTTAATCAATATGAATTTAATGATAATTAACATATTAATTTAATATATTTTATATAGAAAAACTATTTTGTCTCACCAAGCCAACTCAGAAACTGAAAACAGTGGCATGCTGTACCCAACAGCTTTCGCCTGTCCCTGGAAACTGGCTGCTGGCTAAACTGAATTCTAATGACAAAAGACATGGACTGACTCACAGTTCATACAATTTTCTTTTCATTAAGTGAATATTAGGACTTCAGTTCAAATTAAAGATGGTCCCAGCAAAGGCTGTTCACTATCTTCCTCCACCTCCAGAATAGCAGCTTATCACATAAATTTTAAATTAAGCCCCTAGATGAGGCACCCTCCGTAATATATGATGTAAAGGCCCTTCGATAACCGAGTCGGTGCCATGCACAAATTATATCCTCACAGAATGGATGTTTGACAGAGATGAAGATAGTGGTTAATACATAGAGAAACTTTCATGTCAAATACTGGCTTTGCCTGAAATTTACAAAGTCAGTGATTTACATTTCTAGATGTGCATGGAGCCAGTGAATTCATTTTCTGAGTAACCCTGGGTAAACTTGAAAGTCTATGTTTCCTGTCTAATGGAGGAAATAATAATGGCCACATCCCACTGAATACAGGTAATAATCTGCTCACTCATTCTCTGAGCATTTACTGAGCAACTAAAACAGGCCAGGAATCCAGCACTAAGAAATTATCTATTCATGACGTTAAAAGATTTGCAAATATACAGATTTATTCCAATAAAGGCAGAAAAAGCCAAGGGAACTAAATTAATGGGATTCCTATTTGGACCTTTCACAAATGACCCCATTTAATTCCCACAATGAGCCTAAGTTATTTCTAGTTTTAGATGAGGAAACTGAGACAGACTCAAGGTAACATCAGTAGCAAAATGAGCATTTGAGCCAGAGTCTGTGAAGGAAAAGCTCTTTCCACTCTACCTTACTGGCTTTTGTAAACATGACTAAAGCCTTTACAAACTGGAGAGCAATTCATGGTAGTTTATATTCACAATGGTTCAGGCAGATTCCTGTTTTCTTGGTGCTAAGAGAAAAAGCAAATGGTTAGGAACTAACGGATTCCAAAGAAATTTTTTTTTTTTTTTAATTACTAAATGCTGTTGCTTCTTGTACTGAATTGTGGTGATTCTGATCACATACAAGGATACTGCCTGGTGACAGCAAAAGCTGACCCAGGAGGAAAGATTGAGTGACAATCTATTTTGACCTGCTGAATTCCATTGATCTAAAAATGGGTCACCTGCATTTCCCCCACATTTTTATTGAGTTGATGGTTGTACTTCAAAGCTAAAAGCTGGGCATTTTTTAAAACCAAGATCTACAGAAGGAAGATAGAGATTTTAGAGTAAGAAATAATTTAGGTGATAGGAATTTATTCTACGTGGGTGCCAAAAATTTGCATATTTTTGAGATGCCCCTCCCCAGGCACTGCAGACAAATTTAAGAATGTTTTTGAGCCAGGTGTCGTGCGTGGTGCATAACTATAATCCCAACAATTTAGGATGCTGAGGCAGAAGGATTACAACTTGGAGGCCAGCCTCAGCAATTTAGTGAGACCCTGTCTCAAAATACAAAATAAAAAAAATTGGGGCTATAGCTCAGTGATAGAGCATTCATCCCCATTACTGGGGAAAAAAAAGGTTTTCATTTTTACTTTTAGGCCAATAAATGCAAAAACTACCCTTGCAAGTATAAAAGGGGAGCTGGGGCTGTAGCTCAGTGGTAGAGTACTTGCTTAACACGTGTGAAGCACTGGGTTCGATCCTTAGCACCACATAAAAATAAATAAATAAAACATAGGTATTGTGTCCATCTACAACTCAAAAAAAATTTTTTTTTTAAAGTACAAAAAGGGCACGGAGGTACAACAGAGAGACAGAGGGTAGTTTTCCACATTCAGTACATGCAGGACACATGCTGCCCACCCCCAGTGTACACATGGAATACAAATAAGAGTTGAAAGGAGAACGTGAGCTGCTCAAGTGATCTCATCAATTATAAAACAAATCTCTATGGCCCAAACATTTGCTTCCTTAATTCTTTAATTACACCACCTTTACACGAAAGATGGGAGTAGCATAACTTTCCAAATGAAAGAAATGGGCATATCCAAAGTACCTTCACTCTCAGATAACTGGCAAGCCTCTGAAGGTTTATGGTTTCTCCTTGCTCAGGTCAAGAAGATAATGCAGAATGGCTACCCTGCACTCTGTGTGCTTCCTGGGAGCGGCCCACGAAGGGAGAGGACCACCCACACTTCTGTTATCTGACGTTAAGTGTTCATTCATCCACCAAGCTTCTGATGGGTTTATGTGACACCCAGCGCCATGGCTACCTAGGTATTCTGAGCAGTCTGTAGGAGGAGTGGAGGCATGGGTAGATTTTGGAAAAGGGAGGACTTTGGAAGTGAAGAATGTTGTGGATCTGCAAAACCAGGGACTCTAGAAATGGGTCAAGAAGTAAAGTGAGGACAGGGAACACATTTAGAGACTCTCTCCTTCCACACTTGGGACTGTGCTATTTTCTCTGGGCACCTTTATTACAGGAAGAGCTCATTACACCCTGGGAAAGCAGTGAATTCATTCCTTTTGTAATTATTTTCTCTGAGCAAAGTCTAAGTTCCTCAAAGGTGAAATTTGTAGCACCTGAAAGAGAAATGTTGCTGAAATCCATTTCCCCTTGCATCCATCTCCCCACATGCTTCCTGGAGGGTAATACACAGGAACTAGAAGAGGAGATTAAGAGAAAAAATATTTAGGCTAAGTGTCTTGAAAAGACTCTGACTTATCTGTATCTGTTAGACTGTGGGACTGCCCTCTATGGGAAAGTATCAAACCTTAAAATGGATGAAATGCCAAGCATAGGAAGCAGAAATGATCTTGAACCCTGTAGAAATTGGCTTGCTCCAGACTGCCTATATGGGACACCTCCCTATTCTCACTTCTGTTTTCCTTTCCCCTTGGTATGCTTTGCTGAAGGATCACTTGGGACTTTTGTTGCAATATCTGCTTTCATAGGTATTACTGTCGGTGTAAATCCTGATGTAGCAGTTTGAAAATCAGACGACTATCTTCATTCTACATATTTTTCTTTTACTCACATAACAATTTCTAGAGCTGTGGGACTGGAGTCCATAAAAGTGAAATTAATTTTATGTTTATGTGTATCATATGGTTATGATTATGGATGAACTGTTCGTAATCCATCTGTCAAGAGGCTTACCTGTGTACTTCCATACATCTCACTTACAGAGCACTGGAATGTTGAACACACTCAACGATAAATAGCTAACTTTGAATCTAATTACTCTCCACTTTCAACTTTAAATTTTACTGATAAAACTAATAGGTATTTTTATACAGCTCAGAGGACTTGCAACATCCTCCAGAAGACAGAAGAAAGCATATGTAAGACTACACAATTAGAAGATGAAATCTCCCTACACCAACAAGTTGACTCAATTACTTTTGAGATTTTGCTCATACTTACTATGTCAAGTATCTGGGTATAAAAAGCCTTACCACCCTTAAAGCTGTGGACTAGTCAGAACTAACCCATATGGGATTATTGGAGAACTTTTTTCTAGTGCAGCATTTCCTTACATCACCTGAAATTGACTTTAAGAAAGAATATTAGTAATAATACTCATTACAAAACTTTAATCATCAAAACAAAATGCACAGGTGAGCAGCCTTTGGTTGGCCTGTGTTCTGGTGTTAGCACACATTTCTTGCGATCTAAGCCTCCTATTCCTACCACCATTCTGTACACTGAAAACCTGATGTCTGTAATGATAACCCTAGGCATGGTATGAGCCACAGTCACCAAGGAGATGTTAACTTGTCTGGGAGTTAATAGTTTTTAAAACTGTGAAAGTCTAGAGAAATTGCCATTTTATAGGTAAGGAAATTGAGGCCCAGAAAAATAAAGTGACTTGCCTAAGGTTACAGAGCAGTAAATGACAGAAAAGGATTCAAAGCCAGATCTTAGCTACAAGTCCAATACGTTCACAGTCTTTCTAGTTTGCAATACCCTGTCTTTTTGTAAAGCTGCATGATATCAATAACCAGGTTAAGATCTGGAAGGCAAGTTTTCCTACAGTCAGTCCCTAAAGGCCTGAAATTCCACTATTGACTACCAATGCCTTGATTTGTGGAGCTCAAACTAGGTAATTTACATTTTCCTCAGGCTCATGAAGCTGAACACAGAGGCAAGTCTACAGATCCAAGCAATGCTTCTTTTACTATAAATGTCTACTTAATGAATCCACGTCCTTTTAGTGTGTACCAAAAGAGAGGCTGGATACCCAATTCAGCTCCAGCCAGCGTTCCTTTTTAGGGGAAGGCTTGCTGCTGTGTGTTACACTAACTCGAACTCCTTGTTATCAATCAGTACCTTAACTTAATTCTCTGTTGTAAAGCATTTTTATAAGGCTCTCACCTAAAAACATCCGAGCATTGACAAGTAGCCTGGATCTGGATTTGTCCACAGATATTAAAGCAAGCAGTGCACATTGAAAGCCCTCAGGCCACATTTATCCAGCTCTTGCTGTATAATATAGCATGCCTACATCCTTGCAATGCTAATGTACCCCCACACAGCATCTGCTTTTTCTTGTCACTGTTACAATAAGAAAGTCTGTCCCATTTTGCATATTGCTGAAGTTGGGCTCCCATCACTTAGGATTTTAAGATAAAGGCTCCATACAACTCTCTCCTTACCCTCCAATCCTCTTCCTCATCCAGTGTAAAGTCTGCCTCACTCAAAGCTTGGCATCCTATCTTCCAGGTCAATGTTAGTAAGCTTCCTTTGTCAAGCAATAAATATTTCAATTTATAAAAGCTCCTAACTGCTTCTTCATTTCTATCAACACTCTGCCACCTCCCCACACACACTTTTTTAAACAAGGGACCCTGACTTTCCCTTCCTAATTCAAAGATTATTTTAAAACTCATATTCTTAAATGTTTTCTCAAACTAAGTCTGCTGATGCATTTTTAAAAAGTTTTAATAAAAACAAGGAAATTTTATTATTTTGCTCAATCTGAGATGCTAAAATTAGCAGTAAGTCAAAGATTTTGGTTGAGATTTTTGCCCCAGTACTGGTAATTGTATCTTGCCTAGAAAGTTTCTGACCATCACTTTGTAGTGCTTCTCTACCTGGGTCCTTCATGAACATTACTCTCCATTTTTACAAGTCCTTACAGCTACTTGTCCCCATTTCATCCTTGATGATGTCACTTATTCTGCTACTTTTCTGATCAATACATTATCCCCCTAAAGACAAATCTCTGGTGAATGCTAAACTACACAGAACCAAAGGAGAAACAATGCATATTCACTCTTCAGACCCTGGCCAAGTGACTCAATACTAATGTTCACAGCATTAATCCACTTAATTTACACAGCAGCCTTCTTCTGAGTTTCTTATGTGGGTCTTTAAGTAACATGCATGGCAACCTACTGGTTCTGAGGGTCAAATGACCATCTCTCAAAAATCTTCCTTACTGTATCTCACATAAATGTATGCTCTGGGCCTGCTCCACACCCTCAGTGAATCTTTAATCCTTAATAAGGTGTTGGATAATAGAATGTAACTTTTTTATTGGAAAAATCTCCCAATGACTTTCATTTTCTTTTTTCTATTAGGGAAAGAGGGTGAGCTAGGAGGAAGGCTGGAAGAATGGGTAGGAGTAGGTGATGCCCTTTTTCTCACTACAGAGTGGATGAGATAAGCATGCCTTCTGAACACCCCGTACAAATGAAGGGTCCACATGGCGGATCACGTGTTTACCAAACAGCAAGGGAAGCAGCAGCCCATCATGGCCCACTTGGCTAGGTGCAAGATCATTCATTTTAGGGCCAAGGAGATTAGGACAGAGGAACATTTTCCCATCGTAACAATAAAAAAAGATAATACTGGCAAGAACATCTCTCACAGCTCCATCTGGAATCAAAGAGGGCTTGTTTGGTTTTTTCAGTAGCCCAACTGGAACCCTATGTGCAAAACTGGTTAAATGAGAAAACACATTCCCAAATTCAAACAGGTGACTTAAACTTTTGCCTAATTTGTCACTTCAGGACCCAATTCATTTGCTTTAAATAGCTGAACATGAGAATAACCCCTAGTTTCTAGGGCTAGGCAAACCTAGTGATTCTTCACTGAAGAAATGGTGTCCTGGGCAGAGGTTCAATTAGAACGGTGACCACGTGATCGTTGAGATTTGTATACATGATTTATACCTTCTGTGGCACTCGGAACACCACTGCTCTCTCGACCGCATTTGATGTGTTTTTGTACCACATGCTTTGTATCTGCTCACACTAGCCCTGCCAAGAATACCAGTCCACACGGTGACCACAGGGACTGCAGAGCATCTTTCAGCGTGTTTCAAAGAGTAGCGGGTAATTTATTTCACACTGAATATTAATTGGGGAAACCAAAGAACAGCAATCAGGCATTGCCTAGAAATACTTTCCTCTAATTCCTTGTGGCTTCTCAGGCAGTACTAAGATTTCAGAGAAGAGAGGTATTCATTTCAATGATGAAATTTTACTTTAGAATAAACTGGCATGCTTTCCAAGAATGGAGAACTAGGCTAGAAGCCAAAGTCACCAAGTACTTTCCAATATTTATTGTTTTTTTTTAAAACTCCCTGGAAGAGTAATCCCTGCCCTTTTAAGATATATTTAAAAATTTTAGCCCCTTTTGAGATCATAGTTGAACTTTTAGTATCAGATGACTAAGAACATTTCAAAAGGATGTAATGCTACTTTGAATTCAGTAATGTTTCAAATTTATTTGATATTTTACTGACCAAAACAGCAACAAAATAGACTGGACAGATGCTACAATGTCCATATACACTCAGGAACGCCCAGCCTCTGGACAGAGCTGGAGCTGGCAAGAGTCTGAGAGCAACTGCAGCCCCTCAAGGGCCTGCCACACAGAGACCAGGAAAAATATTCTCTCATTTATTTTTCCATTGGAATACATTGTAAAAATATTTTATCATTTTAAAATAGCCAAAACAATGAATATAAAGAAATTCGGACTGAAATCTTCACCCTGCTTCACGGCACAGTGTGTCACAGAAGCACCCCGTGGGTTCCAGTACCACCGGCCGGTTCCCACCTCCCTACCCTGTGGCACCCAGGAAGATCTGGCCTCTTTCCTGGGGTTGGTAGCAATGCCGGTACTGTGGGAGGCTCCAGGCCATTCTGACGTGGTGATAACCTTTAGCACTGAACCCCAGCTGAGTTCAAACCATTCCATGGAAGCCAGGATGCACAGCGTTAAGGCAGGATGCCTGGTGTGGAGAAGGCCCAGCAAGTTTGGCTATTTTTGTAACTATAACAAGTTAGTAACTCATTAAACTTGCATTTACACCAACAGCTGTAAAGCCACCAGTGTCCTGAAGAGCACTGGAAAGTTCCATCCCCCTCACCCCACCGACCCCCCCTGCTGCCCTGCCTCCATTTTAAATAAATGTATCGAATTCCAGAACAAGCTATCATGGGGGGTTCGACTCTCAAAACAAAACATAACAACTTCCTAGAAGAAAAAGCTACTGTGATTTGAGACCATTTTGCCAAAGTTTAAGGGACAGTTTGAGTCTCGCTGTTGGTAGGCACTACATGGTGGTCCAATTCTATAGAGATTTTTAAAATGCCTTGTAATTCAAGTACTAGTGCTACCATTTGACATATTAACAGTTCCACATAATTGTATTAATATTAATTAGACATATAGCTATGTAATTTTTAAATATATAATTTATAACATATTTGTGGCACACCTTGCAGAAAACCTGAGTATAACTTATATGTACAATATAATTACATACAATTTGAATATAATGAGCAGAATACTAATATTGTGACATAATCACATAAAATTATTTGCTTTTTCCACATTTTAAAGTGAGTTTTATGATATTTCAGGGACATTTACTTCCTACCTCCAATTAATGTACCTCTGATTTATAATGGGGGGGGACAGGATTCATCTAAAAGATAAGCACCCAAATGGACATTACAAAATTACCAAGTCATGGCAAACTCTGCAGGGGTGGGAGTCCACTCCGGTGCCTGTTTGGCAGGGGCTCCTCTTTACACGGTTCAGAGGGAACAAGCACTGGTCTGTCTCAGGGATCAGAGTCTGAAAGGTCACCCAGGAACCCTTGTGCTCTGTTGTGAGGCTAAGAAAGCACGGTAGCTTCTCAGAGGACAGTAGCTACACTCCAACCTCAACCAGCAGGCCAGACACTGGGAGTGAACATGTGGTCATGGTGTGGGCAACCTGCAGAAAAGCCCCTACCTCCTTCCAAGGACTCATTATAATGTGGTTAAAAAATGAGGCATCAAGACTCGATTCCGATACGGTCACGTCAAAATCTTTCCCTTCCAGCAAATGAATGACTGTCACATGAACTTAAAAGAAGTTATGCAGGCTACTACCAGAGAGATGCGGAGAGGAACAAACCTTAGGAGAGACAAATGCATGGCCTTCAGACTAGCGCTGTCCTTGGACTGGAAACACAGTAAACAGGGGCTGTGATCCTAAGGGAAAATGTCCAGGACCAGGCTCAGCTTCCCCTCCATGGGCTTGCTCTGTTTTGCTTGGAAATGTGCAAGTCAGGAACGCCCGCTCCTGGTCAGCCTGACCCTACTGTGAAATCATGGCAATATAACATGCAAGGCAGCCTCCAAGTCCACAGCCGTCATCACAAACTCCACACTTCTGTTTCAATGCAGGGTCAACACTGGTCATGACCTCAGCTCACTTGAGGTTCTCCCTCTATATACACCAAACACTCCACCAACAC
This sequence comes from Glaucomys volans, assembly GCA_020662805.1. Classification (NCBI taxonomy): domain Eukaryota; kingdom Metazoa; phylum Chordata; class Mammalia; order Rodentia; family Sciuridae; genus Glaucomys; species Glaucomys volans. The sequence goes on along the minus strand of JAJEJO010000088.1, from coordinate 2,297,546 downwards.
GACCTCATTTACTCAGGACTTCACCGGTGAGATAGGGAAAGATTGCATCAATGCTTTTTTCCTGCGTTAGGGTCCCTGGTAAAACACTGAGATAACAGTAACCGGCTGGTGAGGGAACAGAAACATCATCGTGAACCTTGACAGGTTTCCAAAAGCCTCTGGGAACTCATTTTATTGTTTTTCTTCTTTTCAGAAGGACTGATTCCAATTGAGAGTGGTGTTCCATGAGGCAATGACAATGGGGAAGCAGAGGAACTGATCTTGAATTTGTTCTGTGCTGCCTGGTCATACGAACATGCAGTCGATTGCCGCACAGGTGATGTTCTGGCCAATGACAGAGCACATGTCACAGTAGTCCCATAGCCTCAGATAAGATCATGAAGTGAGCAATTCCTGCTGCCTGGTGACATCTTGGCACAGTCACATGACAGAACCGCACACCACCCCTGTGTGCAGACGCCTGTCATGTAGAATCAGAGGCAGTATTTAATACTTAATAAGAAATGTTACTGATTTCTGTATTTACTATTCATCCGAGTACACACCTTCTACTCAGGAGGAGCAAGTTTACCGTAGAACACCCGCCCCGTTAGGCCAGCAGCCGCCCTCATCCTGGGTTTACATCTCTTCACTGCATCAAAAGGTAACCTCAGGTGATGGACCTATACCATCCCAGTCTATGTAATAAACAAAGTCTGCACAATGCCAAAATTGTCTAAAGACGCATTTCTCAGACCATATACTGGTGATTAATTGACGAAACTGTATTACAAGAAATAAAAAATGACCTCCCCCATCTGCGCTTTGATTTGAAAAATTTCTTGAAGGCAGTAGTTTTTTTAAACACTGTGATGCTACCCTTGTGTTGAACACCTATCAGGACTGCGGAGCCTGGCTCTTGGGGTATGGATCCCAGTTCTGACTCCTCCTAAGTGTTGGGCCACTGTAGGGAACTCTACTCTGCACCTCAGCCTCATCGTCTGCAAGACGGAGGTAACAATCCCACGTCACAGGGCTGTTGAGGAGGATGAATTGAGTAACACATGCTGGATGTCTGTTTCAATAAAACGTCACGGCCTTCAGCTTGATTGTAGGAACTGGTGCCTGCCCATCGAGGGGCTTGCTGCACGAGGCAAGCCAGACAGAATTCAAGGGAACTTCTCAACAGTTCAAAAACATCACGAGCATTCAAGTATTTAAAAAAGGTAGAAAATGGCAATAAATGGGCCAAGGAAATGAACAGACACTTTACAGAGGAAGATCTACAAGCAATCAACAGATTTATGAAAAAATGTTCAACATCCCTAGTTATAAGAGAAATGCAAATCAAAACCACCTTAAGATTTCATCTTACCCCAATTAGAATATCTTTTATTAAGAATACAGGCAACAACAGGTGTTGGTGAGGATGTGGGGAAAAGGGTACACTCATACATTGCTGGTGGGAGTGCAAGTTGGTGCAGCCACTCTGGAAAGCAGTGTGGAGATTCCTTAGAAAACTTGGAATGGATCCACCACTTGACCCAGCTATCCCACTCCTTGGCCTATACCCAAAGGACTTAAAATCAGATTACTACAGTGATGCAGCCACATCAATGTTCATAGCTGCTCAATTCACAATAACTAGATTGTGGAACCAACCTAGATGCCCTTCAATAGATGAATGGATAAAGAAACAATGGAATATTACTAAGCCATAAAGAAGAATAAAATTATGACATTTGCAGGTAAATGGATGATGTTGGAGACTATCATGCTAAGTGAGATTTGGCCAATCCCCAAAATCCAAAGGTCAAATGATCTCTCTGATAAGTGAATGATGATGCATAATGCGGGTGGAAGGGAGACAAGAATGGAAGAAGGATAGATTGCATAGAGGGTAGGGAGGGGTGGGG